>JAZKJV010000873.1:0-179973 GCA_037367405.1 Ottelia alismoides | reverse complement strand
TGTGGATTCCTCTACCTTCCGTGGTCGTGGCTCCCGGGGTCGTGGGGGTCGAATTCGTCAACCATGCAGTTATTGTCGTCGCCCGGGTCACTCTGAGGATACATGCTACTCTAAGCATGGCTATCCTGCATCGGCTCGGGTAGCAGAGCAAGTTGAGTCCCCTGCGCCTTCCTCATTGGACCAGCGATTCGAAGATCTTGTTGCCAGACTGAGGAATATCATGCCTCCTGATACAGCTCCTGGAGGTCAATCATATGTGGTCGTCTCTGCCTCTGCCAGTTCACCTGCCACAGCCAATACCTCAGGTAGTTCCTATGCTCTCACCTCTTGTGATGGATCTATGATTACAAACTAGATTATGGATTCTGGAGCGACCCATCATCTTTGTGGGGACAAAGAACAGCTCACTGTATATAGGACCGGTCTCTTCAGGACGAACTGTGGCGATAGCCAATGGGACACAGTCCCCGATTACGGGATAGGGGGAGGTTCACTTGACACCTTCTATGAGACTGCAGAATGTGTTATATGCTCCCGATTTCTCTATGAATCTACTGTCCATTAGCCAGATTACAAAGGATTTGAACTGTCGAGCTATTTTTGACTCATCGTCTCTTGTTTTTCAGGACATATCCTCGGGCAAGGTGATTGGCTGTGGTCGTGAGAAGAATGGTCTCTTTCGTCTGGTCAATACTCCCTATATCGGTGCATCTCTCCATTCTACAGGATCAGACTCTCCATATACCTGGCATCTCCGTTTTGGTCACCTCCCTCTTCAGAAGTTGTGTGTCGTGTCCTGCCCCAAATTTCTCCGAAGTCGTCTTTCCAATGTGAAGCATGTCAGTTGGGAAAGCACCATCAATCTACTTTCCCCGATCGTTAGAGTCGGAGCAGTAGCTCCTTGTTTGAGCTAGTCCATATTGATACTTGGGGTCCAAGTCGTGTTCCTGACCACCAGGGACACAGGTTCTACCTGGTCGTAGTGGATGATTTTTCCCGTTTGTCTTGGGTGTTTTTATTGAAAAATAAATCTGAAGCAGGAAATGTGATTCAAATGTTTATCAATGAAGTTCAAAATGGTTTATCTTCTTTTGTGAAACTCGTACGGTCTGACAATGCCTTGGAGTTTTGTACTAGAACTTTGTCCTTGTTCTTTTCATCTCGTGGTATAATCCATCAAATTTCATCCATCAAATTTCATGTGCTTACACTTCACAACAAAATGGTGTTGCAGAGCGGAAACATCGCCATCTACTGGATATCACTAGAACCTTACTTATTCAGAGTCATGCGCCAAACTCCTTCTGGGGTGATGCGGTTCTCACAGCTTGCTACTTAACAAATCGCATGCCCTCATCTGTCTTGGGTGAGAAAACTCCTCCCTCTCTCTCTAGCCTTTCCTGAGAGGGAGTTGTTCTCTATTCCACCTCGTGTCTTTGGCTGTGTTAGTTTTGTCCATCAGTTGGTGCCAGGTCTTGATAAGCTCTCTCCCAAGGCTATCAAATGTGTGTTTGTCGGGTACTCAAGGACTCAGAAGGGCTATCGGTGCTTTGATCTGCTGCGTCGAAAATATTTGGTTAGCGCCGATGTCACATTCTTTGAATCTGTGATGTTTTTCTCTCCTACATGTGACCGAATGACTACTCCCCATTCTGATACTAAGGTCTCCTACATGCCACATCCTCCTATAAGTCAGTTACCTTCTATGACATCTCCACCACCTCCTCCACCTTTACCACCTCCAGTAACCATTGTCCCACCATTACCAAAGTACTATACCCGTCGGTCCTCCTCTGCTCAAGGTCATGGCCAGTCATCCAGCAGCCCTCAGGTTGGTTCTGATAACTTGATTACTAACGATGAGTCTGAGGATCCATTGATACTGGAAACATAGCAGGATAATGATCATGGAGACTTGAACGTGCCTATCGCTATTAGAAAGCAGAGGCGTACTTGTGCTTTCTATCCACTTGCTTCCCATATCTCACTCCATCGTCTGACGGGCGACTTCAAGAGATTTGCGGTAGCCCTATCTGCCATAGACCACGCAATTACCAGGAAGCACTCCAAGATAGCAAATGGCGCCTTTCTACGAAAGAAGAAATGGCCGCATTGCAGTCCCGTGGTACGTGGACACTTGTTTCTCCACCACCTGGAGCGTTTATTGTTAGCTGCAAGTGGGTATTTACTGTTAAATACCATGCCGGTGGAAGCCTTGATCGGTACAAGGTAAGGCTCGTGGCACGTGGTTTTACTCAGACATATGGAGTTGTTTACTTGGACACGTTCTCTCCAGTTGCTCGATATTCTACTTTACGTGTCCTTCTCTCAGTTGTTGTAGCACGAGATTGGCTGCTATTTCAGCTTGATGTGAAAAATGCATTCTTATATGGAGATCTACGCGAGGAAGTATACATGCAGCAGCCTCCGGGGTTTGCTGCTGAGGGGGAGTGTACCGAGGTTTGTAGACTCCATAAGGCAATATATGGAGTTAAACAGAGTCCCAGAGCGTGGTTTCAAAAGAGATCAGATCTGATTGAACGACAGGGCTTCAAGAGGTCAAATGCAGACCATTCCTTATTTGTGCAGAAGACGTCTAGAGGTATTGTGGCTATCATGGTGTATGTTGATGATATTATTGTTACAGGAGATGATGAGCAGGGAATCAAGATGACTAAAGACTTTCTGGGCAGTCAATTTGTGACGAAGTATCTGGATACCCTAAGGTATTTCTTGTGGTTGGAATTTGCTAGAAATGTACAGGGTCTTGTGATGACCCAAAGAAAGTGTGTTACAGATATGCTTACAGAAACAGGAATGATGGGATGTCAACCATCCACGACTCCTATGGATCCTAGTATGAAGCTATATGATAATGATACCGATGAAGTTGATAAGAGAAGATACAGAGAGATGGTTGGAAAGCTCATTTATGTTACAATCACCAGACCTGATATTGCATTTGCAGTGAGTCGAGTGAGTCAATTCATGGAGCAACCTCGACAGAAACATATGGATGCACTACATATGATATTGAGATATCTGAAATCAACTCCAGGCTCAGGATTACTGTTCAAGAAAGGAGACACACTCTCTGTATCTGCATATGCTGACGCAGATTATGCAGGCTGTCCTAAGGATAGGAAATCGACTTCAGGATTTGCAATATTTGTTGGCACTTCTCTTGTTTCTTGGAAAAGCAAGAAACAAACTGTTGTAGCAAGATCTAGTGCCGAGTCCGAGTACAGGGCTATGGCTCAAGCTAGTACAGAAATGATGTGGGTTCGAGCAGTGCTACGTGATCTACATGTAGAGATCCCTCTACCCATGGAGTTACATTGTGATAAACAGGCTGCCCTATTCATTGCAAACAATCCTGCATTCCATGAGAGAACAAAACATATCGAGGTGGATTGCCATTGCACCAGAGACATGATTCAAAAGGGCTTGGTCTCTACTTCCCATGTCAACTCTTGAGAGCAAACCGCGGACATCTTCACCAAGCCACTGCCCAGAGGATCATTCAAGAAGTGTTCATCCAAGCTGAGCATGATCGATATCTATGCTCCAGCTTGAGAGGGAGTGTGAAGATATTTGTATTCTCATATTTAATATATATCTCTTTCTTATTTTCTTTTCATGTTGTCTACCTTATGTAATTTACCCATAGGCCTCTCTACTATATAAGAGAGCCTAGGGTTCTCAGGAATAACAAGTTGTCTTATTTTCTCCAACATAAGCAAATGTAGATTCAGATTTTAAAAAGGTCATAACATATTTACACTAAAATTCCCTTAACTTTAACTTGGAAGGGAGGACTCGACAATTTAGAACTCATTGAAAAGGTCTCAACAAGATCTATCCAAAAAAATAGTGGTCAAATAGATAGTGTTTCATACTCCGTAATGTGGCCTCTCATGATAGGCAGGCTTAGGGATTCTGATGAGAGATATTTATTAATTTTATTATAATTTAGAAGTCACGGTGGATTTTCTCTCTTATCAAGCGTGGCTCCATTCTTAAGGCGGGTACTTCGAAGATGGGAATTTAGATTTCAGTTGGATGATTAGACTGAGAAGGGGGACTTGTGGGATTTATTCTTGAGACTTCTTATCTTGGTGTTTGCTCGGGACATGTGTATAAAGGAGGTCAAGTTTGACGGGGGCTAAGCACATGTCTCTAGATCTATAGAAGGCATGAGCATTTGCCAGAGAAAATAAGTTCTTGGCTTGTTAAAAGAGACTAGAATTCAAGGCCTTGTCATGCAAAAAAAACATCGTTTGAATCCGATCAATGATTAAGCCTTAAGGAAGGAAAAATATTAAATGAATCGCTTAAATGATGATACCAGAGACAAGATAGGAAACTCGTCGATCTCACCCTCACTAAGCCCAACATATTCGATGTCTAGAATGTGGTGAATCAATTCAGGCATGCTCCAACAAATACACATCTTTCGAATATGTAGAATTATTTGCTATCTCAAAAAAATACCTAACGGAACAATTCATTACAAAAGGAAACAAGGTCAACATTGAGGCTTATACATATACTATCCGGGCTAGATCCATGAATCATCATCAGTTTACTTCAGATTATTTTATTTATCTTGAAGGGAATCTGATCATGTGACAATGCAAGATGCAAATTGTATGTACCTGATCGAGTGTCAGGCTGAATACCATGAAATGGCACTCGTTGCAAAATGCTATGGGTCTAAATTATATTTAATGGCATAATACAGACCACTCTCCAAATAAAGCTTTATTGTGTCACGGTGCCAATCAACGTCAATGATCTTGTCCAACATGATTGCACTAAGTTTGTTGAAGTGCGTGCTTAATTTATACGGGAAAAAGTCAATGTCAGTTAGCCATAGCTGCCTTCAATCAAGTTAGAAGACAAGTTGGACACTGTTTTCACCGGAGGCCCTCTCACAATGGAACGTGAATATGGGAAAGTTGGGCACGATTGACATCCATGCCCAACTTGAGAGAGAGTGTTGAGAATTGTAATCGGGTAAATGAATCTTAAATGGGGACATGTTTAACCACTCTCTATGGATATTATCACCCTGATGATTAAGTGAAAAAGAAGAAATCCTAGCCACTCGTTTGCACGAGGCCATCCCCTCCCACATATTTTCCCTTCCATAGAGAAAAGGGTTTTCCATGTAACTCCATGTGTACCCTGTGTTTTCTTGTTTGTTTGTACCCACTTAATGGTCTAGTGGTAGTACAGTGTGTCCACCACACAAAAGACCAGGGTTCAAATCCCACTCTTGCAAAGATTGCATTAAGTAGTTGACGACCAGCGCAAAAAATAGTTGAATCTTTCAACATGGATTTGAGCAAGAATCCATGTAGCCGACCCGACTTATAGTGGGAGAAAGCTTAGTACATTTAGGATGTGGAAACTTGAGGAGTCATGGCGCCTCCATGGGACATGCTGGTTCTGCCCTTGATTGTCAAGGCTAGCCATCCTAAATAACGATCGACACTCATGTTTAAGATATTAAAAATGGTATCAAAATCAAGTTCTCGGTAGTAATTGAAAAGAACAACGCAAAATGTGAACTCTTCCCAAAGATTTAGGACGATAGTACTGCGTCAAGCAAAATGACATATTTCAAATTTGGATACAGAAAATTGTAATACCGAAAAGTAGAGTCGTATTAAAAACTCACATACTTTAGGTCTGGGTTATAAAAGGGAGGCAGTACAAACTAACTTGATTTAAATTTTTTGCGTCATTCTCTGAATTGAGTGGAAGCCCAACCAACTGATTATCTTCAACTAGTTTCAATATAGCAATTGTCAAATAATATCTTAGTAATGTTATTTTAATCTTCCAGCATTACGTTCTTTTATTCTTCAAGCTATACTGCAAAAATATATAGCTAGGTCTCACTCATTAAACTTCCCATACTTAACCTTCTTTGATGAAAATGTTTAACAAAATTGAAAATTTGAGAATCTGACATCTAAAATACCAAATGCTGATGGTAAGAGTTGGAGAGCTTTGTGTAAGGAATTTTAATAGGTGCTAAGAGGAAGTTCATTTCATTCAAGTAGGGCTAATACTGGATATATAAAGTGTACTTTTGATGGAAGCATTGGTGAAGGAATCAAGGAGAAGATTGTTGATGATAATATGCTGAAGAAAATTTCTTTTAGATAATTTGGATCTATTTTGCAACATGATGGGGAATTGATGGAGATGTTACTCATAAAATAAATGCATGTTGCTAAAGTGGAGAGGAGCCTCTACTACTGTTCTATGTGATAAGAAAAATCCTTTGAAAATCAAAGGAAAGTTTTACAAAGCAATCTTGGCTGGCTATGCCTAATGAATCTGAATGTTGGCATGTGAACTATAGACATTTGCAGAGAATGGCAGTAGTAAAAATGAAAATGCTAAGGTGGATTTGTGGACATATACATCGAATTCGGAACGATGCAATCAGAAGGACAGTTGGTGTAGATCTGATCGAGGATAAGATGCGAGAAAACTGCTTAAGGTGGTTTGGCCATTTGCAAAGGAGGTCGGGTGACGCACCAGTTAGGAGATGTGAGTTTTGGTATGTTGAGCCGGCTAAAAGAGGGCGAGGAAGGCCCAAGAAGTGTTGAAATGGGAGTATAAGAAGGGATATTTGTTTTTGGACCTAAGCCCGAGAATGACCTAAGACATATCTGAGTGGAGGCAAAGAATCCATGTAGCCGACCCTACTTAATGTGGGAAAAGTCTTTGTTGTTGTTGTTTCTAAGAGGAAGTTCATTACAGATATATGTATAAGGGATATTTACAACCATGACCTTGACTAATTTCGTAATTACCCCAGGAACCATGTGTAATCGTGAATTACACCCAGCTTCCCAAATAATGCTTAACCCTTACATGACATAACCCTGTGTCAACTTCCATCTAAATCTGTCATTAACTTTGACGGATTCCATTAGTTTTGGAAAATTTTGTTCCTCGAACAAAATCACATTCCAAAAGATACCCCATCTTCGTCAACTTTGGCAACCGTAGCACCCCATTTTCTATCATCTCTCTCGTCGATGTCAGCAACCTCAGACCCCCACCTCTTGGTGTTTCCTGGAATCCATTCTCACATAAGGGGACTGGAGGGCGACGATCGAGGGCGTGGAGGTCGCTGGAGGCGGGGGCGGAGGGAGATGGAAGGGGGCGACGATGGGAGTGGAGCTCGCTGGAGGTGGCGCGGAGGGATGGATGAGGGGGCGACGATGGGGGTGGAGTTCTCTGTGGGAAGAAAGCAAACACTGCAAGTAGCACTTTTTTGTTCCCATGCTAAGGGCAAAGCTGTGATGGGGTCCAGTATTTCTTGGTATGATAGAATTCTTGTTTCTGAGTTTATGGTTGAATGCCCTTATAGATTCCCACATTGTGACAATGATTTTTGTGATCGAGATGGAGGTGACGACCCAACCCATTGTATTTGCTCACACATCTATGCTTGCCGATAATTTCAACGCACTAAGAGTAGATTGGGAGTTTTCTGTAAAGAGAGAGTGTCCTTGTTCCCTTGAATGGCAAACTTTCATTGTTTCTCATGAATTATTTTCATGGAGGAGAAATAAAATAACCTGATATGAATAGGTACATTACGGAATCACTGTATATCATTATATTATAGTGTGAAAGGGAAAAATGAGGATACTATTTCACGAAGCCCTAGAGCTCTCTTATATAATAGAAAAGCTCTATGGGAAAATTACATAAGATAAACTGGAAAATAAACAAATATAAATAAAGACCCACAAGACATAAGAATCTCAACACTCCCCCTCAAGCTGGAGCACGCATGCTCAGCTTGGAACAACAACGATGAAAAGGATTCGTCGCTAGAGCTTTGGTGAACATGTTTGCAATCTGATCTCCTGAAGCAACGTGAGTAGTAGAGATCAACCCCTTCTGGATCAAGTCATGAGTGTAGTGACAATCTACCTCAATGTGTTTTGTTCTCTCATATAAGGCTGGATTATTAGCAATGAACAGTACAGCTTGATTGTCACATTTGAGGTGCATAGGAAGGGGCACCTCAACAGTTAGGTCAGTTAGAATGGATTTAACACACATCATTTCTGTACTCCCTTGGATCATAGCCCTATATTCTGATTCAGCACTAGATCGAGCAACAATTGTTTGTTTCTTACTTCGTCATGAGACCAGTGAGCTACCAACAAACACAATGAAGCCTGAGGTGGACTTCCTATCCTTGGGACACCCAGCATAATCCGCAACTGCACATCCAGTAACTGTGAGGGATGTATCCCTTCTGAAAAGAAGACCTTCTCCTGGAGAAGATTTCAGGTATCTCAAAATCATGCACACGGCATCCATGTGAACATGTCTGGGTTGCTTCATATTTCGGCTAACTCTGCTCACAACAAATGATATATCAAGCCTGGTAATAGTAATATATAACAATTTTCCTACCAGCTCTTTGTAACGTCTCTTATCCACCTCTTCAGAATCATCATCATAGATCATAACATTAGAATCCATTGGTCTGGTAGCAGGTATGCATCCTGTTATACATGTCTCAGATAAAAGATCAATAACATACTTCCTTTGCGTCATAACTGTAGAGATATATTTCTATTTATGTACTATTCCGTAATTTTCTCTTCTTATGTATGATTTTTGTAATTTACTCATAGGCTACTCCCCTATATAAGAGAGCCTAGGGTTCATGGAATAAACATCTCAATGTTTTCTCCCAACATGGTATCAGAGCGGCGGTCCTAGATCGGAGCTTTGAAACCCTAAACCTAGCCCCTCCCTCCTCTCTCTCTCTCCTTTCAACGTCAGGGCACTGACACCTCCTCCTCTCGCGTGGTGTCTCACTGCCCCAGCCCAGTTGCCTACGTGCTCGTGTGATACAGCCCCAGTGCCCAGCGGTGCTTCCGAGCGCTGCCCCCGAGTGTTGCTCACGTGCGGAGAGGCACCAACCCCCGTTGGCCCCTTGTAGCTCCAGCGGTGCCACCGTGAGGCACCTGTAGCCCCTTGCGCCCGTATCTTTGTAGTCGTTGGTTGATTATCAACCCGACTTTTATTACAAGAAGTAGTCCTTTGATTCTAGATGAGATAGGTTGCATGAGTCTACACATGCAATCATATCTCTCTATGTCAGTGTAGACAACTCTGTGTTTTATCATCATAACTAATCTTCTCGAGCCATCATGTCAGAAAGCAAGGCCGACATTCCCTCCATGGACACCTTTAGAGGTCCTGCGCCCAAAGTAAAGATGGATGGGTCCAACTATGAACTGTGGGCAATGCAGTTCATGAGTATGATGAAGTCTACAGGTAAGAAACACATTCTTACCGAGGAAGAATAGGCCGAGAAGACTGGAGTCAACGCCTCATGGGAGGTAGATGATGCTTATGCCAAAGTTTGGCTGTCAGGTACATTGGCTCTGGATATTTTCAATGACATACTTCATCAACCCACAGCCAAGGCCATGTGGAACATTCTTATTGCTACATATTCACAGGATAAGAACGAAACAAAGATTATACAGCTCCAACATGATATTTTCACTATTAAGCAGAATGGACACCCCCTTCACTCGTTATATACATCATTGCATGGGATGTTCGAGAATCTCTATAGCTTCATGCCTCTCAATTCGACCCCTGAGCAGCAGAAGACCTATCGGAATGCCACCATGGTTGGTGTCTTCTTGGCAACCCTTGATCATGAGTATAAGGCAACCCAATCTCAAATTTTGGCGGACTCGACCATTCCTCCTATGGAGGAAGCTTTTTGTAGACTCAGTCGGATCATCGTTCCATCTTCTATCACCAGCCAGTCCTCTTCAGCAATGGTTGCTTCTCGAGGTCGAGGAGGTTTTTCTCATCTTCATGGACGAGGACCCCGAGGCAGAAGAGGTCGTGTTCGTCAGCCATGTACCTTTTGTCATCGTTCTGGAAATACTAAAGATACATGCTACTCCAAGCATGGATGTCCAGCTTCTGCTCGACCACACAACATTGAACCCCCTACAGCTTCTTCTTTGGATCAGCGGTTTGATGATCTTGTGGCACGATAGAGAGGTATTATACCTCCATCTACTTCTGTCGTATCTTCCTCAGCCCTTGGGAACCACTCCGATGTGGTTGCATCAGCCTCCTCCAACACTTCAGGTAGAACTCATGCACTCACCAACAGTTGTGGATCTGATGTAGTCGAATGGATTATGGATTCTGGTGCCACACATCACTTGTGTGGAGACAGGAATCAGCTTACAGCATACAAGCCTATACCTCCAGGACGAATAGTAGTTATTGCAGATGGGACTCATTCACCGATTACAGGACAAGGGGAGATCAGTATGACACCCTCAATGCATTTACAAAATGTTTTACATGCACCTGAATTTTCTATGAATTTGTTGTCCATTAGCCAGCTTAGGAAAGACTGACATCGTCGAGCCATTTTTGACCCCTCTCTTGTTTTTCAGAACATCCTTACGGGCAAGGTGGATTGGGTATGGCCGTGAGCAGGGCGGTCTCTATCGCCTACTTCGAACACCCTATGCCGGGCATTCCTCTTTATCTACCGGATCTACCTCACCATATCTGTGGCACCTATTCTTTAATCATCTCCCGCTCCAGAAACTGTGTCGTGTTCTGCCTCAGGTCTCGCCTCACACATCCTTCCAATGTGAGGCTGGGAAAGCACCATCGCTCCACCTTTCCCAGTCGTCAGAGTCGGAGCAGTAGCTCTATTTTTGAGTTGTTTCATATAGATATTTGGGGTCCCAGTCGTGTCCCTGATCACCAGGGCACAAGTTTTATCTAGTTGTTGTTGATGATTTTTCTCGTCTGTCGTGGGGTTTTTATTAAAGAATAAATCTGAAGCTAGAGATGTTATCAAAACTTTCTTGACTGAAGTTCAGAATGTTTTTTCTGCCTCTGTGAAAATTCTGAGAATTGATAATGCCTTGGAACTGTGTATGCATACCCTATCCACATAATTTTCAACCCAGGGTATAATTCACCAAACTTCATGTGGATATACTTCCCAACAAAATGGCATTGCAGAAAGGAAACATCGTCATTTGCTTGATGTCACGAGGATGCTCCTCATTCAGAGTCGTGCTCCTCATTCTTTTGGGGCGATGTTGTCCTTACGGCATGCTATCTTATAAATCGCATGCCCTCATCGGTCCTGGGTGAGAAAATTCCTTTCTCTCTTGCATTTCCTAACAAGGAGTTGTTCTCAGTCACTCGTGTGTTTGGCTCTGTCGCCTTTGTCCACCGGTTGTCTCTAGGCGTTGACAAGCTCTCTCCTAAAGCTGTCGAATATGTATTTGTTGGGTACTCCATGACTCGAAAAGGGTACAACTGTTATGATCCCTTGCGCAGAAAGTATTACGTTAGTGTCGATGTTACCTTTTTTGAGTCTGTAATGTTCTTTTCACCTACAGGAAATCGGTTGACACCTTCAGATATTGATGATAACATATACATGTCATCGCCACCACCAACACCTACCACCCTACCACCACCACCACATCCTCCCTCACCATTATCTATACCACCTCCACCATCTATACTGATCCCAGTTCCCCATTGCAACACCACTACACCCGCCGACCTGTTTCTGCTCATGGTCAATGCTCATCATCGAACACGCATGAGGTATGTTCTGATAACAACTTTTCTAATAATGGCTCTACCGATCTACCTGAGCAGGAATCTATAGATGGGACAGATTTGGAGGATGCATATTTGGACTTACCTATTGCTCTTCGGAAGTAGAAGCGTAGTTGTGCGTCATATCCGATAGCATCAGTGGTATCCTTTGATTGCTTGACTGGCGACTTCAGATCTTTTGCAGTTGCATTACCAATCGTGGGTATTCCACAGAATTATCAGGAGGCTTTGAGGGACAGTCGTTGGCACTTGGCTATGGAAGAAGAGATGGCTTCTCTTCAGTCGAGAGGTACTTGAAGTCTTGTTCCAGCTCCTACTAGTGCCTCCATTGTTAGCTGTAAATGGGTGTTTACAGTTAAGCAAAATGCAGATGGAAGCATTGACTGATACAAGGCACGCCTAGTTGCACGCGGATTTACTCAGACTTACGGAGTGGATTATCTTGATACATTTTCTCTTGTAGCTCGTCATTCCACCTTACGGGTTCTTCCCTCTGTTGTTGTGATTCGAGATTGGCCGTTGTTTCAATTAGACATCAAGAATGCATTCCTTTATGGTGATCTTAAAGAAGAAGTCTACATGCAACATCCACCTGGATTTGTTGTTGAGGGGGAGTGTTCAAAGGTATGTAGACTTCATAAGGCAATCTATGGCCTTAAGCAGAGCCCTAGAGCTTGGTTCTAGAAGCTTTCAGACTTATTTGAGAAACATGGGTATAAACGTTCGAATGCATATCATTCTCTCTTTGTACAGAGAACATCCAGGGGTATGATTGCTATCATGGTGTATGTGGATGATATTCTCATTACAGGAGATGACATACAAGGAATCAAGAGCGCAAAAGAACTTCTGGGTCATGAATTCGTCACCAAGGATCTTGGAACACTTAGATATTTTCTGGGACTGGAGTTTGCCAGAAATCAACAGGAGCTTGTGATGACCCAGAGGAAATCTGTTACTGATTTACTAAGTGACACCGGAATGATTGGATAGCTGGATGTCGATAGGCCACTACACCTATGGATCCAAGCATGAAACTATATGATGATGACACTGATGAGGTTGACGGGAGGAGATACAAAGAGTTGGTAGGAAAGCTCCTTTATGTTACCATAACCAGACACGACATCTCATTTGTTGTTAGTCGGGTGAGCCAGTTCATGGAGCAACCATGTCAGGTCCATATGGATACTATACAGATGATACTCAGGTATCTTAAACATCTCCTGGTGCAGGTCTACTGTTTAGCAAAGGCAGGGAGGTCACCATCTCAGCATGCGTGGATGCAGATTATGTAGGGTGCCCAAAGGATAGGAAGTCTACAACTGGATTTGATGTATACATTGGTGATTCTCTTGTCTCATGGAGAAGCAAGAAGCAAATTGTTGTAGCCAGATCCAGTGCTGAGTCTGAATATAGGGCAATGGCTCAGGTTAGTACAGAAATGATGTGGATTCGAGCTTTGCTTGCATATTTACATATAGAGGTTCCTCTTCCTATGACACTGGAATGTGACAATCAGGCTGCTATATTCATTGCAAATAATCCAGCATTTCATGAACGCACCAAGCACATTTAGGTTGATTGCCACTATATACGAGATATGATTCAGAAGGGCTTTATTTCGACATCTCATGTCAGCTTAGGAGATCAGACTGCAGATATCTTCACCAAAGCCTTACTCAGAGGGCCTTTTCAGAAATGCCCGTCCAAGCTTAGCATGATCGACATCTATGCTCCATCTTGAGGGGAGTGTAGAGATATATTTCTGTTTTATGTACCGTTCTGTAATTTTCTCTTCTTATGTATGATTTATGTAACTTACCCATAGGCTACTTCCCTATATAAGAGAGCCTAGGGTTCATGTAATAAACATCTTAATGTTTTCTCCCAACAATAACCATACCCGATTGATTCCGTGCAAACTCCAAGCCAAGGAAGTAACATAGTGTACCAAGGTCCTTGGTCACAAACTGTTGTCCAAGGAAATCCTTAACTACCTGAATGCCATGTTCATCACTACCAGTAACAATGATGCTATCAACATAAACCAGAACAACAACAGTACCTCTCTGAGTTCTCTTAACAAAAAGAGAATGATCTGTAGTGGATCGGAGGAACCCCTTCTGTTCAATCAGCTCTGAGAGCTTCTGAAACCAAGCCCTCAGACTCTGCTTAAGATCATATATGGCCCTATGAAGATGGCATACCATATTGGACTCTCCCTCAGCAACAAACCCTAGTGGCTGCTACATGTAAACCTCCTCCTGCATGTTACCATACAAGAACGCATTCTTTACATCTAATTGGAAAAGCGGCTAGTCACGTACCACAGCAACAGCAACAAGAATACGTAGTATAGAGTTACGTATAACATGAGAAAAAGTGTTCTGGTAACCACCCCATAGGTTTGGGTAAAACCCCAAGCAACCAACCTGGCCTTATATCTATCCACAGTGCTATATGCTCGGTGTTATATAGTAAACACCCACTTGTTGCCAACTACAGACGCTCCTAGCGGAGCCTGTACAACGCTCTATGTACCACGAGATCGTAAGGTTGTCATTTCCTCCTCCATAGCTAGACGCTAACGGCCACTCTGTAACGCCTCCTGATAGGTTCGGGGGATCTCTACATAAGACAGTCCCACAACAAACCTCTGAAAATCCATGAAAAGGCGATCCAAAGAAACATGTGAAGCAAGAGGATGCATAGTGCAAGCCCGCTTCTGCCTCCGTAGAGAAATAGGTATGTCCAGATCTGCATCACTTGTAGAAGATATAGTATCCACGACATCCTGAACCTAAGTCTGTACATGCAAATCACCAGTGCCATTAGAAGAGCTCAAATGTTCAGTACATACCTTGGCGTGCTGGATGATGGAGGAGGCGCATGAGCGTGGGACCGTCGCTGGTACACCTGCGGAAAGAAAATAGGAGATGGTGGAGGTGGTGGTATAGGTGGTTGTGGTGGCGGCGGTGAAGGTATAAGTGTAGGAGGTAGAGATACAATGGGGATCGGAGGAAGAGGCATATAGACCTCTTCTCCATCCTCTGATGGAGTAAGCCTATCATCTGTGGGAGAGAAATACATAATTGACTCAAAAAAGGTGACATCAGCAATGACATAATACCATCGTTTAACAGGGTCAAGGCAGCGATATCCCATTTGGGTCTTAGAATACACAAAAAACACACATTTGACAACTCTGGGAGAGAGCTTGTCAAGAGCAGGAGACATTTGATGAACAAAAGTTACTAAACCGAAAACACGAGGCGTAAGGGAAAAAATCATTCTCGAGAAAAAATCATTCTCGAGAAATGCAATCAAGAAAGGGATCTTCTCCCCCAACACTGAAGAGGGCATACGATTAACCAGATAACAAGCAGTTAGAACCGCATCTCCCCATTATGAATGAGGAGCATGACTCTAAATCAAAAGGGTTCTGGTAACATCAAAAAGATGACGGTATTTTCGTTCATCCACCCCATTCTGTTGTGAAGTATAAGCACAGGAAGACTGATGCATAATACCATGAGATCTAAGGAACTGAGAAAGCTGAGTAGTGCAAAATTCTAGTGCATTATTTAAGAGTATAAACTTGATTTTTGCCTAAAAAATGTTCTGTATTTCATTAATAAAGGACAGAGTAGACTGTAAAGTACTACCAGAGGCTCCATCGGAGGTATGTTGGCATCAGTAACGATCTGGGCACGAGCTGCATCATAATTAGGGTCAAGGGCTGCGAGAAAGACCACAATCATCACTGAGTCTATGTACATCTTCAGCTGCTCTGGCATAGCAGTCAAGGGATTGTATTCATGTAGCTTCTCAAACATACACTCAAAGAAGTATAGAGGGTGTGAAGAGGGTGACTATTCCGCTTTGATGTGAAAATATCATGTTGAAGCTCCAATATCTTCGATTCATTCTTCGCCGGTGAGTATGTAGCGACGAGAATATGCCATGTAGCCTTTGCAGTAGGCTAACTCAAAATATCATTGGTTATCTCCGCTGACACAGTCCCGGATAGCCACACGTGTGCATATGCATCATCTGCCTTCCATGAGGTATTTGTCCCAATCTTGTTACGTGGCTCCTCTGCCGTGAGGATGTGCTTCTTGCCATTGCATTACATTAAACCCGTGAACTGTATGGCCCACAGTTCATAATTTGTTCTATCTATCTTCACAATCGGTGCCGGACCTTTGAAAGCACCCATGGATGGAATATCTACTTTGTTGTCTGACATGATGACAACTATCTCTCAAGACAGGGGTTGAAAATTGGACAAATAATGTCTACACAGACATATAGGAAGATGTTTGTGGGTGTAGACTCAAACCACAACCACTTCCATTCCTTGAAGACTCCTTTGGATTGCGAGGGTGTCTTTAGACAATTAGGCCACACCATAGAGGACCAAGAGGGAGCCCTAGAAGGCACATGCGGCTGTGGGTGACAGAGCAAGGAGGCGTCTACGTCACTGGAGCATCACGCAGTGACACTTATCCGCGCTAGGGCACAGGCACGCATACGCGCGAGCAGACGTGCAGACGCTCTAGAGCGCAGATACGCGAGGAGATGCACACGAAGGTGCATGCGTAGATGCACGCGAGGATGAGAGAGAGAGAGGCGAATGGCACGGTGATGCAAAAACGAATCGGCGACGGCGAATAAAATAATAATATCTTTTGGTGGCTTTTTGGTAGAAGAAGAGAAGGGTTGAGAAGAGAAAGTGGAGGATTGAGAGGAAGAAACTCGCCGGGAACGCGAGAGGTCGAAGGAGAAGACCGCGGAGATCGCGTGGAGGGAGGAGAGAAAATAGAGAGGAGAGAGATAAAATCTCAAACTTTAATTCATAATTGACTGCTTAAAAACAAGGACCTACCCTCTCTTTATATAGGAGAGAGAGGGTTTACAAAAATAGTAAACTCAATTAAATTGACAACCAACTTTCCTAATTGGACTCTAACAATTTTAATTGACCTTTAATGACTTTAATTAGACTCTAACTAATTAATTGACCAACAATTATAATTAAACTCTACGAAATAAACGTTGAGATCACATGTGATCTCCATTATTTAATTAGACCAATACGACCGCTAAAACGTAAATAAAATTGATAATTATTCAATAAATGTGGTCCCATAATTTGGGGTCACGCTGCATCAACTCTCCACCGCTTTAAAAATTCGGCTCCTGACGAATTGCGTGAACTGCAGGCTCGGCGGCTTTAATTATCTTCTGGAAAAACATGTGGGGCGTGAATGGCGGAATCCACGTGCAGGCGGGAGAGGCGCGGCCACCGTGGTCGAAAAACATATGCGGGGCGTACGGTGGCGTCGTCTCGATTGTCGTCTTCTTCCCATGGCGCTCAAAGAATTGATGCGGCATGGTGAATATGGCCCTTGAATAATCCATGATGAAATAATAGCACAAAGAGAGGAGAAGGGGAGATGTGTCCAAAAAGTAGAGCCATGGGGTCCTTATATAAGAACAACCCAAGGTCCTAGTCCTATTTGAATAAGGGCAGTCCCCATAATCCTGATTTTCAGCCCTTCTCTTTAAAAAATTTCGCCACCAGGGGTAGGGGTGCAATTTTCGTACCCCTTCATTTGGTCTCTCCTTTCCATTGCCTTTGTCCTTTATGCAAATAGGGGTTTTTGGGAATTTAATTTTGCAATTATCCCAATCCCTCAATCTTAGGGATTCAGTTCCCTCCCATCCGCCCCTTAGGGCTCGGCGTTGCTTGATAGGCGCGAGGAGGGTTCTCTTCGTCTGCGCGCGGGCAGAGATCGACTGGGCGGCGCGACTTGGAGGGGCGCGCGAGCCATCGTGCAGGCGGCGCGGGAGAGGTCTGGAAGGAGCGGCGCGGGGCTGGTGAGTAGCGGGCAGGGGGGGGGCAGATGCGAGTGGCGGTGGCGTTGGCTCGCAAGGGAAGAGGGCGCCGGCGGCGCGCGAGGCGAGGAGAGAGTTGCGGGGAGTCGATGCGGCGGGGAGGGGGAGGTGCGATGGAGAGGGCAGGCGGCGGGGTGGCGAGGGGACGAAGAAGAAGAGAAGGCGGCGTTGGGGGGTAGGGTTACGGGATGGGAAAAAGAAAGAATCGGGGAGGGGCTGAGGGGTGGGGCAGGCCGGGGAGGGTAGGGGAAGTACCTGGGTGGCCGGGGGAGCCGCTGGAGGGGCGAGGACAGCCATGGGGGCTGCCGTTGGTGTCGGGGACTCATCTGAAGTGTTCTGAACAGCAAGCATTTCGCCCTTCTCTTCGATTTTTTCTTCCAAAACATTCTGGACAGCAACCGTTTGGTCTTCTTTCGCGACATTTTCTTCGTCAAAATTCGCGGTCGCGGCTTCGGTGGTTGACGGTTTCGATTGGGCGTCGCGGTAGGCCTCAAAGTCGGCCGTGAGGCCCCGAAACATTGAAGACATGGCTCGAAAGTTGTTGTACAAATCACATGACATGCGCTTCGTTTCCTTGTCGTAGGCTTCATTGGCTTGCCGTCTTCGTTCGGATGAATGATGGTGTCGGTGCGGACGTCGGGGCGGATCGTTAGATCGTGAAGACGATCTAAATGTCATGCTCTGATACCAATTGATGCAAAAACGAATCGGCGACGGTGAATAAAATAATAATATCTTTTTGGTGGCTTTTTGGTAGAAGAAGAGAAGGGTTGAGAAGAGAAAGTGGAGGATTGAGAGGAAGAAACTCGCCGGGAACGCGAGAGGTCGAAGGAGAAGACCGCGGAGATCGCGTGGAGGGAGGAGAGAAAATAGAGAGGAGAGAGATAAAATCTCAAACTTTAATTCATAATTGACTGCTTAAAAACAAGGACCTACCCTCTCTTTATATAGGAGAGAGAGGGTTTACAAAAATAGTAAACTCAATTAAATTGACAACCAACTTTCCTAATTGGACTCTAACAATTTTAATTGACCTTTAATGACTTTAATTAGACTCTAACTAATTAATTGACCAACAATTATAATTAAACTCTACGAAATAAACGTTGAGATCACATGTGATCTCCATTATTTAATTAGACCAATACGACCGCTAAAACGTAAATAAAATTGATAATTATTCAATAAATGTGGTCCCATAATTTGGGGTCACGCTGCATCACACGGGTGGAGGTTCCGCCTACGATGGCAGCACGCGCCTTACCTCAACAGTGGCGCTCGAAGGGTTTTGGTGGGGATGGATCTAGGGTACGGGCTCCGGTCTATGACCGTCGCTCTGATACCATGCGAAAGGGAAAAATGAGGATACTATTTCACGAAGCCCTAGAGCTCTCTTATATAGGAGAAAATCTCTATGGGAAAATTACATAGGATAAACTGGAAAATAACAAATATAAATAAAGATTGTTAAGAAATAAACATGCAGAAAGCGAACATGGAAAAAGATAAAGAAATAAGAAGAACAACGGGATTTACGTGGAACCCTACTCTGTAAGGAGCGGGATGAAACTACGGGAGAAGCCCTCAAATAGGGCGTGGTTTTCTATTGACTTTCTCAATGGATACAGGAGGTCTGGGGCTCTTTATATAGCCTCTCCAGAGCCTCCCAGTCGCACCACCGGACGATGTAGGACTAAACACTGGATGGGGTAAATGGATTTTCTCCTGGATCCATTTACCCTGCTACAACTCAATAGGCACACATAACAAATACTCCAACACTCCCCCTCAAGCTGGAGCATACAATGCTCAGCTTGGACAAACAAAAATAAACTCAACTCAACGCTATAAGACACTACGGACAATATCAACCCAACGCGCACATTGCTGCAGTCGAGAACGTTGCTTCTCATGCCATGCATGTGAGGAGGATGAATGGGCTGGAGTGTGAGTCTGCTGAATCTCCTCGTCGGAGAGGATGTGCTCTGAACTGCGCCTGTAAGAGTCACTGCAACTGAAATGAGTCTCCTCGTCAGAGTACTCTGGCCCGCCACAACAATGTGGACAACTGCTCCATCTTTGAAAAGGGCCTAACTGAAAGGGGTCGTGGCTGTGCAATCCTCGTCGGAGTCCACGGTCGCTGGAGAATGGAGTCTGAAAGAAGTCTCCTCGTCGGAGAACTGGGTCTCTCCCATCTGGCTCAAAGAATAGTGCACTACTCTGGTGTACCTATGGCTCACATGAAAACTCTGGCCGAAACAACAAGAATGGATGGGGACCACTGACAATGATGGCAAACATGTGCTCATCTGAAATACGATCGCATCCTTATGTGTGTCTAAAACCGAGGACTTGGAAGACAATCGTCGAGTCTGAATAATATGTTAGAGAGTTTGAACACTGACTGGTCTTGGAAATCTGATATCTGAAGAGGAATCTGAATAAACCTGTGACTCTACATATACTCCCCCTTTCTCCCATACTAGTCGCAATACATGACGTCGACAAGTTGGGAGAAGACAAAATAATGAGGAGAACATAAAATCAAATAAGCCGATTAAATCATTTTTTCAGCTGTTAAAAAGATTGCAAATCAGTTTTTTTTCTCGGCTTTTAAGATCATTTTTTTAAACTGTTTCAACATTTTTTGTTTTACGGCTTTTCCCTTTTTCCGGTTATTTCTTTTTTTACAGGCACAATATTTTTTTTAAATAAGCCATTGATTTTTTTTACGGCTTTCGCAAACTGCGTACGGCTTTTTCTTATACGCGCCTTTTCGGAAAAATTCATTTTTTTTAATCACACTCGACCCATTTGGGCCTAAGCACCTCTCTTTCTGTGTTTTTTTATACAATCGGGCCTGATTGGGCCCTTTGCCTCCCCTCTCCTTTTTTTATTTTACGCCCAACAATAGTACTGGCTTTTTTTAATCCACATGCCCTCGGGCCTAAACAAAATACCCTTAGGGTTCCCTGATGGGAACCCTCTCTCACAAACTGTCGCCGCAAACACAGGGGGGGCGTGGGGACTTCCGCCTTGGAGTGCGACGCCGCCACGAGGGTGCGCCGTCGCTGGAGATGGCTCGATTGGAGGAGAAGGGCCGCTGGATAGGGCGGTGATGATGACTTCTTCGTCGTGCCGCCGCCTGGGGTTTCCTCGAACCCCGTCGGTTGCCGTTCGAAGAATGCGGCGGGGCTGGTGCCGCCGCCTGATGGTGTCGCGCCTGGGCGTGGATCGCTAGAGGGGCGTCGCCTGGAGCTTTTTGATGAAAAAGAGGAGCCGCCTGTATGTGGAGTTGTCTCCATGGCGTGCTGCCAGCGTTGAACGGGACTGCTGAGAGGGTTCAGGGGGGGATCTCGCCCCGCTTTAGATGCACCTTTAGCACCGCCTGGAGAGAAGGGGTCGTTTTGGATGCGACTTGAAGCGGTTCTGCAGTGCGCGCCTGGAGGTGCCGACTGGCAACCTGGGATTTTTTTTCGAAGGAGGAACGGGGTCGTCGAAGACTGGAAGGAGGGCTTGAACAGTTGGAGCTCCGCCACGCAGAGTCACCGTTGGGTGGAGCTTGCGGCCTAGAGATAGCCGTTGTGCGCGATGGATAGGTTGTCGATGGATGGAGATCGCCGCCAGAGGACGCCATCTCCTGGCGGTCTGGGATCGCTCAAAGGAGAAACCCGAAGCTGCTGGAGAGCTTGTGTACGATCATGAGTTGCAGCTAGGGTTTTGCCTCTGCTAACAGGAATTGGAATCTCTGGCTGTAACAGGATTCACGAGATTGAATCCTAGAACTGAGTCTGAAAAAGGAACCGATTCTCGTACAAAATAATCTTTAACCAAAATCGAATCTTAAACAAATATCGAACATAAATACCCCTAGAATCGAACTCGCTCTTATACCATGTTAAGAAATAAACATGCGGAAGCGAATATGGAAAAAGATAAAGAAACAAGAAGAACAACGGGATTTACATGGAATCCTACTCCGTAAGGAGCGGGATGACACCACGGAAGAAGCCCTCAAATAGGGTGTGTTTTTCTATTGACTTTTTCAATGGATACAAGACGTCTGGGGCTCCTTATATAGCCTCTTTATAGCCTCCAAGTCCCACCACCGGACGATGTGGGACTAAACATTGGATGGGGTAAATGGATTTTCTCCTGGATCCATTTACCCTGCTACAACTCAATAGGTACACATAGCAAATACTCCAACAAAGACCCACAAGACATAAGAATCTCAACATATAGTGTATGATTGTGTGCCCTTCTCTTGATCGTCATCTACTGCTTATGTGTTGTTGATCCAACACCTATGTGAAAATACTGAAAATCTTATCAAGACAAAATATACTTGTCGGAGTATTTGTTATGTGTCATATGTGTGGGAGATGGGTAAATGGATCCCTCCAGGATCCATTTACCCCATCCAGTCTTTAGTCTCACATCTACCGATTTGGAGATGTGGAGACTCAGATGAGAAAATCAATAGACGCATCAGCCCTTTACGACGTTCTCCCATGGTTTCATCTCGTTCCTTAGGGAGTAGGGTTCCACCTAAAAAATCTGTGTTCCATGTTACAATTTTCTGTTTTCTTATGCTCTATTTATCATTTTCGCTTCCGCATAACATGGTATCAGACCCTCTCCTCGCCGCATCATAGCGCAGACTCGCACAAGGCCGAACCTCAGAGGCGAAGCAGAGGCGCAATGAGCTCGGAGCTCTTGCACTTTCAGTGCGAACACCCACTGGAGGCGACCCCTCTCCTCGCGTATCCACGACGATCTCCAGGTGACATGTCGATAAAGAACCCGAAACGGCTCCATTCTCCACACAGGTGGTGGTTTCAGGCCACAAAGCCCTTCCATTCCCCATCGAGCGGCACCGCCCCCAAAGATCAGGCAGAGCCCCAGCCCTGCTTCTCCTCCCTCGCGCAGGCGGCGCAAGGCTCCTCTCTCGTTGGCGACGTCGAACTTGCTCCAATTCTCATGCAAGCGGTGCGCGAGAGCACGAAGCCCCACCGTGTCTCTTCTTCTAGCGAGCCCAAGCGAGCTCCAGGTGGAAGCACCCCTGGCAGTAGATCCTGGTGGCGGTCTCATTCTTCTCCAGCATGTCAATCGGTGGCACGGGCCACAAACTCCTAGAGGCGGCGGCATCGAGCATGCTTCATATCGGGGGCGGTGTGAATATGAGAAAGGGGTTCCCACTGGAAACCCTAAGTAGCCTTCGATTGGTTGATTTCCATTAAAAAAGTATTTCTGTAACAGCTGAGATGGGCCTTTGGGTCGTGTGATATTTTAAAAAAAAAGGCCATGAGGTTTAAAAAAAGGAGCAAGGGCCTGACGTAAAAAAAAATGCTGCAAATGGCCCTTTGGGCCAATTTTTGAAAAGGGGGAGAGAGAGAGAGAAAAAGAAGATTGGGCCCAAGTGAGCCAAGATAAAGAAAAAAGGAGAAGGGAAAATAAAATGAGTGTTTTTTAAAAGAGACACGATAAAAAGCCGTACGTATTTTTAAAAAAAATGATTTGAAAAACTGTTAAAAGGATGCAAGGAAAGCCGAAGAAAAAATGTCAAAGGGCTTTATAAAAAATGATTTAAAAAAATGATGATGATTTGAGAAGCTGAAAATTTTGTGATCAGCTAATTGGTTTGTTCATTCCCCATCATTGTTGTCTTCTCCCAACTTGGTCGACGATTGTCATTCCGACAGTATGGGGGGAGTATATGTAGAGTTACAGGTCATTGTAAGATCCAGATTCTCCAGACTCTAGATTCTAGGTCAGTCAAGTTTTAGACTCTACAATTACAGTTGATCAGACTCGACATCAGATTGGTACAAGTTTTCAGTTTCAGACTCGCACATGTATGCGGTATTTTCACATGAGTACGTGTTTGTCATCTTTTGTCATGGTCCCCGTCATTTTTTTCTTATTTTGTTAGCCAGAGTTTTCATGTGGGCCATAAGGACTCCAGAGTAGAGGATCATTCCCTATGCCATGTTGGCAAGGCTTTTCATGTGGTATCATAGGGACTCCAGAGTAGGGTACCATTCTCAGTGTCAAATGGGAGAGACCCAGTTCTCCGACGAGGAGACTATTTCAGACTCCATTCTCCAGCGACCGTGGACTCCGACGAGGATTGCACTCCACAACCCTTTCAGTTCGACCCTTTTCAGAGATGGCATAGGTGTCCACATGTTATGGCAGGCCCGAGTAGTCCGACGAGAAGACTCATTTCAGTTGCAGAGACTCTGACAAGCGCAGTACAGAACACATGCTCTTCGACGAGGAGATTCAGTTGACTCACACTCCAACCCATTCGTCCTCACATGCACGGCATGAGAAGCAACGTCCTCGACAACAGCTGACAGTCGTGTACATTGAGTTGATATTGTATGTAGTGTCATGTAGCGTGAGTTGAGTTTCTGTTTGTTTGTCCAAGCTGAGCATTGCATGCTCCAGCTTGAGGGGGAGTGTTGGAGTATTTGTTATATGCGTCATATGTGTGGAAGATGGGTAAATGGATCCCTCCAAGATCCATTTACCCCATCCAGTTTTAGTCCCCATCTACCAGTTTGGAGATATAGAGACTCAGTGGGGGCTATATATAGACCACTACTCCCCTGTAGTCAGATGAGAAAATCAATAGATGCATCATCCCTTTGTGGTGTTCTCCTGTGGTTTCATCCCGCTCCTTAGGAAGTAGGGTTCCACGTAAAAATTATGTGTTCCATGTCTCATATTTCTATTTCTTATGCTCTGTTTATCATTTTCGCTTCCGCATTCTCTATTCTCTAACAATATCGCCATGCAATCGATCGATTTTTCGATGTGCCTATTGAACGTGCTTCTTCGAGTCTTCTCCGACGACGGTCAAGCATGGTTGATCAACTAGATGGATTTTTTGTTCTTTGTTTCTTGTCTTGGGGTAATTAACCCGGGAATAGAAAGTTGCAGTGCCTTTTCGAAAGCATCATATGGGTTGCAGGTAATTAAGGAAGGCAGCTAGGATTTTTAATGGACTGGACTCCATGCCACCAGTACCTATCACTCCACTTGTCTCATATTCTTAATTCTGCTTCAATAATAGGAATCCATTCCCACACCAGGGGACTAGAGGGCGACGATCGACGGGGTGGAGGTCGCTGGAGGCGGGGGCGAAGGGGGATGGAAGAGGGTGACGATGGGGGTGGAGCTCGCTGGAGGCGGGGCAGAGGATGGATGATGGGGCGAGGATGGGGGTGGAGCTCATTAGATGTGGGGCAGAGGAATGGACGAGGGGACGGCGATGGGGGTGGAGCTCGCTGGAGGCGAGGACGGAGGGGGGTAGAAGGGGGCGATGGTGGAGGTCTCTGAAGGTGGGGGTGGAGGGGGTGGAAACGGGGCGACGGTGGGGGTGGAGGTTGCTAGAGACAGGGGTGGTGGGGGGTGGCGATGGGGGTAGAGCTCGCTGGAGGCGGGGGCAGAGGGAAGGACGAGCGGGCGGCTATGGGGGTGGAGCTTGCTGGAGGCGGGGGTAGAGGGATGGACGAGGGTGCTAGAAGGGGATGGCGGAGGGGGTAAGGAGGGTGCGGTGATGGACGTCGAGAAGTCAGAGGGGATGGCTGTGGAGCTGCGAATGGAGGTTGTGAATTGGTAGGGTTGTATAAAATACGACTTTGGTAAGGATATCTTTGCCTTCTGAAAATTACATAAGAACAAAAATTTAAAAAAAACCCAAAAACAAAAATCAAATAGTTAATGGATCCCTCCATCTTGTATGACGAGTTAACAAGAACAGCTAATGAGAGCTTTTTACCTTAGGCATGATACACTAAAAGGGTGGTTTTTTTGTAAATTTCAGATAACATTTAAGAATAGGAAACAAAGAATGTATGGGAATGTGTAATTAGAAGCATGAACAAATCACGTGCACAAGAAGAGGAAACCAATAATTCAGCTAATTTTTTTGTTTATCCCTCAAATATATCCTTACAAAGTATCCAAAAAAGGGATGTATAATAACTGGTGTCGTTTAATCTGAAAGAATGTGGGATTATTAAACCATTATTATATAATAATTAGAGGTAAAATATGCAGATACAACTTTCCATGCCAGGGCTCTCCTCGAGTCATGGCTTTGGTAAGTCTTTCGCTTTTTCATTGATTTAATATATTTGGAGTGGACAACTTAGCATGTTTCCACCTTTTTTATCTCAAAAAAATATGCAGATACACATCTTATAAATTCTCAGAACCTGAATTGCGAGAAGATTAAAAGTTCACGTGTTACAAATTGAAATGGCACATCATGTGATTTCTTACCAACAGCGAAATTCCAGAATGGAAAATATACTTACTTCATCCCAGGACTTGCCTTGAGCTAGACGTGGGTAAACAGGTGCCTTGGGATTTGCATAAGATACAGTATTCGAGACAGAAACAAGTACTGGCTGTAAGAAAAAACGAGTTTTAGGTGTTCATCAAGATGAGAACATGGAAAGAAGCTCCCTTAGTATAAACTCATTGTAGAATGATAGGAAATAACAATTACAACTAATTTTAAATGGTTATACTGCTCTGTAAATCATCCCTCACTTTTGTTTAATGATCTGTTCGGTCGAGGTTTTGAACCAGCACCAGATGACATCCATAATTTGACGAGGTTTCTTATAATTTTAATTGTTTCATTTTCTTTTCATTTTTCTTATAGAATATGATGGGTCAAAATTTGAAATGAGATTTTTAAGAATTAACTGAATATTACACTATCAAAGAACAAAACAATTTCATCGAAACAGAAAATTCATTTAAATCTTAATTATTACGGTTCCAGTAGTTTTCAGGCCCCAATCTGAACCTAATAAAAATGTATATGCTCATCAGTGGTCTCACTAAAGACTATCTTCCATGATATTTGTCATATGAACAAGGGCAAGAAATGGCATTGTGTGTATAAAATGCTCTCGAAATCGTATTTGTCATATGGTTTTTATCAAATATTCTTGGGCGATGAGTAAATCTCGAGCCATCATTCTTTTCTTCCGCAAAAAAATAAAGGACCAACTTCCATTACAATTTCTATATTCAACCAAAGTACAGCAATAATTTGGAACTTAAATTCCTTCATAAAATGGATTTTAAGGCTTGTGTTTCTTGAAATGAAAAAAAAATCAAATGCAAAACATATTACAATGGGAACATGTGCATTGAACATACAATCTTAACATAATTTCTACTTCTAACGAGTAGGATCAGAATTTACAACTTCCGATGATAGCTTATGATAAATTTTATCAATGTTCCTGAAATGTGCTAGGCAGGGAGGGAGAAGCCACGGATTTCCCACCACTCAATGCCAACTAGTCAGTCACATGGACGAAATATCATATAGAAGATGGTAAAAGATATCATATGCAACAATCAAAAAATGCCATGATAAAAAGATCAACAAATATGCAAACAAGAACTTATAGCTAATGATATATATATGCTCATAAAAAGAGAAAGATGAAAAAAGAACGCTAAGCTGACATGTATTCAGGACTCCAATACACCTACGGAGTCTCAAAATGAGTGGACTACTACCTAGCCTTAAGATAACTAGCTAAGGTGAAAAAATGGTCCTGTACTTGCATGTGTAAGTCGCTCGCCGTTTTCTTCCTTAAACACTCAATATAACTAGCTATTTAGCCTCTTTCTCAAAACCTTAATCTGAAGCCTTGTTTTCACTTTAAATGTTGAAGTTCAAATGTAGCTAGCCATGAATTAAAAAGGCATTGAGTAGCGACAATGGTGCAATTCAGGTCGTAAAAAAATGGTTTCGTAACTCAACATACGTCATAACTGTGGCATGATTTTCTTGTAAGTTTAGAGTTAGAAGAACCAACCATTGATCATACAAACAATCAAATATGAATCTATGAACTCGATCAAGACGCGAGATCGAATCCGGCGCTCATTGAAGGTCGATTCAATCTTGATCAAGACTCGAGATCGAACTCACAAAGCTTGAGTCAACTCAGGAGCCCCTTAATGAGTTAATTCCAACTCCAATTGTATGGTCAAGCCAGTTCATGGGTTTCCTCTAACAAGCAAGCCCAAAATCGTTAACAATATGACAAAAGGTAAGTGTGGTTGAGTTTCCCATTGAAAAGAAATTTAATGATTCCAAAAATTAGATTGAAAACTCAAAAATGATAATATTAAAAGTTTTGAGGCCAGCGGGGTATCGGGGAACGAGGAGTACTGTGTTGATAATTTTATGAGAAGAGTACTTTTTTGACCTTTGTTACTTTGCATAGCTGCCCCCATATATATATTAGTTGTGTTAATCACCTTCGTATCACTTTTTCAAAAAAAAAGTCACCTCCATATCTTACATGTGTTTGCTTGTGTGTTTGTGAGGAATTATGGTCATGCCATCAAGGCAACTTATCGGTCAACTTAAATCGACTCCTTATGTACACTGAGTATTTCATCTAATTCAGGTGACATCCCTAACTACAACTTTAAAAGAAATTAAAATATTACTTATATGATATATCAAACAAGAAATTAAAATATTGGGCATACATTTGAAGTACCACCAGAAAACAATGCAAAGGAGAAATCCTCCCTCTGATTTATCAATTGAATTTCTAGAGATCCTCTTCCAGTTTCCATGTAGTCTTTGCTTGAAAAATTTGCAAATTGGAACTGCATGAACAAAAATAGATGTTTCACGTCATTGGAATCTGCAAGAAACATTATTGCCTAGAAATACCAAATTCCTTTCAGTAATTGGTAAACCTTGATTGGGGCAAAGCATAAATGAGGTCCACGTTCACCATTGGGAGGTACACAAATTGATGCACTAAAAGTTTCAATAAGAAAAAAGTTAACAAAATGTTTAATGAATTAATAATGCATAGGAGCTCTCCATATAAAAATACTAGTAAAGATAAACACTAAATATTAGCAAATTAATTAAAAATTGGCCATCAATCATTTCATGAGAAAAGTAACCATTTTTAGTACAAGGCGTTTACATAGTCTAAGTAAACAATCAGTATTACAGACTGCTGATTTTCTTCTTTTTTGGAGGAAAATGGTGGGATGGATCTCCTTTAGAGGCCCATCCAAAGAATATATTAAAAACAAAAGTAAAATTTACATCTGCCAAGTTTCAAAAAGTGCCCTAGCATGTCCTAGGACATCTTCAAAATAAAATCTTCCCCTTAAAAACCACAACATTTCTGGCTAACCAAAACGACTAAACAAGAATGCAAATCTTTGTTCTCCATTCTTCTGAACCAGTCCAACTTCTACTAATTGATTCCCAAAAGGAGTTCCCATCGCTCCATCGTAGACACGGAAAATATGCATTTCTCCACAATTTCTACCTAGCCAGGGCACTTGAAGAACAAGTGATCGATATCTTCGGGCGGCCATCCGCATCTTCTACAACCCTCCTTTGTGCTCGGAAAAAGTCTAGCTTGCCTTCCAGCCATCAAGATCCTCTCTCTCTCTCTCCTTAAGAGCCATAGAAAACCCTTTATCCTAGATGGAATCCTCCAGCTCCAAATCCTCTCCCTCGAAACTCCAGGCCTGACACAAGAGGTTGGGCAGCTATCAATTCGTAAGCCTTCCTGACAGTTAAGAACCCATCCCTCCAGCACCATGAATCTCTCCCTTCGGACGGCACCTCCAGTCTAGCCAACCTGCCACAAAGACACATAAACTTTACAACTCTCCAAACTGACAAATCCATCACAAATCTAGGCGTCTAAGAACTCTCTGACCAAACATCTGCCACACAGCAATCCTTGTTTGTTGCTAAGGCAAGAAATCTTGGGTACAAATCATGCAGTGCCTCTTCCTCCGTTCAGTCATCTATCCAGAACCGCAAACCTCGACTGTCCCCCAGCACCGAGCGTAAAGACTCTGTTAGAATTGGTAAGACAGAACACACTCCCCTCCACAGGTAGTCAAAGACAACATATTGTCCAAACGGACAACTAAACTTGGAGTTACGCCATAGATCAATCAAACCAGAGTAGGGAGATCACTCCTAGGTCCCCAGATCCTCATCACCCCCTTCACCAGCACTGCTTTGTTCATATCACCAATTCGCAGCACTCCAAGTCCTCCTTTCCTGATTGGCGAGGTCACCACCAGCCATCCTACCAGTGCAAGGCCCTTGTCTTCATGGGATGATGACCAAAAGAAATGTTGCATCAGTACCTCCAGTCTCTTACGAACACCCACAGGCAGGATCCTGATCGACAGGAAGAAGACATGAATGGTTAATAGGACAGACTTTACCAGGACCAGCCTCCCTCCTCTCGACAGAAAAGAAGCTTTTTCTCCATCTCAACAGCAGGTAGGTAATCAATCTGTCGAAGTCTCACAGTCATCAATGACAGGCCCAGATAGCAAATAGGAAAATACTTCTGCGTCGTCACCAAGTTCTCCCAACAAGTCGCCACATCTTCTGAAGAAAGGTTAAAAGGCACAAAGGCTGATTTTGCGCCATTAACTTTCAGTCTAGACAGGTCACCAAAAATGTCAAGCACCGCGCCTATTGCCCTGCACTCCGCCACTCCCCCTTCAATGAAGCACAACGTAAGATCCATGTACTGCAACAATGGTACTGAAATGTCATCCTTGGAGTAGCCTCTCAAGAACTCACCTCCCTTTGCCAGGCTAGACATGACAACCAACGCATCCGCTGCCAATACAAACAATAAGGGAGCCAGGGGACATCCATGTCTCACCGCACTCTGCGGTTGGAAGAAACCTCCTTCCTGCTTTCCATTCACAAGTACCGAAAGTGATGTAGTGGTAATATATATTTTCATCCAATCAACCCAAATGTCCGGAAAACCCCTCTTCACCAGTGATGCCCAAATAAACTTCCAGTTCATGCTATCATAGGTCTTCGAAAAGTCGACCTTTTATAGGAAACCAGTAGTCCCTCGTCTCTTCCAATCAGAGACCATCTCTACCGCCACAACCACTCCCTCCAACAGTTGTCGCCTTGGAATAAATGATGTTTGTGTCGGTAAAATGAGATCATTCAGCACCTTTCGGTGTCCGTTGGCCAACACCTTGGCCACAATGAGGTAAATAGCATTAGATAATGCTATGGGATGGAACTCATCAACGTGCTCAGCGCGTTCCTTCTTTAGGAGTAAAAAGAGCAGGATTTAGTTAGCTTCTCCAGACTACTGATTTTCTTGATTTACAAGTGCACGGTTCAAAGTTATTTCTTAATTTATTTTTGTAGTTTTGAATTAAATTAGCAGGGGCATGTCTTGTGATGCAGCATGATAACGAATTTTGTGCACATTTATCCAATTTATTTTAATTATCATTTGCTTTGTTTAGTTGATTTTATTTCATTCCCATGTAAAAGGCTCATTATAAAAGGCCTCTTTTTATATTTTCCCTTTGATTTCTTCTTTCCCTAATTTTAGGGATTTGTTGCTTCTTTGAGGGGGAGTAGCCTCTATAAAGGGTTGCCTTTGTATTAGGTTTTTGATTAAGTTGAATTGAGAACATTTTTTCTCCATCCCTAATTTCCTCTCTCTCTCTCTCTCTCTCTCTCTCTCTCTCTCGGCCCCACGCCTTTCTCTCTCCCCGACTTCTCCCTCCCCCCCCCCCCCGATTTCTCCCTTTACCCCGTAACCCTACCCTCCCCAGCGCCGCCTTCTCTTCTTCTTCCCCCGTGCCGCCACGCCCAGCGCCCCTCCCCTCCAGCCATCCCGCGCCTCTCTCTCTCTCCCCGATCCCTCTCTCTCTCCCGTGCCCTAATCCCCCAGCGCCGCCTCTTCCCTTCTCCCTGCGCCGCCACCTCTCCACTCCAGCGCCGCCTCCTCCCTTCTCCCCGCGCCACCACCTCTCCACTCTCGCGCCGCCTCTCTCCCTTCCAGCGCCGCCTCGTCGCGACACCCTCTTCCCCTTCCCAACCTCGCCGCCACCCTGCTCCTCCCCCATCCATATCTGGCGCGCTACTGCGCCTCGCCCAATCGAACCGCAACTCCCGCCAGCCGCTACTCGCGCCTGCACCGCCAAATCCACAGCCTTCCACACCATCGCCTCGGGCCATCCACCCGCCAGCCCTTCCCTCCGCCTCCAGGCCATCTCATCACCCTCGCCGACTGCGACTGCAGTCATGGTGGAATCAACGGTCTTCCTCGCCACTGAAGTCGCACGGAATACCCGAACCGAACCGCCGACGTTGTTGACCAGATCTGAAGCACGCCCTGTTTCCCCTTGCCGGTTGTGGTACGAGTGTATTTTTCCATATAAATTTCCCACCGTACAAAATTAGCATTGTGGATGTGATATTGCTGTTTGATTTGGTGATTAATTGAGATTCTAAACCTACAACATCGTTATTAGTTTCCGTTAATCATTTAACTACTGGATTGGCCGACGTTTGTGGAAGATTCGGAATTATATTGCGAGTATTACGTCATTTATTGTTGCTGATTCTGCCCGTCGTGTATCATTTCTTTCATTTTTCGTCATTTGATTCCGTCATTCCATTGTTTGGTTCGTCATTTAGATTATCGCGCGCGTAGGTTGCATCAATTTGGTATCAGAGCCTCACGATTCTGCATTTCGTCTGCATCCCATTTATTCGTTGCATATAAAAAAACCACAAAACAAAACCACAAAAAAACACACAAAACAGACCCTAGGATAAAAAAACAAAAAAAACCCCAACAAGGAAAGCAAACCGTAGGATTTCCATGGCCGAAAAATCATCCACTTCTAAAACCGGCTACACCTCACACCCTGAGCTAACACTACAATCCTTGGATGCTAAAGTAGAACGAATGTTCGAAAGCCTGAGCGGGCAAATCGCCACCCTAACTTGTCAGTTGTTAGGAAAAAAGAATAGTGATGAAACACCCAACAAAAGTCGACGTACTAGACGGAGACCACACTCCCGGACTAGCACTTCCCGTGACTCTAGCTCTTCTACTTCCGACGGACATGTTAGCGAATACCATTCACAAGAAAGTGAAGAGGAAGAACCAGGGAACTACACCCCTTTCGTCCCCAAGATACCAGACCCACACACCTCCGGCTATACTCCCCAAACTAATGGTGAACATCAATTTCCACCAAGAAATGGACCCAAGTCCGACGATGGATGGGATCGAGGTATCCGTCTCGATGTCCCAGAATTTGACGGAGGACGAGATCCTGACGTTTTTTCGACTGGCTCCAAGCCGTCGAACACTTCTTTGTGTGGAAGTCCATGCCTAGCGAACGTAAAGTCCAATTCGTCACAATAAAATTAAAAGGACATGCGCTATTATGGTGGGACCGTTTGCGGTCTGAACGCAAACGAAAGGGAAAAAGTAAAATTCGCAGCTGGAGCAAAATGAAAACAAAATTGAAGACGAAATTCGTGCCGGAAGATTACAGACGCGATCTGTACGCGCGACTGCAATCACGGAGGCAAGGTACCATGAGCGTGAAGGAATATACCGAAGGGTTCCAATCCCTAGTCCATCGCAACCGCTTGCAGGAGACTCCTATTCAGGAAGTCACCCGCTACATGCAAGGCCTCCGCCAAGTCATCCAGAATGAACTCTATCTCCACAACTGCCGTGATGTCGACGAAGCCTACAAGCAGGCTGAACGGGCTGAGATCAAGCTTGCTAAAGCCCAGACAAGGAAGATGCCTTTTTCCGCGAACTCCGCTCCTCGTACCAGTACCACGATGACATACTCCAAACCGATGGGTTCCTCATCAGTCGTTGCGGGTAAAACCCAAGCCAAACCATCAACTCCTGCCGTCGCCCGACCACCCACTGGAAACCCCGGTCAAGGCATCTTGGGAAGCCGACCTATTGTAGGACCTGATACTTGCTTCCGATGCTATCAAAAGGGACATCGAGCCGCAGAGTGCCCAAACCCTAAGGCTAGACCCGTCCATCTATGCACCACCGACGACCCTGAATACCCCGACCCTGACCAGCAGGAATCCCCTGAAGAGGATCCGACTGCCTTGACTACTGACACCATGGGAGCCGATGACTATGAACCTCTAGGAGTGGATGGAGACGAATCCGGTCCGTTCCTAGTAATTGAACACGAAAACTTTATCGCTCCTGACAGCGCACCCACAAACATTCTGCTCACCCCCGTTGTCCACGATGTTGATAGTTGGCTGCGACGTAGCATCTTTCGAACCACCTGCACCTCAGGAGGACGACGTTGTTCACTGATCATTGATGGAGGAAGCGTTGAGAACTTCGTCTCACAAGAAATGGTGGATAAGTTGGGTCTGCCAACTCAACCACTCGAGAAACCGTACAGCGTGGCATGGTTTCGAGGTGGTACCCAAATACCGATCCACCGTCAAAGCCTCGTCACCTTCTCCATTGGTCCCACATATAAGGACGAGGTGTGGTGCCATGTAGCCCCTATGGATGTCTGTCACATACTTCTAGGGAGACCGTGGCAATTCGATCGAGACACTGAACACCGAGGAAAACTGAACACTTACACCTTTCTCATAGACAAAGTTCGTGTAACCCTCAGACCACAACGTGAAGCCCTTAGCCCTCGCCAAGTGGCTACACTTCGAGCTGCGACCGCCCAAACTGGCAACAAGGCTACACCATCAAAGACTGTGACCACAGGCTCTGTGTTGTTGATGGAAGCCCAAACATTCCAACGTGAAATTCAAGAGAGCTCCACCATCTATGCATTAGTGGGGCGTGAAGTGGACAACCAAGAGACAACTCCACCTGAAGTCCCGCCTGAGATAAAACCCATCATCCAAGAGTTTGCTGACATCATGCCTGAAGAGTTGCCTGAAGGACTACCCCCGTTGCGAGACATTCAACATCACATTGATCTAGTCCCTGGAGCCAGCCTACCTCACTTACCCCATTACCGAATAAGCCCAAGCGAGCATGAAGAGATGAACCGGCAGGTTACTGATCTGCTGCGACGTGGGTATGTTCGAGAGAGTATGAGCCCCGTGGCGGTTCCTGCTCTGCTTACCCCGAAGAAAGACGGCACATGGAGAATGTGCGTGGACAGTCGAGCTATCAACAAGATAACGATCAAATATCGTTTTCCCATTCCACGCCTCGATGATATGCTTGATATGTTGTCAGGTGCCAAATTGTTTTCCAAAATGGATCTCCGCAGCGGCTACCACCAGATTCGCCTGCGACCTGGAGACGAATGGAAGACAGCTTTCAAAACCAAAGAGGGCCTGTATGAATGGACGGTCATGCCCTTCGGCTTGTCTAATGCCCCAAGCACCTTCATGCGAACAATGAATCATGTTTTGCGACCCTTTATTGGCAAGTTTGTGGTCGTGTACTTCGATGATATCCTGATCTACAGTTTGACCAAAGAAGACCACCTATCTCACTTTCGACAAGTCCTGGAAACCCTGAGAGACCAAAAATTGTACGTCCACCTCAAGAAATGCTCCTTCATGTCTGACACGGTCCTCTTCCTAGGATACATTGTCACTGCGGATGGACTTAAAGTTGACCCCTCAAAGATTCAGGCCATTCAGAGCTGGCCCGTACCCAAAACCCTCACTGAAATTCGCAGCTTTCTAGGGTTAGCTTCTTTCTACCGACGTTTCATTCGGAACTTCAGCACTTGTGCGGCACCGTTGGTAGAATGCACATGGAAAGGCGCACCCGCCTGGACCCTTGAAGCAGAAACGAGCTTTCAAAATCTAAAACATCAATTGACGCATGCTCATGTTTTGGCACTCCCCGACTTCACCAAGATTTTCGTGGTCGATTGCGACGCCTCACATGTCGGGATTGGCGCTGTCCTAAGTCAAGAAGGACGACCTGTCGCCTTCTACAGCGAGAAATTGAACGATGCCAGATCACGGTACTCCACTTATGATGTTGAATTTTAAGCCGTGGTCCAAGCTCTCAAGCATTGGAGACATTACCTGATCCAACGTGAATTTATCCTTAACTCTGATCATGAAGCCCTGAGATATTTGAACTCCCAGAAAACTCTTAACAAGCGTCATGCCAAATGGGTTAATTTCCTCCAAGAATACACCTTCCATCTCAAACACAAAGTCGGAACCCTGAACCGTGTGGCCGACGCGTTGAGCCGGCGAACACATGCCCTGACCATAATGACCGTCAGCACAACGGGATTTGAAACTCTCAAGGACCTCTATCCCACTGACCCTGACTTCGGTCAAGTTCATGCCGACTGTGTTGGTACTGGGCAGGACCCAACAGCCACTTTTGTTCTTCATGAGGGTTTCCTATTCAAAGGCCACCAACTATGCATTCCTGCCACGTCCCTTCGAGAGAACTTAATTTCAGAATTACACAATGGAGGTTTAGCTGGACACTTTGGAAGAGACAAAACCTTGACCCTTCTTCAAGAACGCTTTTATTGGCCGCAGTTGCGAAAGGATGTGACAAAGTTTGTACAGAAATGCCAAACATGTCAAAGATTCAAAGGCCACCGGCAGAACACTGGACTATACACACCCCTACCCATTCCTCTGCGACCCTGGGAAGACATCACCATGGATTTTGTGCTAGGGTTACCCCTCACTGTGCGAAAAGTTGACTCTATTTTTGTGGTTGTGGATCGATTTTCTAAAATGGCACATTTCATTGCATGTAGGAGAACCTCAGATGCAGCTCATGTCGCTGATTTGTTTTTTCGTGATGTCGTCCGTTTGCATGGTGTCCCGCGTTCTTTCACTTCAGACCGTGATACCCGGTTTTTGAGTCACTTTTGGCGCACGCTTTGGTCTCGTCTTGGTACTCGTCTGCAATATAGCACCGCTTATCATCCACAAACAGATGGGCAAACTGAAGTAGTTAACAGATCATTAGGAAATTTATTGCGATGTCTTGCAGGGGACTCTCCGTCCAAATGGGATCTAATTCTTCCCCAAGCTGAATTCGCATATAACAGTTCCACTAATAGGTCCACCGGAAAATCGCACTTTGAGAGCGTGTACGGCTTTCCACTTCCCCAATTTCTTGACCTAAAACCCACAACCATGCAAGGGAGAAGTAGTGCAACTGCTGAGGATCTGGTCGAACACATAACCCACATCCATACTGAAATCCGAGCCAAACTCCAATCCATGACCCAGAAATACCAAACCCAAGCCAACCTACACCGAAGAGAGAGCGAGTTCAGAGTTGGAGAATTAGTGATGGTCCACGTAAAAAAAGAGAGGTTTCCTTTGAGAGTCCACCAAAAATTGAGTGAACGAAAGATTGGTCCATTTCGAGTCCTCAAGAGGATTGGACCCAATGCATATCTACTCGACCTGCCGCCAGACGTTCAGACATCACCGGTCTTCAATGTATCAGATCTCTTCTTATATCATGGAGATGAACAGACCGATGACACCCAGTAGCAGTTCCCGCCAATGATGATATGCGCCAACCGCCAGCCGCAACCGATGTTGATCAGATTGAAGATATTGCAGACATCCGAGATATGACGACTAGACGTGGTCTCTTCCGGCGATATCTAGTCAAATGAAAGGGACGACCTTTTACCGATTGCACCTGGATTGACGAGGATGAACTCCAACAACTCCGCCCCGATATACTTCAGAATTTCCGCAATGCCATCTCGACGGAGCGAGATTCTTTTCAGCAGGGGGGAGTTGATGCAGCATGATAACGAATTTTGTGCACATTTATCCAATTTATTTTAATTATCATTTGCTTTGTTTAGTTGATTTTATTTCATTCCCATGTAAAAGTCTCATTATAAAAGGCCTCTTTTATATTTTCCTTTGATTTCTTCTTTCCCTAATTTTAGGAATTTGTTGCTTCTTTGAGGGGGAGTAGCCTCTATAAAGGGCTCCCTTTGTATTAGGTTTTTGATTAAGTTGAATTGAGAACATTTTTCTCCATCCCTAATTTCCTCTCTCTCTCTCTCTCGGCCCCACGCCTTTCTCTCTCCCCGACTTCTCCCTCCCCCCCCCCCCGATTACTCCCTTTACCCCGTAACCCTACCCTCCCCAGCGCCGCCTTCTCTTCTTCTTCCCCCGTGCCGCCACGCCCAGCACCCCTCCCCTCCAGCCATCCCGCGCCTCTCTCTCTCTCCCCGATCCCTCTCTCTCCCGTGCCCTAATCCCCCAGCGCCGCCTCTTCCCTTCTCCCTGCGCCGCCACCTCTCCACTCCAGCGCCGCCTCTCCCTCTCCCTGCGTCACCACCTCTCCACTCCCGCGCCGCCTCTCTCCCTTTCAGCGCTGCCTCGCCGCGACACCCTCTTCCCCTTCCCAACCTCGCCGCCACCCTGCTCCTCCCCCATCCATATCTGGCGCGCTACTGCGCCTCGCCCAATCGAACCGCAACTCCCGCCAGCCGCTACTCGCGCCTGCACCGCCAAATCCACAGCCTTCCACACCATCGCCTCGGGCCATCCACCTGCCAGCCTTCCCTCCGCCTCCAGGCCATCTCATCACCCTCGCCGACTGCGACTGCAGTCACGGTGGAATCAACGGTCTTCCTCGCCACTGAAGTCGCACGGAATACCCGAACCGAACCGCCGCCGTTGTTGACCAGATCTGAAGCACGCCCTGTTTCCCCTTGCCGGTTGTAGTACGAGTGTATTTTTCCATATAAATTTCCCACCGTACAAAATTAGCATTGTGGCTGTGATATTGCTGTTTAATTTGGTGATTAATTGAGATTCTAAACCTGCAACATCGTTATTAGTTTCCGTTAATCATTTAACTACTGGATTGGCCGACGTTTGTGGAAGATTCGGAATTATATTGCGAGTATCACGTCATTTATTGTTGCTGATTCTGCCCGTCGTGTATCATTTCTTTCATTTTTCGTCATTTGATTCCGTCATTCCATTGTTTGGTTCGTCATTTAGATTATCGCACGCGTAGGTTGCATCATCTTGGCTTGCAAAGATGATTCTTTTGGTCCAAGAGGGATGACACTTGATTAGGCTTGTCTCTATATAAGACCACTCAAACTTCTGTAGAGAGGACAAAGATTTAATGAATGGTTTATGATTTAACCGTTGTCTTAATCCCTCATTCCCCTCGAGTTTCTTTCTTCTCCTCTACCCTCCAATCCCCGTGTTGACCACAAGTATTCTCCCTCGCATGACTTGGCATGATCCTTCCCTCATCCCAAGCATTCTCATTCAAAATCTCACATGACAGGTGCTTGCTCATTGTTCTTCTTACCCTTTCTCACTTTCTTAACACTGGTTCTCTTTTAAAAATCCAGGCTATGTCAGAAAGCATATCAATAGGTCGTGCAAATAGAACAACCTTTCCGTACATGTCCCACGGGTTAAGGTCCACAAATGAGTCTTCTCTCTTTAATGGAAAATGTTAAAACTGTGTTTTTGCATCCATGCTTATCTACAATTCTTGTGTAAGGACCCCGACGGGGAAGACTGACTATTTTGATATCAACATTGGTTTACATCAAGGTTCAGCTTTGAGTCCATTTCTTTTTACTTTGATTATAGACGAGTTGACAAGTCACATTCAGGATGAGTTACCTTGGTGTATGTTATTTGCTGATGATATTGTGTTGATTGACGAGACTATAGATGGAGTAAATGAGAAGCTTGAGGTTTGGAGACATGCATTGGAGACTAAAGGTTTTCATATAAGTAGGGACAAGACGGAATATATGGAATGCACCTTTGATGGAAGCAATGGTGAAGGAATCGAGGTGAAGATTGGCGACGATAACATTCAGAAGAGAGATTCTTTTAGATATCTGGGATCTATTTTGCAACATGATGGGGAAATTGATGGAGATGTTACTAATAGAATAAATGCAGGCTGGCTAAATTGGAGAGGAGCCTCCGATGTTCTCTGTGATAAGAAAATTCCTTTAAAAATTAAAGGAAAGTTTTACAAAGCAACCGTGAGACCTGCTATGCTTTATGGTTCTGAATGTTGGCCTGTGAACCATAGACATGTACAGAGAATGGCTGTAGCAGAAATGAAAATGCTAAGATGGATGTGTGGACATATACGTAAAGATCGGATTCGGAATGATGCAATCAGAAAGAAAGTTGGTGTAGCTCCGATCGAGGATAAGATGCGAGAAAACCGCTTAAGATGGTTTGGTCATTTGCAAAAAAGGTCAACCGATGCACCGGTTAGGAGATGCGAGTGTTGGGATGTTGAGCCGGCTAAGAGAGGGCGAGGACGGCCCAAGAAGTGTTGGAAAGAGACTATACGAAGGGATCTTAGTTTTTTGGATATAAGTCCGAGATTGACCCAAGATAGATCTGAATGGAGGCGAAGAATCCATGTAGCCGACCCTACTTAATTGTGGGAAAAGGCTTTGTTGTTGTTGTTGCTGCTGCTTATCTACAATTCATGCTAATTGCAAACAAAAGCATAAACTGTTTCCTACTGGTAGCATATTTAGGGTTCAATTGATTAAGGGAGTATAATTATGTTCCCTTTCTTCTGTCTTCTTTTTAGATTTTGAGTCCATCTTAACCTTTTGGTAGGTATTAAAAATGCTCTCTCATATCGATAGAAGTTGAAACTCACTGAAAAGTGGTGTGAAATTGACATCTTCAACAAGGGAGGGCACACGTAAACAAAACATCATTAATAAAGCAAGATGCATAAAAAGAATGAGAGATGTTTCATAATATTGAATTTATAAGAGAAACCATAAAAAAACACTAACAATACTAATTGACAACTTTGTAGTAAATTTATGATATCATACTTGAAAATTGCTGGAGAAAAAACACCTATCCAGTCATCGTTTGATGGGTTAGGGTGACTATATTGCAATGTCACCCATTCCTTGTTTTGACCCTGCATCACAAGAGACATAAAAGTAAAGCCAAAATAAAGGACTAAGATGCTTGAATTTTAGAAAAATCTAACAATATTTAAAACATGTTCCAGAAAGCACCACATTCTATAGATCTTCTGTGGATTTGCCATTCTCTCACAGCAAAATTCTTATCTTATCATCTTGATAAAAGAACACTAGAAGGAAAAAGTAAAACCAAAAGTAACGTTGGGACAGTAAAATAGTAGTGACTTCTTCTCGAAGACAATTTCATACAATTATTGATTTGCTCACATCTAAAGGATTGCTATTCATGGTCATTTCTAGAGAGAAATGGACGAATGTGTTTAACATTTAATCTTCATGTTCCAACTATGCATGCAAGAGCATGCAACATTCAAAATCATTCCTATTTTATAAATGCATTACTGAAACTGAAACATTGGCATCTGACAAGTATGTTTTCTCCATTCTCTTCAGAAATCAAAACATCTAATCTGACATGTAAAATTGTTCTATCTTCTATCCACCTGACATTTTCTTGGAAAGTATAGGCTCACCAAGAATTTTCTTTCTATTTCCTAATTGAGGAAACTAAATCCAATATTAAAAATTTTCCTGAAAGACAGTTGGAAGGGGAAAATGTCAGTATGATTAAAATCTGAAATGATTTGTAACCCTTTGAATACAAGGCACCAGGTAGCTGAAGACATGAAGCAATAGTAAACACATCTTATATCAGTTGACTCAAGAATATGTGCTTCATTCACCCAACTCACCCACACACACCCAAACTATGTACTAAGCCTTCTCCCACTATAAGTATGGTCGGCTACATGGATTCTTGCTCAAATCCATATTGAAAGATTCAACTATTTTTTACGTTGGCCGTCGACTACCTAACGCAACCCCTGCAAGAGTGGGATTTGAAGCTTGGTCTTTTGTTTGGTAGACACATGGTACTACAACTAGACCATTTCTGTGATAGACACACCCAAACTATGAAATATGAAATTTAAGGAACATCCGTCCTATGCATAAATAATAAATGACTGAAAAATATTCCTCGACTCAAAAATACTTGGATTTGATACTTGTCTCTTTGGAATACAATTGGACTCACATTTTGAAATATTATATTTTCTAAAAAATATTGTAACATCCGAAACCAATCAAAGCCAAGCTCGGCCCTATTAGAGTTCGTTTAACCCAATAAAGTTATCAGACAATATTAAATAACCTAAATCGATTAATTAATCGTGAATCAAAAGTCGTTCGGTCGCAATCGACCAAAAGTCGATCGTATCGTAATGCGTGCCACGGAAAAGCTGCGGTGAAAATTCAGAAACCGCAAAACAAACAGAGACCGCCATTAAATCTGATTCGATGAAGCAAGACCAACGGAATTGATCGTTCGTCAATCGGAGATCGTTTGATATTTTTAAATCGCAAAATTCAATCCCAAATCAAAATCGTATCTCAAAAATTTAAGAGATGAAAAACTGATCAAAAATATATCAATATTATAGTCATATTAATCGTCATCCAGAGACGACCAAAATGAGATATTGCGCGTCAAAATCCGAGGCTCGAGGTACAAATACGGTGCACTTTAAATAAATAAGAGAAAATGAGAAAAATATATAAAATAAAATTTTAAAGACGTAGTAGACTGCTCCTGTTAAATGTACTAAGCCTTCTCCCACTATAAGTAGGGTCGGCTACATGGATTCTTGCTCAAATTCATGTTGAAAGATTCGATTATTTTTTATGATGGTCGTCGACTACCTAACGCAACCCCTGCAAGAGTGGGATTTGAACCCTGGTCATTTGTGTGGTAGACTGCTACTGTTTTTTAAAAATGTCAGCAATAAAAAAAAGTGGGGGGGGGGGGGGGGGGGTATGACATCAACAGGTAGATGTCAGCATGCTTATGTCATAGATGAGGTTATTTTAAAGGTAACAATTGGGCTCTTGAAACCCCAACGTGTTAGCCCTTCTCTCCCCTTTTCTTTTCTACATTTTCCCCCAAATTCTCCACTTCTCCTTCCTATGTCCAGTCGTAGGGCTCCCCTTGCCCTTTTCATTCCTCCACTTATCCTTCCCATTTCATTTCAAAAACCCTAGCCAAAGAACCTTTGTTCTATTCCCAACGGTTGCAGGTTGGAGTCTCAACTGCTGCTATTTCCAGCAAATTGGGATTTGCTCCTGTTGCTTTTGAGCACAAGTGCAACAAGCAGCTGCCCTTCTACCCAATTGAAGCTCATGTAAACATCAGTCGTTGCTCCTCGTCAGGAAATATTTTTGAAGCTAATCTTGGAGCCATTGCATGTTGAGGTCTTTCTCCAGAATTGGAGAAAGTTAAGGTACAAACCTCAGTCCTTACCTTTGCTACCATGCATGATGTTTACACCAAATTGATCTCATAATTGGTATCTTCTCTTTCTCTTGTATGATTCTTTTAGTTTAACTTCCAAATAGAAAAGTTTAGATTGAAGTTTCTTTTTGTGGATGGTTGTGTTTTTCTTTTAGGGTATAAATTTGAATTATTATGGTGACTGCTTGATGTCCCGATTATATATTGAGGTTTCTTTTGTGAACAGTTGTGTTTTTCTTTTTGGATATAAATTCCAACTGTTATGTAAATGATGTCTACTGTTACAGGAGCAGTTTTTTCTGTCCTGAGAATCACTGAGTTGTGCGTACTTTGGTGATTTCATTTCTTGTTTTATATTTGCATGATTGGTTGTTGGGTAATCTGGATTATATATAGATTTCTTTTGAATAAAAAATCATACTGAAGAAATCAGCCCCATATCTAATGTGGAAAGTGTAAAGTGATAAGGAGGTTATGAGAATTAGTTTGGAAATTAGTGTCAGACTTTCTGTCAAATAAGACATGCATTAGAAATTTGAAAATCGTACAAAATCCAAGTTGATATATGACATTCCAAATGCTCAAAAACCACACCATAAAGAAAAAGAAGGATAAGGATGTATATGATATTACATATAATACTATGAGCAGAATAGAACGTGTAAGTAAGAGAGTGAAACCTATTATATGCAAGACATGCATTAGAACTTTGAAAATCGTACAAAATCCAAGTTGATCTATGACATTTCAAACGCACAAAAACCACACCATAAAGAAAAAGAAGGATAAGGATATATATGATATTACATATTAACCTGTTTTGGAATCGAGGTATTAATGCAAATATTACTGGAATGGAAAAGTGTGTTACCATGATAAAATACAATTGCCCCATTAGATATGGGTTTACTAGAAATAGTCTGTCGGTATACTTGAACATACATTTTTGTGATATATACGTTATATTTGGATATTACGTAAATCATTATGAATAAGCAACACTTATATTTACAAGCATAACCACACTTACAGAAAATCTTTATTATGATCAATCATTTAGGTATGGATCATTATTAAATAAGATCGTCAATAAAATAACTTGATCCGTAAGTCATCTATTGATGAGACAGAAGAAGATTAAGTAATTAAGAAAGGAATGAAAATAATAAATCAATGATGACTTATAATTAATTGTATTAATCACGGTGACTCTTACACATGACCGTGCGAGGGCGCGGTGACCCTCAACTAGGCGGGAGATAGGAAGCCCAGTTTGAGCAGCGGCCACCAAGTGCGCGAATCTAGGATTCCAGTCTTTCCTACGATTTTTATGTGAGCTCGTAGTGTGTTTACATCTCGTAAGGATCCCGACTTTTGACCAGTCCATTGTCCCTCTATTTTAGGATACCCATGCGGGGGATCCTTGGTTTTAGTTTTTCCGTACGAGCTCGTTTACCCGTACTAGTTGGGTCAGTTTCTAGAGTGACTTTTCCAGAGAGTCTCTCTCACCCATCTCTGTGGCATAATTTTGGAGTAGACCAATCCCTTTATTGGATTGCACTTTCAATTTAAGGGCGAGCCAGAAGAGTCTCCTTAGGAGACTACCTCACCGCTTGAGTTTTGGTCACTTATCCGCTAATAGGCTTGGTGATGCTACATCTGAATCATTGTGTTTATATCTGAATCATTTAGGGTTACATCTAAGTCAGTTACAGTTGAATTTGGAGGAGTTACAGTTGAACTCGGGATGAAGCATTATGGATCTTGTCTAAGAGATGAAGTCAATTATAAGTTGTATGGAGTAGAGTTGATTATAATTAAGTTAGTGGACGTGTTGGAAACTTAGTTAGGATGCATTACACAACATTGCATGCCTACGGAGGCACTCCGACCCTAAGGCATTATTCACGCCTTATAGTCATACTGTAAGGTCATACATAGACCAAGACCACAGACTATCTACAAGACTTGAAAAGACAGATAGAATTGAGAACCATATTAGAATATTATCTTTTCCATCATCAATAAATTATAGAGTTAAATAAAGCATCACCTCACCAATTTCTTATCAAGATCCATAACTTGATCTCAATGACAAGAAAACATCTACATATAGGCCATAAACTAATATATAAATATATATATAAGAATGGCTAAGGGGTAAATGGAGAAATTATACTTATGAACCAATAAACTACTACACAAGAACATATAAAAAATGAGTGGTTAAATTTAGGGACATTTCCTTAAAGTATTTTGAAAATCTTATTCATAGCAAGTAGTTGTGATTTTTCAAGTAGTTGTGGATTTTTAAATGATTGTCTTACTACTTGTTTCTTATGCAACCACTTTTAATGCATGTTTATTTTAATAAGTTTTTGAGAAGTACCAACACTCGTTGATGCATCTTCTACCTTTCATGTGTGGCAGGCAAGCAACATACATCTCAGTAGCTGGTGTATGATTCGTAGCATCCGGGCACATACCAGACAATACAGTTACTTTTGCCACAAGTTTTTGTTCAGCTTATGATATAAAATGTTTTCTTCTCTTCTGTATATTATGAGATAAATGTACACATTGTTATCTCTTTTGTTACATCATGTATATATATACAGAAATTTTAATGAAATGAAATCTTGGTGATGCATCTTTTTGTTGTCCTGTGGTTGTGAATATTGAATTGAATGTCATGGCAGAAACACGAAAATCGAAAAATTTCCCCATATTTTCATATACTTGTGTGATCTTTAACGAATGCAATACCGCGAATGTAGTGTAAACGGGTGTCCAAATCCGAGGGCTCCATAGTTTGGTATCAGAGCTATGGTACCCTGATATGCATATTTGCAGTATTATAATTCCCAAGGTTGCAGAAAGCGGTAGTCGGTACTCGGTCGGCAGGGTCACTGACTAAGGATTAATTGGCAGTCGGGAGACTAATCGTATTTAGTCGGCCATTAGTCGGTTGAATTTTTCAATTATTTTAAATATATAAATCAATTTTTATACATATATTCTTATATATTTACATTGATTTGTACATTTTCTATACTACCATAATGAAATATAAGAAGTAATTATCTTTAAATATAACATTAAGCATATTAGAATAAGTTTGCTTTTAAAAAAACAAAAAACTAAAAAAATAAAAAATCTCTATGTAAAAGTCAGTCTTGTAGTCGACCGACTAGGCCGATTAGTCGGCCTGATTAGTCGGGTTGGATTACACATTAGTCGGGTTGGATGAAAATCTGAAGAAGTTCATTAGACGTATGCGAGAGGAGATACATGAGAAGCTGGTTGTATTACACATCACTTCCAACTCCGAGGCTATCAATGCAGCGGAGAAGTTCGAGGACATCCAAGAGAGACTATTCAGGAGCTCCTCTGGAGCGGCACCTAGACTACAGCGATCATTTGGGACGATACGTCAACAATTCCAGCAGCAGAGGTCAATCAGGCGATTCCGACCTACATGTTCGGCATTCTCATGCGATGCCCGCTTATCTCCATCGACTACCTGAGGAGCACTTGCCGGACGTAACACCGATTCAGTACGACCATATGGATTGCGGCGAGCAGACGAGTCCCCAGCAAGATCGATTCGGAGCGCAGACACGATCACTCCATCTACCCGGTCAGTCGGATGTTACTTGTGTCATGAGTGGGGACATTATAGGCATCAGTGTCAACAGAGATCTAGTTAGCCTCGCCCACAGCCACAGTCGCCACAGCCACAAGCACAATATACAAGGAGTTCTCGTGGAAGAAACTCCAACTTCATGAGGCAGCAACAGAGATAGACACAGAGTGTGGATGGTTCCAGTACCGCACCAGCCAAATAGGGTCAGCTACCGTAGTGACCGAGGAGCAGACTCGTTCAGCAGCTACTGTAATGAAAGGTATGGTCTCAGTCTTGGGCCATTCTTTCCATGTTTTGTTTGATTTTGGAGCTACGCATTCTTTCATTGCTTCGAGTCTACTAGCTTAACTGGGTAGAGTTTACAAGGCCCTATATCCTCCTTATCACATCGGAGAGCCAGGTGGCCAGTTGTTTATCATTTCACTGATAGTCAGGCATTTACCAGTATTCATTGGCGATCATGAGATGATTGCAGAATGTATGCTACCACGGCTTCATGAGTTTGATTTGATTTTAGGCATAGATTGATTATCAGCTCATCATGCTCTTATTGATTTCTTTAGGAAGTCAGTTGTCTTCAGAATTCCATATTTACCTGAGTTCGCATTTGAGGGTACATTACATGACTCCAAAATAGAGTACATCACAGTGTTGAGAGCTCAACAACTTGTTGATCAGGGATGTGACTCATATCTAGCATTTATTCGGGAGATATCTGATCATGAGCTGATGACAAAGGACATCAGAGTAGTATTGGACTACCAAATATATTTCCTAATGAGTTACCAGAGTTACCTCCTTAGAGAGAGAGATCGAGTTTGAGATCACAATGCTACCAGATACACAGTTAATCTCAATTGGTCCTTCCGGCATGGCACCAGCTGAGTTGAGAGAGTTGAAGGTGCAGTTGCAGGAGTTACTTGACGTGGGATTCGTGAGGTCGAGCACTTCACTTTGGGGTGCTCTAGTTCTATCTGTCAGGAAGAAGGATGGATCCATGAGATTATGCATCGACTACCGACAGCTGAACAAGAGAACGGTGAAGAACTGTTACCCTTTGCCCCATATCGATGATTTGTTTGATCAGCTTCAAGGATCTTTGGTATTCTCGAAGATCGATCTTCATTCGGGCTATCATCAGCTGAGGATTCGAGAGTCCAATATTCTGAAAACAACCTTCAGGATTCATTACGGACACCACGAATTTGTGGTAATGCCATTTGGGCTCACCAATGCACCTGCAGCATTCATGGATATGACGAACAGGATCTTCCATCCATATTTGGACAGGTTTATGGTGTTCATTGATGATGTGCTCATATATTCTTAAAATGAATGGGATCATGAGAATGGTCTATGGATTGTCCTGGACACATTGCGAGAGTACAAGCTATATGCCAAGCTAAGCAAATGTGAGTTCTGGTTATCCTAGATCTCATTTCAGAGGCATGTCATTTCTGGAGCAGGCATCGCAGTTGTTCCTGCAAAGATTGAGGCAGTTATGTCTTGAGCAGCCCAAGACAGTTACACAGATTCGGAGCTTCCTTGGACTAGCGGGTTATTATAGATAGTTCGTCAGTGGGTTTTCATGCATTGTTCGTCCTCTGACACGATTGACACAAAAGTGAGTTCCATTCATTTGGGATGATTACATGTGAGTAGGCTTTCAGGACACTGATGGAGAGATTGACTACAAGCTACAGCACCCATTCTTTCTCTTCCTTCAAGCACGCGGGATTATGCAATCTACAAAGAAGCATCTGGAGAAGGTCTAGGAGCAGTGTTGATGCAGAGAGGTCGTGTGATTGCTTACACATCACGATAGTTGAGACCGCATGAGTGAAATTACCCTACCCATGACCTAGAGATGGCGGCAGTTGTCTTCGCTTTGAAGATCTGGCGTCACTATCTTTATAGGGCGAATTTCAAGATCTGTTGATCACAAAAGCCTGAATTACATATTTGATCAGAAGGAACTGAACATGAGACAACGCAGGTGGCTCGAGGTACTGAAGGATTACGAGTGCACGATCTCTTACCATCATGATAAGGAAAACGTGGTAACAGATGCGCTTAGCGGGAAAGCTTATGTAAAGGGTACGGCAAACTGGCTATACACGTGAGATATGCCCGCAGCTTTAACCGATTGGCATCCTCAAGAGAGTGCATCCATATCTACCGTCGAGCCTCCACGATTCAGTAGTTTGCGGGATCGCATTGTAGAAGGTCAGAGGACAGATCCATGGATTCGTGACAGATACATGTGTGTCGTCAAGGACGACACTGATGATTTTGTGGTGACGGAGTCCATTTTATGGAAGGCAGGTTGGGTCGTTGTGCTCAACGACGAGCAGTTGTGTAGAGATATTTTCGATAAGGCACATAGTTCATGATTATCTATTTATCAAGGTAGCACGAAGATGTATTGTGATTTGCGTCGACATTTCAGGTGGGATGAGATGAAGCGTGATGTAGGACAGCATGTTAGCAGATAAATGGCATGTCAGATGGTCAAGGAAGATCACATGACCACCTGGTCTATTACAGTCTCTCCCCATTCTTGAGTGGAAATGGGAGAGTATCTCTATGAATTATGTCATCAGTTTTCCAAAGACACCAGGTGGCCATGATTCTATTTGGATTGTTATTAAGAGGTTGACCAAGTCATCCCATTTTATACTTGTCAACATGACCTATACACCATCCAGATTGGTCAGGCTATATGTGCAGAATATCATCAAACTTCATGGTATACCACGTGAGGTGGTATCAGATAGAGACTTGAGGTTTACTTCGCATTATTGACATCAGTTCATGTCAGCACTAAAGACAGAGCTAAAGATGAATTCTGCATATCATCCACGGACTGATGGGCAGAGTTAATGCACCATACATACGCTTGAGGATTTACTTCGCGTATGCACTCTTGAGGTGCGAATACGATCCACTTTAAGTATGTTAAATAAATAAGAAAAGTTGGTAAAAAATCATAAATAAATAAATAAATAAATAAATAAAATATGTGATGAAATTCAAAACCTCTACTGATATTCACTGTTCAATTCAAAAATTCATAAATTACCACCATGGTTCTAGAACACTAGTGGTAACCCTTGTTCATTGTCCATCTCCTAAATGGCTTTCCCACAACACATATAAAATATGAGATTGTGAAGGGAAAATGAATCACGAGCATTCATTAGATGATCAAATTGTGATAATACCGGTCATGGTGACCTTTACGCTTGATCGTGCGAGGGCGCGGTCATAGGAAGCCCAGTTAAGGTAGCGGTCGCCTAGAGCACGGGTCTAGGATCCCAATGCTTTTACGATTTTTACGCGAGCTCGCAGTGTCTTTACGCCTCAATGGGATTCCAACTTCTTACCATCTCCATTGATCATCTGTTTTAGGATATACATGCGAGCGATCCTCGGTTTTAGTTTTTCATATGAGCTCGTTTGCGCGTACTAATCGTGTCGGTTTCTAGAGTGACTTTTCCGGAGAGTCTCTCATTCATGTCTCTGTGGCGTAGTTTTGGAGTAGATCTATCTCTCTATTGGACCGCACTTCCAATTAGAGAGCGAGACGGAAGAGCCTCTTAAGAGACTACCCCACCGTTTGAGTTTTGGTTACTTTCCGCCAACAGACTTGGCGTTGCTACATCTAAATTTCAAGGCTAAATTTGAATTATTCCGAGCTAGATCTCAAACGGTTGTAGTTGAGGATTGGAGGAGTTACAATCATAGTTGATTGGGTTATAATGTATCTGGGTTAAGAGATGAAATTAATGATAAGTTGAGTTGGTTGGAATTGATTATAATTAAGTTGGATTCGAAATCCCTATAAGCTAGTGGACATATTAGGAACTTAGTTAGGATGAATTACACAACACTGCATCCCTACAGAGGCACCCCAACCCTAAGGCATTATTTACACGTTAGAGTCATAGTGTGAGGTTATACATAGACCAAGATGACAGATTATCTACTAGACTTGATAAGATAGGTAGAATTGAGAACCATATTAGAATTTCATCTTTTCTACCATTAAGTAACGAAGAGTCAAATTAAGCATCACCTCACTAACTTCTTATCAAAATTCATAACCTTATCTCAATGACAAGAAAACAATATATACCTACTGGTCTCAATTACTATAGAAAATGTTATAAATGGGGAATATTTAGATAATGAGTAATTAAGGGGAAATGCATGCAAAATAAATTTGAAAACCTTTTTCTACGCAGGTAGTGGTAGATTTTAAATTTATAAATGCATGTCTACTTGTTTATTTTATTAAATGCCTGCTTATTTTATTAAGATTTTGGGAAGTACCAGCGTTCGCTGGCACCTCTTGTTCCTTGCATGTTTTGGCAGGCAAGGATCCTGCATTGCAGTAGCAGGTTGATGTTTCCTGGCATATGTACATATACCAGACGATACAGTTATCTTTGTTGTAGTTTTTGTTCATTTCATAATGTAAATGCTTTGCTTTCTCTTCTCTATATATTTTGGGATAAATATATAAATGTCAGTCTCTTTTGGACATGTTGTATAAAAATGTAGAAATTAATGAAATGCATTGATGGTAGCACTTGTTGATGGTTCTGTGGTTGTTATATTAATTTAATATCATATGCAAATAGCATATGCGAAAAATTTCCTCTAATTTCAATAACTTAATGCGATCATTTTTTAATGTAATAATGTGAATCAGTGTTTCTGAAACCGGACCGGACGACCGGTTCAACCGGTCCGACTGGTGAACAAGGCCTGAATCAGTCTGATTAACCTATTTTATGCCGGTTCGGTTCGATTATTCAAATTTTAATTAACTCGTTCGGTTTAACCTATTTTTTTGACCCGGTTTAACCAGGTTCAATCGAAGTTGAACCACATTTAATTTTTAAATTATTTAAAAATTTTGTTGGTAGTGGGAGTTGAACCAATGACCTTTGGTTACTTGTTTCACACTTCTAACCAACTACACTAACACAACTTTTTGCATGTATTGGATTTTAAATACAATTAAACTATTATCATGTTATAGAGCATCTAGTCCAAATAATATATATATATATGTATGATAGGTATGATATTTGATGGTGTATAAGAAAAATGCTTTACGTATAGTGTGAAATATATACATTATCTGTGTATTTTATATATATTTCAAGTATATTAAGTATATTATATATATATATATATTATTTTATTTCAGTTTGATTACATGGTTCGACCCGATCCGACCATTTCAGCAAGGTTTCCGATTCGATGTCCGGTTCGTTTCAAAAACCTTGGTGCAAATGCGGCGTAAACAGGCGCTCGGATCCGAGGTCGTCATAGTTTGGTATCAAAACTGTGGTACCCCGATACGCACATTTGCAGTATCATAATTCCGATCGAATTAAGTCATCGAATAACGACAGTCATGGAAGGAAATATCGCGATATATCGGCGATATATCACCAATATATCGATATCGACATGGGACCGATATGAGCACCGATATGGCGATATATCCCGATTTCCAAGCATTTTCTTCACAAAGGCTCGTCGATATGGACGATATTTCGACGATGTATCGTCGATATATCGTCGAAATATCGTATCGATACGATATCGAAACGATATCGATACGGCCTTCCATGACGACAGTCTCCCTAATTGTCGCAAGTTTGAAAAGGGAAATGGTATTCAAATTCCATAACCACAAATGTCATCAATTTCATTCATTTTCATATTATATCCCAAGAAGAGAAAAATCGTATATCATAGTATATGTGAACAACAAATTTTATAACTAAGGGTTTTCAAGCAGAGCCATGACGTCCAGAGTTACTCAAGATATGACTGACTGTTTAGAGCGCATCATGATCGCTCTCACCGACCTCTAACAGCAGCAAGCTACTATGAGAGGCCAACAGGATCAGATTCTGGCACAGCAGACTGAGATCGCAGATCGACAGACTGATATAGAGATGAGATTTGAGGAGCTGTCAAATTTCACATACCATCCATCTCAGAATGGGACCAGACAGGACCAACATCAGTCTGTCGAGGTACAGGCAGCAACCTCATTTCGATGATCCACATGAGGAGATGCCAGAGCATGGAGCAAATGATGGAGATGATGACAAGGAGCAGGACCCTGTAGACTTTGCAGATGAGGATGCACACAAGTACTCTACCATTCACAGGCACCAATCGGTCTTCACTTCCGACCAGCGAGCTAATGTGCCCATGTTTGAGGGCATTAGTATGTCAGATGTTGATGAGCAATGGCCCAAGATGGTGATGAAGGTGCTGAGGATGATTCGTGCGCCACGAGACATGTAGCTATCTTTCGTGGAGAATTCACTGACAAATTTTGCAGAGAGATAGTGGGATACAATAGTTTCCGAGTTGGATCGTAAGCCTACATGGGATGATTTTGGGACACGATTCAGATCCCACTTCTTTTCTACGAAATGGAAGGAGTCCCAGTGCCGCTTATTTGCAGAGCTTCGTTAGGGACGGGTGACAGCCAGAGATTACTTCGTTCGATACACCGAGCTGTCTCGATACACACCAGCAGTTGTCGCATTTCCATAGGAGAATTTAGAAAAGTTCATCAGAGGCATGAGGGAAGAGGTGCAGGAGAAGTTGACCGGATTGGATATCACTTCTATCTCCAAAGCTACTAACGCAGCGGAGAAGTTTGAGGATATCAGAGAGAGACGCGTTGGGAGCTCGTCTGGAGCAGCGTCTAGACCACAACGATCATGTGGGCCGATACGTCGATCATTCCAGCAGCAGAGGTCAGCTAGACGATTTCGGCTTACAGGTTCAGCATTTTTATACGGCATCGACTACCTTAGGAGGAGCACTTATCGGACGTGGCTCCGATTCCGCTCGACTAGATGGGTCATAGAGAGTTGATAGACCTCCAACAGGACCGATTAGGAGCATAGACACGACCACTCCAGCTACCCGACCAGTCTGATGTCACTTGTGCTATGAGTGGGGACATTACCGACATCAGTGTTCCCAAAGATCTGGTGATCCTCGCCCACAACCACAGTCGTCACAGCCACAGGCACAGCGTACAGGGAGTTTCTGTGGCAGAAACTCCAACTTCAGGAGGCAGCAGCAGAGACAGACACGAAGTGTAGTAGGTTCCAATATCGCACCAGCCAGGCAGGGTCAATTACATGCAGTGACAGAGGAGCAGGCTCGTTCAGCAGCTACTGTGGTGAAAGGTATGGTTTCAATCTTGGGCCGACTTTTTTATGTTTTGTTTGATTCTGGAGTGATACATTCTTTCCTTGCATCGAGATTGCTAGCTTCATTAGGGAGAGTTGCAGAGACTATATCTTCTCCGTATCACATCCGTGGGCCAGGTGACTAGTTGTTTGTCATTTCACTGACAGTCAGACACTTGCTAGTACTGATTGGAGGCCATGAAATGATCGTAGGTTCTCTGCTACTACAACTTGATGAGTTTGACTTGATTCTATACGTAGATTGGTTATCAGCTCATCATGCTCTTGTTAATTGCTTTGGGAAGACGGGTGTCTACAAGATTCCAGATTTACCTAAGTTTACTTTTGAGGGCACATTACATGACTACAAAATGGAGTACATTTCAGTATTGTGAGCTCAGAGATTAGTTGATCAGGGATGTGATTCCTACCTAGCATTTGTTCGGGAGGTATCTGATCATGAGCCGATGACATAGGATATCAAAGTAGTATCAGAATATCCCGATGTGTTTCCTGATGAGCTACCAGGATTACCTCCAGAGAGAGAGATCGAGTAGGAAATCACATTACTACCAGATACACCGATGGCTCATTATTGCATGGCACTAGCTAAGTTGAGAGAGCTGAAGGTACAGTTGCAGGAGTTACTTGACTTGGTATTCGTGAGGTCGAGCACTTCACCTTGGGGGCTCCGGTTCTATTTATCTAGAAGACGGATGGATCCATGAGATTATGCATTGATTATCGGCAGTTGAACAAAAGAACGATGAAGAACCATTATCCTTTACCGTACATTGATGATTTGTTCGATCAGCTTCAGGGATCCTCGGTGTTCTCAAAGATTGATCTTCATTCAGGGTATCATCAGCTGAGGATTCGAGAGTCAGATATTCCGAAGACAGCTTTCAGGACTCGTTATGGACACTACAAGTTTGTGATGATACCGTTTCGGCTCACCCACTGTTGTAAAAGTCGGCCGACTAGGTCGGCTAGTCGATCCGACTAGTCGAGTCGGGGGGGTACCCGACTCGACTAGGCCAAATCGGCCAATAGTCGGCCAGACCCAATTAATCGCCCGATTAGTCGGCCTAGTCGGCTGACTAGTCGGCCGACTTTTGCATAGAGATTTCTCGGCTGACTTTTTTGTTAAGTAGAATTGAACCAGATTGTAGATTTTCTCTTATCTGCATCGACTCTACTTTCTTTTGCAAGTTTCCAAAGTTCATCCTCTCTTTTTCACTTATAATTTGTAATCTATCCAACTCATGAGTAGTGTTCGAAAGACGTATAGAAGCATTGTTGTTCCAGTATCATAATGCAACAAGTTTACATTAGAACCAATTAATTAAATAAAGCATCAACTATAAACGATGCAGTGCAAAGTAACCTATCAACTATTTAATTTGTCCATGCTTTCTAATATGATCTTACCATTTAATTAATGCATGTGAAAGGAAACTCCCAACACGTTCTCATGATAATGCTCATTACAGAAATTTGAAAAATGGACATAGCAACCCGTCCCGATATTCAAAGTAAATTGTGTTACCAACTGCTACTGTCACTTATAAATTACAACATCATTAATCACAAGATTACCAACTACTTTTATCAGGTCATGAACAACTACTCTCTTTCACTAGTTCTCATCCTCTCTTATATTTTATAAGTTAGAAAGCACCAATGATAATAAAGCAAAAAAATGACGAAAGGAAACTATTTTTCTCGGCATATTGAATGAACAGGTGAGTTTATCACCAGACTTGAATTAAAAAATGCTTCTTAAAGTAGATACCAACATCAATTTACAGTGAACCTACTACTTTCAACAACATAAGCACAACTTAATCATGCTTCTCTTACCAGATCATACTGATTCACTAATGCATATTAACCCCTGAGATCGATTCAGTGGACAATCTTGTGGTTGTTGATTAGCTTTGTATTAATTTTTTCCTAACTTCAACTCGTGTTATGTACCAAACATTTTGTTCTTAACATTTTGTCTGTGCTATGAACCAAACATTTTGTTCTTAACTTGCTTCATTTTTTCTTCTGTTGCTATAATTTTTTAAGCTCTCAAAAATATTAAAACTGCTAAATATATGAATATAAATGAGAGTATATGTTATAAAACTTGATTTATATATTTAAAATAATTAAAAATTCAAAACCGACTAATGTCCGACTAAATCCGATTACTCTCCCGACTACCGATTAATCCTTAGTCAGTGACCCTGCCGACCGAGTACCGACTGCCGACTTCTGCAACTTGAGCTCACCAATACACTTGCAGCTTTCATAGATATGATGAACAAGATTTTTCGTCCATACTTAGACAAGTTTGTGGTGTTATTCATGGTGATGTGTTCATATATTCTCAGAATGAATGGGATCATGCGAATGATCTAAGGATTTTTTTGGACACATTGCGAGAGCACAAGCTATATGCTAAGCTAAGCAAGTGTGAATTCTGATTATCCCAGGTCTCATTTCTAAGGCATGTCATTTTTGGAGCAGGCATTGCAGTTGATCCTACAAAGATTGAGGCAGTTATGTCTTAAGAGCAGCAGGCTATTACAGACGTTTTATCAGCAGATTTCCACGCACTGTTCGTCCTTAGACCTGATTGACGTAGAAGGGAGTTTCGTTCATTTGAGATGATGCATACGAGCAGGCCTTCAGGTCCCTGAAGGAAAGATTGACTACAACGCCTATTCTTGCTCTTCCTTCAGGCACTCAGGACTATGCAGTCTATACAAATGCATCTGGAGAAGGTTTAGGAGCGGTATTGATGCAGAGAGGTGATGTGATTGCTTACACATCATGACAGTTGAGACCGCATGAGCGTAACTACCCCACACATGACTTGGAGTTGGCGGAAGTCGTCTTCGCCTTGAATATCTGGCGCCACTATTTCTATGAGACGAATTTTGAGATTTTCACAGACCACAAGAGCATAAAGTATATCTTTGATCAGAAGGAGTTGAATATGAGATAGCGCAGGTGGCTCGAGCTACTGAAGGACTACAACTGCACGATCTCTTATCATCTCGGTAAGGGAAACGAAGTGGCAGATGCGCTTAGCAGGAGAGCTTATGTAGAGGGTACGGCGAACTGACTATATACATGAGATATGCTCGCAGCATTGACCGATTGGCATCCTCAGGAGAGTGCATCCATATCCATCGCCATACCTCTTCGATTTAACAATCTTTGGGATCGCATTGTCGAAGGCCAGAAAATGGATCCTTGGATTCGAAACAGATACATGCGCGCTGTTAAGGACGAGATTGATGATTTTGTGGTGACAGAGTTCATTTTATGGAAGGTAAGTAGGGTCGTTATGCCCAATGACGAACAGTTGCAAAGAGACATTCTTGATGAGGCACACAGTTCACGACTATCTATTCAACCTGGCAGCTCCAAGATGTATCGTAATCTGTGTCGACATTTCTGGTGGAATGGAATAAAACACGATATGGTGCAACATGTTAGTAGATGCATGACCTATCAAATGGTCAAGGCCGATCATAGGAGACCATTAGGATTACTACAGTCTCTCCCCATTCCGAGTGGAAACGGGAAAGTATCTCTATGGATTTCGTCACGGGATTATCGAAGATACCAAGTGACCATGATTCTATATGGGTTATTGTTGACAGGTTGACCAAGTCAGCCCATTTCATACATATTGGCATGACTTGCACTCCATCCAGGATGGCCTGGCTATATGTGCAGAATATCATCAAACTTCATGGTATACCAAACAAGGTGGTGTCTAATCGAGACTCGAGGTTTACGTCGCATTAATGGCACCAATTCATGTCAGCATTACAAACAGAATTGAAGATGAGTTCTGCTTATCATCAGTAGACAGATGGATAGAGTGAGCACACCATTTAGACACATGAGGATTTGTTTCGCGCATGCACTTTGGAGTGGAAAGGGTCTTGAAAGGATCATCTGCCTTTAGTGGAATCATAGTTTTAAAAGGCGTCGCCTCGAGGCGCAAAGGCGTACGCCTCGAGGCAAGGCGGGCCTAAAACGCCCCGAGGCGCACGCCTCAGGTGCATCCAAGGAGGCGTACGCCTCAGCCTCGCCTGAGGCACTCGAGGCGTGAGGCGCTCGAGGCGAGGCTGAGGCGTAAGCCTCAAAAATCGCTTTTTTTTTTAATTTCCCGGGTCACGTGCAAAGCACGTGACCTTTTTTAGTAAATTCGAACCGTCGGGGGGAAGGGGAGGTTCTGTTCGACAGAATCGAACCCTCCCCCTCCCTTCCCCTGAGCCCCGCTTCTCCTTGCCCCGGCCCCGCTTCTCGCCGCCAAGCCTCCATCGCCGCCCTCCGGAGACGCCGCCCAGGCCCCCTCTCCATCGCCGACCCTCTCGCCGCCCAGCCGGAGCAGGTCTGCGCCGCCGCCACCTCCGAGTTTGTTTTTTCTGATTTTTTTTCAAATTTTTTGTTTTTTTTAAATTTTTTTGGGTTTTCCAATTATTGGGTTAAATTCTTACGTATGGCTATGAGTTATTAGTAGATATTGCAGTAGTTTCAGGTGTAAATGGATCCTAAGTTCCTAACATTATATGCTTTCTCTTTGACATTAGAGAGTTCTCTTTAACATTATATGACATTCTTTGACATTAGAGAGTTCTCTTTGACATTAGAGAGTTCTCTATTCTTTTTGAAACATTATATGCTTTCTCTTTGACATCTCACCTAGGGCTAGGATGCAACTATGATGAAGGATTACATGTATGTGCATCTTGTACTGTTCTGTTAGTATATATCAATATGTGTATGTTATTGTATAACTTGTAGATATGGGAAGGAAAGGCCAAAGTGGGGGGAGATCGGATCCCGGATGGAGACACTGTCGAGAACTTGAAATGGGCGAGCATCACAAAGGGAAAGGATATGTATATGTTGAATGCAATTTTTGTTCGATGAAGATCACCGGTGGGGTGAAGCGGCTAAAAGACCATCTTGCAAAGACACGCAAGAATGTGAGAGCTTGTCCAAGCGTTCCTATTGAAGTTCAACAAGAGATGAAGATGTCCATGGACAGCAAGGGTAATGAAAAGAGAAGACGGTTTGAAGAAATGGAAGAAGTTTGTCGAGTTGGGATGCAAGGGCCATCTGGAGGTGATGAAAATGAACCGGCACAAAGAGCACCGACAGATTCTAGTGGTATTAAGCAAGCTCGAGGACCGATTGATTTTTTTTATTGCACATGGAGGTAGGGGTGCAGGTAGTTCGGATCCTCCCTCTCAACAACTCACTTTAAATGCAAGATGGAAAAAAGATGAGAGAAGGAGGATTTGCAGGAGCATTGGGAGATTTTTTTTTGAAAATTCATTGGCATTCAACATAGCCAATAGTCCTTCTTATGTGGCGATGATGACTGATGTATGTGGATATGGAAGGGGTTTCAAGCCACCAACCATGCATGAACTCCGAACTTGGATTTTGAAAGAAGAGAAGCAGTCCATTACCACTCTTGTTGATGAGGCGAAGGCTTCTTGGATTGCCACGGGTTGTAGCATCATGTCGGACGGTTGGACCGACACGAAAGGACGCACATTGATTAATTTTTTGGTGAATAATCCCAAAGGTACTTACTTCTTGAAGTCGATTGATGCATCCGATCAAGTTAAAGATGCTAGGATGCTTTTTAAAGTGTTGGATGAAGTTGTTGAGGAGGTCGGAGAGACGAATGTTGTCCAAGTGATAACGGACAATGCATCCGCTTATAAAGCTGCTGGACAAATGTTGATGGATAAAAGGAAGAATCTTTATTGGACACCTTGTGCAGCGCATTGTATAGATTTGATGTTGGGGGATATCCTCAAATTGCCACTTCATGCATCGGTGTTCAAAAAGCAAAAAAAATAAACAATTTTGTGTATGCTCATGCTTGGGTTTTGGCAATGGTGAGAAAAATTGCAGGTTGTGATTTGGTGAAACCTGCCGTTACAAGATTTGCCACTGCATTTCTTACATTGCAAAGCTTGATTAGAGCCAAGGATTTACTTGAATCCTTCTTCACTTCCAGAGCATGGAAGAACAGTTCTTATGTGAATCGCCCATTGGGTCAAAGTGTGGTGAACATTGTTGTGAAGAGCAAGTCTTTTTGGCCTGGTGTTGCATATGTTCTCAACACCACGAAGCCTTTGGTCACCGTTTTGAGGTTGGAGGATTCTGAAAATTTTCCACCGATGGGATTTATTTATGAAGCCATGGACAGGGCCAAGGAGGAGATAGCTAGAAATCTTGAAAATGACGAGACCAAATATAAGATTATTTGGGATATTGTGGATAGTCGTTGGGATCATCAACTTCACAGGCTTTTACATGCTGCTGCTTATTTCCTCAATCCCCACTTTCATTATGAACTGACATTCTCCAATCACTTAGAGGTGAAAATGGGATTGTTTTCATGCATGGAAAGATTGATCATTGATCCAGATGCGAGGATGAAAGCAGATTCACAACTTGATTCCTTCATGCATGCAAGAGGATTTTTTGGATGGGCAAATGCTGTTAATTCAAGGAAAACAAGAAGTCCTGGTGAGTATTGTAAATAAATTTTAAGAGTTTTCCATATACTAGATAATTACTAAAATGTGTGGTTGACCATTACCAGCGGATTGGTGGACGTTGTTTGGTGATGAAACACCTGAATTGGCAGCATTTGTTGTTAGGGTGTTGAGCTTGACTTGTAGTGCTTCTGGGTGTGAGCGTAATTGGAGCTCTTTTAATCAACTAAGTGGTTAAAGCATTATTTAATTTTATGATAGTGTTTTTGTTTCATGTTAATCACTTAAACCTTACGTATGTCTATATAGGTCCACACTAAGAGAAGAAATCGTTTATCACAAGCGAAGCTCAATGATCTGGTTTACATCATGTTCAATTTGAAATTGAAACATAGAGAATTAAGGAAGAAAACAATAAAAGATCCATTATGTTTGGAAGACATTGACTCCGGTGATGAATGGATTTCAGAAGCGCAAGATGTCGAGGCATATCAGGATCTTGATGCAAACAAACCCTTGACGATGATCCTCTTGAGGAGGAAGGCGGTGAAAGAGGTGGAGGAGCTCAAGTCGCTCGGCCTAAAAAGAAGGGGAAAAATGACAAAGGTGTAATACAATATTATAAATTAAAAGAATGTTCGATGCTTTTTTATGAATTGTGATTAACTTTCAAATGGTTGACTATGCATATTACTTTCTTGATTAGGTAAAGGAAAAACTCCAATTAATGTTGACGAGGAGGAGGAGTACTCCAATTATGAGGATGGAAGCGAGGATGAAGCTGAAGATGATGTGCACTTGAATTTTATGGATGATTCCGATGACGATCCAATGAGTAGCAGTGACGACGACGATGGCGGCGACAACACTGCTGAGGGGCGAGAAGACTGAAGTTGATTCGTTGAATCAATTTTGATGATTTGTGATTTTGATGTATCACATAATAGTGATGGAACATATGTTGCATTAATTTCATGCTTCTGTGAAACTTTATTTCCTACTTTATGTTTTCTTTTCTAATTTCACAATCGTATTTGAACTTTGGACAATCATAGTTGTAGTTTGTAGTTTGTATTGAACTTTAGGACAATATATTGCAATTTTTTGTGTTGTTAATATTTATTCCAATTTATTTTGCTTTAATTTTAATTTTTCTTTCCAAAAAATTGAGGTTTACGCCTCGACCGCCTCGAGGCTTACGCCTCGCCTCACATTTCGGGAAAACACCTCGGACCGCCTCATGCTTTTTTAAACCTTGGGTGGAATTCACATACAACAATAGTTATCATTCCCGTATATGCACGGCATCATTCGAAGACCTATACGGGCAGAGATGTCTCACACCTCTCAGTTGGCGTGAGATAGGTGATCATGCTCTCTATTCGGTGGATCTCTTGGAAAAGATTGCGAGAGTTGTAGATCTTGTGAGATGGAAGCTTCTGACAGCACAAAACTGCCAAAAACGCTAAGCAGACCATCGGAGAATAGACTTGGGGTTTCAGGTGATCCAATTCTTTTCTCTTCATCCATTCAATTATGACTTGTCTATATTCAACTTAATCTCTCAAAATAAGGATCTTCCTACAAAATACAGGTGGGAGATTGGGTATTTCTCCGAGTATCTCCCATGAAGGGAATACAGAGATTTGGCATTCGTGGCAAGCTGGCTTCACGATTTGTTGGTCCATTTGAGATTCTGGCTCGAGTAGGAAAGGTGGCTTATCGAGCAGCTCTTCCTCCACATCTTTCAGGCATTCACGACGTTTCCATGTATTCATCTTAAGGAAGTATATGCACGACCCTCGACACATCATCAGCTACGAAAATCTTGACATGGAGTCAGATTCGACATATGAGGAGAAGCCAGTGCATATCCTAGATAGAGCTGTGAAGAAACTTCGCAGCAAGGAGATTTCATTGGTCAAGGTATTGTGGCATCGACATGGCGTCGAAAAGACGACGTGGGAGACATAAACAGACATGCGGGCACGATATCCGTAACTTTTCTCATGTAATCATTAAACAAGCCTTTGTAATTATATATATGTTAAACTTGTTTTCCCTTTGAGGTTAAAATAGTTTCAAAACCCTTTGAAGTTTTTATGTTCAGATGGAATCCAAACACGACACGCAAGAACCTTGACCCGAGTCTCGAGGACGAGACTCCCTTTGAGATTTTATATTTGTAACATCTGCGTTTTAATTAAATCTGAACCTAATCCGATTTGTATCTCATTAACTCAGTAAAGTTGTTAGTCAATACTAAATAACTTAAATCAATCAATAAATCGTAAATCAAAAGTTATTCGGGCAAATTTGATCAAAAATCAGTCGCATCGTAATGCGTGTCGCGGAAAAGCCACGACGCAAATTCAAAAACCGCAAAATAAATCGAGACTGTCATTAAATCTGATTCAACGAAACAAGACCAACGTAATCGATTGTTCATCAATCAGAGATCGTTTGATATTTTAAATCGCAAAATTTAATTTCAAACCAAAACTGAATCTCAAAAAGTTTGATGATCCAAACCTAATCAAAAATATATCAGTATTATACTCATATTGATCGTCGTTTAGAGACAATCAAATCGAGATATTGCGCATCGAAATCCAAAGTCCGGGGTGCGAATACGATCCACTTTAAATATGTTAAATAAATAAGAGAAGTTGGTAAAAAAATATAAATAAATAAATAAAATAAAATATATGATGAAATTCAAAACCTCTACTGATGTTAATTGTTTAATTCAAAAATTCATAAATTACCACCATGATTCTAGAACACTAGTGGTAACCCTTGTTCATTGTTCATCTCCTAAATGGCCTTCCCACAACACATATAATATATGAGATTGGGAAGGAAAAATGAAATCATGAATATTCATTAGATGATCAAATTGTAATAGTGTCGGTTGTGGTGACCTTTACATATGATCGTGCGAGGGACGGTAACCCTCAACTGGACGGAAGATAGGAAGCCCAGTTAGAGCAGCGACTGCCTAGAGCATGGGTCTAAGATCCCAATCCTTTTACGGTTTTTACGCGAGCTCACAGTGTTTTTACGCTTCGTTGGGATCCTAACTTTTAACCATCTCCGCTAACCCTCTGTTTTAGGATACCCATGCGAGGGATCCTTGGTTTTAGTTTTTCATACAAGCTCGTTTTCCCGTACTAGTCGGGCCGGTTTTTAAAGTGACTTTTCCGAAGAGTCTCTCATACCCGTCTCTATGGCGTTGTTTTAGAGTAGACATATCCCTCTATTGGACCGCACTTCTAATTAGAGGATGAGATGGAAGAGCCTCTTAGAAGGCTACCTGACCGCTTGAGTTTTGGTTACTTTCCGCCAACAAGCTTGGCGATGCTACATCTAAATTTCAAGGCTAAATTTGAATCATTTCGAGCTAGATCTGAAACGGTTGTAGTTGAGGATTGGAGGAGTTATAATCAAAGTTGATTAGGTTATAATGTATCTGGGTTGAGATATGAAATTAATGATAAGTTGAGTTAGTTGGAATTGATTATAATTAAGTTGGATCGAAATCCCTATAAGTTAGTGGATGTGTTGGGAATTTAGTTGGGATGAATTACACAACATTGCATGCCTATGGAGGCAACCCAACCCTAAGGCGTTATTCACACCTTAGAGTCATAGTGTGAGGTTATAAATAGACCAAGATCACAAACTATCCACTAGACTTGATAAGATAGAGAGAATTGAAAACCATATTAGAATTTAATCTTTTTTTTGAGCGAGAACTAGGGGGAGCCATCCCAAGATGGGAGTCACCACACCAAAAACTTCATTGATTTGCAAGAAATTACATCAAATGGAGAGTTGTACAGTGCGTTACAGTGAGCTACAACATTTTCATAATAAAACCGTTGGCCCTTGAAAGTGGCCTCATTCCTATCAAGCCAAATAGCCCATAACACCGCAAAAGTCCTGGAGACATCACCGGAGGATCCAACTCCCACCGCACGAATAGATCTCCAAAAGAGATCCGCACAGGATGACTGTACCCATTGCAACCCCAAAGCGTCCCACACGTTTGCCGCAGTCGAGCATCCGAAGAAGATGTGGTTCGCATCTTTCACTCCATCCTCGCATCTGTCGCAACTGATATCCGCCACGCCCAGCAATCTACCCCTCCTCACCTTGTCGCACAGACGGTCTCTCCTCAAGCACCAGAGGGACACCTTTACCCTTGTAGGGATCTTTGCCGCCCAAATCATCTTCAAATCCGCGCATAGATCTTCGTCTCGTTCCCCCCCCCCATCACCATGCAATTTCTGGTAAGCCATCTTTACCGAGAACCTACCTTCGGTCCACTCAAAAAGGTCCGGGTTCGCCGACATCTCCTCGACCGGGGGTATCTCCGCAAGCAGTCGCAAATACTCCTGCAACCTCTGTTCCGAGAGAACCGCAATGAACCTCAGAGCCCATGCCCCCGAGTCCACAACCTCCGCAACCCGCGCCCCTTTGTCCATGGCCAGCGCCATCAACCTAGGAAAGCGGATCGCCAGCGCCCCCTCCTCCGTCCAGTCATCATGCCAAAATCTGAAAAGAAGACCATTCCCCAACCTTGGCCGAAGGAAATGCCTCATGTCCGAAAGCACAGCACAGATCCCGCTCCACAACGAAGACTCGTGACGCCTTCTTGCCGCTACCAGCTCTCCAGTGACTCCATAAATCTTCCGCAGCAGCCGCAACACAAGCAAGTCCGAAGGTCCCCAGATGCGCACCACCCATTTGGCAAGCAATGCTATGTTCATATAGTCCACATCCCTGACTCCTAGACCACCTTCTTCAACAGATACGGCAAGATATTAGAATTTAATCTTTTCTACCATTAAGTAACGAATAGTCAAATTAAGCATCACCTCACTAACTTCTTATCAAAATGCATCTCAATGACAAGAAAACAATATATACTTACCGGCATCAATTACTATGGGAAAATATTATAAATGATAAATATTAAGATAATGAGTAATCAGGGGGGAATGCGTGCAAAATAAATTTGAAAACTTTTTTGCGTGGGTAATGGTAGACTTTAAATTCATAAATGTATGTCTACTTGTTTTCTTTTGAACATATTAAATGTCTGCTTATTTTATTAAGATTTTGAAAAGTATTAGCGCTCGTTGACGTCTCTTGTTCCTTGCATGTTTTGGGAGGCAAAGAGCACGTATTGCAGTAGCTGGTTGATGTTTCCTAGCATCCATACATATACCATACGATAGAGTTACCTTTGTTGTAGTGTTTATTCAGTTCATAATGTAAATGCTTTTCTTTCTCTTCTCTATATATTTTGAGATAGATATATAATTGTTAGTCGCTTTTGTACATGTTGTATAAAAATGTTGATGAAATGCATTGATGGTGGCACTTGTTGTTGATGGTTTTGTGGTTATATTAATTTGAATGTCACATACAAATAGCAAACGCGGAAAAATTCCTCTAATTTTCAATAACTTAATGCGATCACTAGCGAATGTAATAGTGTGAATGCGGCGTAAATGGGTGCCCGGATCTGAGGACGTCGCACGAGATGTTCTAAAACTCACTTATAATGTAAAACCAAAGATAGTTGTCGGGGTATGGGGTTGTAATGCTCGTGTCGTATTGTACTATAATCCAATGATGACAAGGTACACACTCATCATTGAGGATCCTGATCATCCAACTAATAACATTGAACGTACAGCCCTCGAACAACCACGTGTGACAGCTCATGACCAAATCACCAACCGCGGGTATCCTGGTAGTGGAGTTCGTGGGAAGAGCTAAAGAAAAATATTTATCCATACATTTATGAATATTATTTGTGCACTGTCATAAACTCTAATTATCATCATTTGACTCTAAATGGAGATACATATATGCTTTCCAAAAGATTAAGGCTTTTCCACTTTCAAAAAAAGCCTTGCAGGTTCAAGCAGCAATCACCTTATCGGTGGCTGACATGAGTGGGTTCTGCGAAACCAAAAAATCCTCCAACTTACAAGAAAGTTCTGCATAAGAATGTTTTATAAGTGCGTTCACAAAGAGGACAGTTGTATTATATAGTACCAGATACATTAGCACTACAGTGCAGATTATTTTTATTTCTGCTACTCTAACGTTAAAATCCAAACCGTAGACAATAAAATCTAAAGCATAAACTATACTATTTGCATAATTCACTACATTTTAACATAACTAACTTGCTTTTTAATCCATACCAAAATTAACCATTTTTACTAATGGCTTAGAAATTGGAAAACGTACATCTGTATCACAAAGTTAGATATATTCGAAAAAACTTGAAATTTGGTTTCAATATACTGCATACAAACATTATCGGATTGTGTGTGTGCGTGTGTTACCTTCAACCCAAGCAGGATGGGAGATGCCTTGATAGATGCCTGTTTATGAATCTCAATCACAGCGTTCTCAATGGCAATCCTCGACAAAGGCTGCTCCCCACCCAACCTCCCAACCACAAGCATTTCCACGAACACCATCAGGGCAATAGCCACCATAGAAACCCCCATCTTTCCCACGCCACAGATCAGCATCCAACTGCACTCCTGAAGTACTCCACGATCAATCAAGACATCAAAACACAGATACCAACCTCAAGAAAAGCATCTAATCCAACAAAACAGGAGGAACCCAAGAACTTTTCCTGCAGATGAAGGTCTACCCAACAGCAGGAGCAGTGATTTGGCGCGTGGGGAAGCCTCCACCTTTCCTCTGGAAAGCGAGGAAGCCAATGGGACGGGAGGTGGATTCCCTTCGTCTATTGTGTGCGGAAGTGGGGGAATGATATGTTTGATTGTTTTTTTATGGAAATTTTGCATATTTTGTCCTGGAGATTATTCTATTCCCTTTTTATTTCTGCAAATGACAGACGCATATTGAGCCATTGAGGGATCTAAACGGGGGGATTTCACACGGATACCCTCGTCAATATTCTTGTTATATACATATCCGTATAGTTTTACATAATTGCATGTGCTCTCGGATAAATATTGTTTGTTTATTTATATTTCCATTGAATTGCTTGATGACAATATGATCTAACCTTGATTCCTTTCGAATCATCACGATTCTTATGGTCAATATCTCTTATAACACTAATCATCATTTTTTCTATCGAGGGCCATTCAAAGTAAGGATGAGATATTCCATTGAATTGTTTGTTGTATTTCGAAGGATTGGATTTGCCATCCAAAAAGGATTGGTGGCGCAGCTTGTTGTCTGTCTTCTATCAATTCCTATATAATGACTAGTTGAAGTTCAGAAAGTTGCATTTTTAAAAAATCTTAAAAAGATAGGAAAATATTGTAAAGATGTGAAAAAATAGTGGATCCATAGAAAATGAGGAAAACCTAAAATTGTCTTTTTCATAATGGAAAATTGGGGGGGCGATAATTGAATACTTGAAAATAATGGATCCTTGAAAGGGGGGGAGAAAAACTTAAAGAACTTAAGATTAAAAGGCATTCAGAACATATATAAAAAATTGTCATTAACAAAAATCTTTCATTTGTGCTCAAGTATTTTCGAGTCTTCGTCTTTCTTTCTCGAGTCATTCCACATCTTGCATAATATCTGCATAACTCAGCAAGCTTTTGTTTTTAAGGTTTATATAAAATTAGGGCTCTTCATTTTTAACATGTTGTGCTTCGATGCTCAATGTGTTAGTGTCTTTCTTTGTAGGAGATAAAATCTTCTCTGTAGATGTCCAAAGAATGTGTGACTTGTAAGTAAGGTTGTCCTATCCTTGATTTAAAGTAGCATAATGGTGGAAGGTAGACTCGTCGATAGCGTGAGAAGAAAATTCTACGATGGGACAAGAGAGTTTCAACATCTAAACCAATATGTATCAAGGTTTGCATATTCTTCCACTTTCACTCAAACTTTTATTTTATACTTTATATTTGGAGGCACGCACAAGGCACCCATGTTGCGAGGTTCAACCCTCCCCCCCCCCCCCCCCACTTTTGTCGAATTATCATTCTACATACTCACATCTTACCTAAAGGTTTGAAACCATCCAGAGACTTAATCTCTTCATTAATTTTAGAATATATTAACAATTAGGTTCACATGGATTAGGTGTGGGTTCAATGCATCTGATCAATGAATGTCAAGCAGCTTCTGCTCAACTGCTATAGGGATTGGACTCATTTAGATTGGGTTGTTGCTATCTCAACTCTCAGTGGATTTCAGTCCATCTCAAGCCTAAACTTAATGAGTACGTATAGTAAATACATCTACTATGCTACCTTTGGATCCGATAAACTCAACAACAACCAATTCTTGAGATACAAATTCCTTTATAGACTTAGTTTGACTAGAATGTACTTTCAAGTATCTTAGTTATGTGGGGCTCGACCCTCCGACCATCCTGAACGATCGGACCGGACATCAAACCTATGGTCCAACACGCTTACAACCTTTGATATTCAGCAAACCGATCTCATGCATATTTGATTAGCATTCTAAAAAAGTACCATCATATGAGTAATAAATATAACATGGCATGGAAATTGTAATCATTCACATTGACATTATTCATAGCAATTTATGTCCTAAAATTGAGATAAACAAGCATGACCATTGATAGTATAGTAAAAGGTCCCAAAAGTTTCACATTTCTATGTATCTATAAGGAAATAAAAAAGTGTGACGAATCAAATAAATTAATCAATTATTTGGTGTAGATATGAATGCGAAGACTATGTTTCATCATGAATACTACTGTTGCAGTCGTTTCTCAGGTACTCATGTTGGATCCACACGAAGGTAATGTTCAACAATAATGTACTCACTGTCATATTAGATACAAGCATGCACTCTAGAAATATGCCTAGACATGACTACACTAACACCGGGTCACATTTATGGACAAATGTATTTAGGTATTCATTGATTTCCATTTACAAATGATGTCATACCGATACTTAACTCGTTATTCGTTGGCAAGGATCTACAATAGTATAGGGTAAAAACTTGTATCCAACCTAGGATCCTTTTTTATATATGCATCCTCTTTGCACGATCTTTAATATAATCCTTCTGTAATCATGCTCGAATAGTAAAATTGTATCATCATATCTCCAACTTTACAACCACATCCCAGAATACCTATCTAACTTCCTTCCTGTTTGGTTGGTAGGTTGGGTTGGGGTACACCGGTGTACCCCTCCTTCCAACCCTCCCAACCCTCCTCACAATTTACTATTCATAGGGGTAATCCAACCCAACCCAATCCAACCCAGCAACCAAACATGCCCTTGCATGTCCAATCCTTTACATCACCTGATCTAATCTATCTAGTTACAGCAAAAACTCACGGTACATCGATCATAATCATACATCATAAACATCACGATATATATGGGGAAAAGGAGCCTACACCCCGGCTCATTTTCTCATAGATTTTTTATTTTTTTTTTGAAATAAAACCTTTGTGGAATTAGATCACTATATATCACCGTGGTGTCATTCAAAATTCAATTGAATTCGAGACTCTTATCATCTTCATCAAGACTATCAAATTTTAACGGTCTCAGAATTGTTGAAATTGACCCCTTCTAGATGAATGTGTTAGGAATGTTTATTTTGCATGAAACTTTAAACACATATTTCCCTTAATATATTAAGAAAATCCCCCTAAGATTTCCTTAAAAAAAACTCAAAAATCATGGGAAAAAAGACCGGGTGTAGGTAGTTACCTGTACCCCTGGGTGTAGGCTCCCAGCTCCCTATATATATGTGCACTTGAATTGAGGTGGCACCTTTCCTTGATTATGGAAAGGTTTCATCTTAGGTCGTGGGATGAGGAGTGTACGAATGAGATTGAAACCACTATATGGTTTTCGTGCCAACTAACATTCCTATAATGTGGGATGGTTAAATTAATGCTAATTTATAGTAATACATGTCATTGAACATTCTATATTTAGGAATTTGCATATTTAAGTACAAAATTTTACAGTAAGATTTGATTGAATAAATCACCGTATTTTGGAAAAACTGTTATGAAATTACAATCTATTGACATATTTTACATTTATATGTCATATTTTACAACATCGTCTCTACCGATGTTTGAGAAAAAACTCTAAATCCGGTGAAATTGTGTGTTTATTCAATTGAATTTTACACATATTAAAGTTTCGTTAAATTGGTGGTTACGTAATAAGATAATAAAGTGATCGACACATTGCAAACTCTCTTATACGCATATAGGAAATGAGAATTTTATATTATTAAAACGAAATGAGATTAGAAAAATACACAATATAGATTTATTTTACACATATACGCACAATTTTACATAGTTGATTTATATTCTACAACGATATTATGACAATTTGCGCATAAATAATGCCAATTTGATAACTAATTTACCTACAATTATCGTATTTTACGTAAACAATATCTATTTTACGAAAAGATACTATAAGATTGTATGTTATGTCTACAATGGATGTATTTAAATTCTCAGATTCTTGAAATGAGATATATTTACAATTTTATACAATAAATTATAATGTCAAAATTTATTTTACATAAAATGAATGTATTTTACTTAGATATTATGACATTTTGTACTAGTTTATTGATAAGTTGTCTTCTATTTTACATTAGTGTATTATATTTTAGAAAAGTAAGTTATATTTTGCAACATTATCCTATATTTTACCATTTACCAGTTCTCTTGAACTGAGTTTTTTACTTCTACAATTAATGTATTCATTTTCACTATTTCATGAAGTTTGATAAAAAATACAATTTTTTACAATATATTACAACTTCTTCTTTAATTTATAACAAAATATCGTATTTTACAAATGTAATATGACATTTTGTAACTATGAAATGGTAATTTGATGATTAGTTTACACAAAATAATTGTATTTTACAATAATAAGATGTATTTTACAAAGAGAAGATGTATTCTACTAAACACTAAATATATATTCGATATTGATGTTATGATTAACACTGATGAGTACATATAAAATGACAACATATCCGATGTATCAACTCTTATGTTGATATTAGACTTATTTTGCATTTTTAAAATTTACATTTAGTATTTTTTTGGACTTTCGTGAAAGAATATAACTAATTATATATACAGTGATTGTTTTACGTATTAAATAAATTATAATAATGATTTTATATATTACAGGAAAAAATTGCTGAAGACTGTGAATGCAAATGCTTTGAAGATTGTCTTGAGAGAAAAAGTAGCATACACATTTCTCATTCAAAACAACAAAATCTGAAAGCAAATATAGCTATTGGAAATTAAAAAATGCAACAATATTGATGAAAACAGATACAAGAATTTGGAAGAATTGATAATAAGAACAAGAATAAATATATTATATAGTTGATGATAAAATACCGACCTGGTAAGACATACTGATGAGATCGAAGTGATGCCTTTGAACTGGATACAATAGCTAACAATGTTTGAAGCGAAATGAAAAAAAGAAATGATGTTTTTGAGTAATAATTAATTACCAAATAAATGACAATTCATTAATTAAGCTAACATCAATTTGTAATTTAAATTTTTAAATACTTTCTATTTTTAGGTAAAAACGGAAACAAGCTCTTACTTATTAAAGATGAATACGAAATTGTGGATAAGTCAAAAAGCGGGATCTTTAAATCAATCAAATATAATTTTAGGAAAGTAAAAAAAATGAAGTATATTCGTATAATAATATTATGTAATACCTAATTTGAAATTAAACGAGAAGAGATGTACCGCATATAGGCGACGACGACGAAAAAGGCGCTCTTCTAGACGAACGATTGAGGAGAGAGTCTGCACTCGCAAAAGCACTTACTAAGGAGGAAGAGTGACATCCGACGATGATGGAGGAGATGCAGTCGAGCTTGGTTGAAATCATACGGGAACAGGAAGACGATTCTGACCAAAACAGTGAAGGTACATTGCTAGAACTCCAGATCCATCGTCCGAAACCAATTTTCAAAAGTAAGTAAAATTTCAAAGAAAAAAGAATTCTTTATCATTTTTTTTATAAATTATATCTCTGCTAAATGGTATGAACAGAAGGAACAATCCTTCCAGTTAGCAAAACAAAAGAGGTTGAAGTTGTGAAGGATCCTCTGAAGGTTGAATACGATTTTGGAAGTATGAAACTTAATATTTCTTTAAATATAAAATGCGTTTTTATTTTATATGAATATACTCATAACTCATTGCAAGCACAAAAATGATTTTTGTGTCTTTACTTCTAGGCAAAGGCTATGTACAACACATATGTTACATTGAACACTTTGTTCATTTCATTGATAACCATAGATCCACGCCCAAACAACAAGCACTTTTGTCAAAGACTGCTTTTGGGAAGCTAATCAACATTGGACATGTTGAAATCCAACGAAAAAACCTACAATGATTGGTTGAACAGTACCAAGGAGGGAGGAATTTCATATTTGGAAATAAGGTGGTGAGTTTCAGTGATGAAGAGGTTGGTGCTATATTGGGTCTACTTAGCTCTGGTTTCTCAATCACAGTGAGAGGTAGACACCTTCAATGGAAATCATTCATATCACACAAACTGTTTGAAGAAGGAATGGTTTTCAATAGGAAGAAGTTGAACAGCATTTTAGAGGATTATTACAATAGAGATGATGACAACTCATTCTCTATTTATGTAACATGTTTGATACTTTTGATGTTTGCCATATTCCTTTTCCCAGACAGTTCTTATTCTTTTCCAAAAGATTTGTTACACTACGTAGAATCCCTCGAAGATACACGATTCTTTAACCGGTCTGGTGCTGTAGCAAGAATGATAATGTTCAACATGGATGACGTAGTAAGTAGAGTTCAAAAGAGAAGAGCCGGTTCATCAAGGGTAACACTTGGTTACCTTACAGGATGCGTTGCATGCTTATACGTGAGTTCTTCGATTTTAATTTTTTATTATATGATCAATAATAAGAATTACTAATAAAACAACTGAATCAGGTATGGATGATGGAGTACTGCTGCAAAGACCTTGTGGTGAGCAGAGATCTTAGACCACGGATCAGGAAGTGGGTGGGTCCAATCAAAGGGGTTTCCAGATCATTGGTTTCAATCGGTTGTGAACAAGTAAGCATTGTGAATATGATATATGATTGATGAAACTCGATTTCATCATCATAATTTCCCATTATTAACCCCCTTGCTTAGTTTTGTGTCAATAAATCCCAGTTAATGTTCTGTAATTAACAGAGTCTCAAATAAATTAAAAACCATAAAAAATGGCAAAACAAAAATTCGTGGTATTTTTAGTCATAAAAATACCCTCAAAAATATTTCGGGTCTTTGTTTGATCTCGGCTCCAGTTTTGGTCAACGTGAAACTTGTAGATCTCATCAAGATCTACAACTTTTATGTTTTGAGTTTTCTCAACTTCGGCCTTTTTAAACCTCAAAAATAAAAAATACCCTCAGAATAATCTGATTGGGCCACGTGGCCCGTTCTGGGTGAGCCACGTGGCCCGGTCTTCTTTGTCTTTTCCGTCCGCGTTCCTAGCCGTTGGATCTCCTTCAGATCCAACTGTTCCGCCCTCCCCACGTGCGCCTCAATCCTCAGCCGTTTGATCTTCCCCCGCCTCGAATCATCGCCGCTCGTTAGCGCCTCGCGCAGAGCACGCCATGTGGCGGTTCTTAGTCCGTTCGATCGCGCCCCAGCCTCATCATCCACACCGTTCACTTCTTCTTTGAATCCCAACCGCCCGATCGAAGCCATAATCAAATCACTCCCGTCCGCTAGCGCGCACGCTCCAACTCGACACGTGGCTGCTCTCCAGCCCTCCGATCGCTCCGCCCCCGATTCAATCCTACCCTCTCGTTCGCGCCCAACTGTCAGCCGTTGGATCTCCAGATCCAACGACTGATCTTCATCGTCAACCTCCCGCAGATCCACTCGCCCACGTTCTCCACCTCGCACAGGACCTTCCCCCTTCCTATTATCTCACCGACTCCGACCACCACTTTCACTCGCCAACTACCCCATGACGTTCCCCCTTCTTCCTTCTCCCCCGCGCATCACTCCACGACCCACGACATCCTCTCAGTCGCCCCATCTTCGCCTCAAAATCCACGTCGACCACCACCACAACCGGCCACTCGCCCCTTCAAATACTCTGCCTCCTCCAGCAGCACCCCTTGTCCACCTTTACGTGGGAGGAGGCCCAGCCCTCCTCCGCCTCTCTGTGACAGAGAGGGGCGAGAGGATTGAGCGATGACGACTTCTCTCCCCGGTGTCGACCCTCCGCCGATCACGGCGGAGCTGCGGCGCCTCGCGGCCGCTTGAGCTGCCTCCAGTTGCTACGGAGGTCCAGCGATGACTGGAGCTCCGCTCAGGAGCTCAAGCACAGGCTCTCCGCTCCGCTCGACCAAGGTAAGATCCCTTCGACCTCCTCTGATTTTATTTTGATTTTTTTAAATCGCTACCCCCTTTCCCGCTCCATTGACTGCTCCTAGAGCTTCGCCTACACCCCACCTTTCACGCGCCGCCTCCGACAGCACCTCTCTTCTTCCTCCATACCTATCCACAATCGACCCATCTCCTCCGCCACTCACGTCGGAGGAGCTCCGAGCTCCCATGTTCTTCGCCTCCCTGAGCTCTCACCCACTCACGCGCATGTCCTAATCGTTTCGGCTATCAGCCTAACACTGTAGGTCTTCAAAAGCTTCAAAGATCGGAGCTTCGCCGGAGTTAACTTCGTCGAACTCGTCAGCGTCATCAGAGCTCCGATGGGATGAGAAAAGGCGCCCGACTTCTTCACCGAGCTTCCCTCTTCCTCGACACACGTCCATGAAGCTTCGGGGAAGTCTCCAGCGCTCGAGATCTCGCGGCGGAGTTAGAGCTGCTTCATCGGAGCTCTATTCCCGCCGCCAGGCGCTGAAGAAGACGAAGTACAGTTGCCGTTGGATGGTCTCCTCTCAGCGACCATCCAACGACTCCGATGAGGCCACGCCATCAGCTTCAACAGTCGTTGGATCCTCTCGATCCGACGGCCTTAACGCAGCCACGTCGACACAAAATTCATAGAGCAGGCACCGTTGGATCCTCATCATCCAACGACCCAGATGAGCCCACGTCGCCGATCAGATCTCCCTCCAGGTACTGTTGGATCCTCAAGATCCAACGGTTCGCGTGCTGCCACGTCATCAATCCGCGCTTTTTCAGAGACCGTTGGATCTTTGATGATCCGACGGTGTATAACCGGCCACGCGTCAACGTCAGGGGCTACTTCGAGCCTCAGCATCCGAGTCCTCAGGCTTGGATGCCCCGAACCTAGTCCGAACCTGCAGCGAGCCCAAGCCAATAGCCGAAGCTATGCCGCGCCCCCGCCGAGCCTGAACCGACCTCCGAGCCTAGATAGCACGTGCGTATCTAGGCAAATTGCAGGGAACCCCCGCCATCTTCTCAATTTTGCATCCAGGTCCTGGAGCACGTGCAACACCTGTGCGCCTGGGACATTTTGCACTCTTACCCTTGCGGGTTTCAATAATTGCAAAAATGCCCCCGCGCATTTGGTTTATTTACAGGGAAGGCCCCGTTACTTATTTTTATTGTATTTTAGTCCTTCCCAAGGACCTGTTTGCAGTTATCTTTTTATGTTTTCTTTCAATTATGCCCTTGCTTTCTTCCATACATATCTTGAGCCTCATATCTCCGATTGAGGTGATTTTAGTTTCATTTTAACGCTTGGTTGATGAACTTTCTAATGGCATACTAAATTTTCATTTTGGACACAGTAATCTTGATGTATTATTTTATAGTCATGTGTCTCTTATTTCTTAACTTATGCCTTGTTCAAATCAAGTTTATCATCTCAATAAAATCTGAAATTGATTCCTTGTGTAGTTGGCTCATTACTTTGATTGAGGGCATATTTGTATTGTATTTCCTTGCATTCACTTGCATAATAATAATAAAAAAATGCATGTTTACTTTTTCTTAATGCATTATCGTGTCTGCATAATTTGACCTATAGATCTCCAATTCAACACTTAGTTAAATTAATAAAAATCCGAATAATTCGAGAAAGGCACGTGTCCTTGAGTTCGACCTTGGTTTCTTGCCAAGTAAAATATAAATTTCGACCATCTCATTCTTATTTGAAACATATCAATAAGATGGTCTCTTTGATGAGCCCAAATTGGCCCGACTGCTATGACATGTTGAAGTGCTAATTACACACTTTTAAAGGGCCGATTTTGCGGATCGTCAAATGGCGCCGTTGCCGGGGACACGGCTCATTTCTTACATTATTTGGAATTTTGTTTATTTTATTAAGTGTATATTTTATAGGTCAATTTGTCAATTCATTTTGCATTATAATTTTTTTCTTTTCTATCGATCTCTAACTATTGTTTTTGTGGCAGGGCCCTTGATGGTTCAAGGAGGCGAGGAGCAGGATGCGACCCGTTGTGAGGAGCCGCAGAAGCACGCTTGGAGTACGTAAAAAAAGAAAAAAAATTGTCTCGCATTTATTTATTTTTTTGCATGTAATAATTCAGCTTTTACAGCGGTCTTCGATTGAAGGCTCGCGATTGTAATCGAACGATCGTGGTTGTGTGGGGATCGTCCCCACTTGAGTGTCGACTTAGGACCAAGCACGTGGCTCTTTGAGTGGTTTTTCAATTTTATCTTTTATGTGCTTGCTCGTAGGTAGGACACACTAAAATATAGACGCACATAATCTCGCCTCACTTAGCCAAATTTAATGGATATCATTCCCGCTAATAGATGCATGATTAGGTGCGACTTTTATCGACTTGCATACATTGATTTTGGTTTTCAAAACAGCCCAAGTTTTCACGTGTTTTCGTCAAATCACTGCATGTTATCTCGCTTAGCCTAGATTGCAGTTTTTATCGAATACGCAGCTTTTTCTCGGTTTCTTTTTCCTAGCTTGATCACCTAGGATTAATGGAAAAAGGGAATGAACGGTAGACGATGATTTCTTGAATTATGTGCTAACCTTAATTCAGTAATAACCTTAAATAAAATTGGGACTGTTAATTGCAAGTCAACTAAAAAATGGAGTAAAATTTCGGTTTTGGGAGAGCAACACCCTCGTATACGCATGGATTTTTCAATTCACATTTTTCTCTGTGTAAAATCTAATGTTTTATCACCAATAAAACCGACAAGATAATAAGCCAACCGCGGTTGGTTTCATGTTTGAGTTGGTGAATTTAGGGGTCTTGCTTGCTTGATTGAGCCTTGTTTGCTCCGATACACTCCCCAGAACCTTAGTCACTCCATCCATCTCCGTAGATTCATCCGTTCACCTGTACATCCATTCCTCTTCTTCGTTCACCTTGGATCCCTCCCAACATCAATTTCCATCTTTATACTTAGGCTAATCTCAGCCTAAGTATAGGGGAGTCCTGAGTCCCTGTGATTTTCTCTACTCGCCTTTCCTGGCCTTTATACTTAGGTTATTTCTAACCTAAGTATAGGGGGAGCCCCTCTTAGTTCCCGTATATTTCTCTGTACTTAAATGGACCTATGGACTTATATCATCTAGTGCTATGAGGACATATCAAAGTTTAAGGATAGGGGGGTATACCGTATATACAATTTACTTACTTTAGCTATAATCTGAAAAATTTGAAAAATTTAAAACTTTTTGGCTAAAGTAAAATTCTTTGGACTAAGAGAATTCAAATGATCACGGCTTTTCTATACTATGTTAATCTATTTTGATAAAAATATTTTTGAAAATGATTTTAAAAATGAGTTTTTCTTGTTTTGAAAAATCTTTTGAAAATCTTTTATTTGTGTGACATGGTTTTGAAAATCTTTTATCTCTTTTCAAGGAAAGTTGAGTCTAACCTGTGTTTTAACTTTAAACTAAAATCCATAAAAATGAGCAAAATTCATAAAAATAAAAAAATGTGTTTTTGAATGAAGGAGTTGGATTAATCCTCTACTTTTACACTTCCACCCAGGATATGAAATGTTCAAGGAAACTTAGTTTTATGAGGTCTTTGAGATTTTCGGTTAACCAGCCTTAGCTATCAGGGTCATAGACTTAATCATCCACATTTCCCTAGGTCTCTAGATTTGCATGCTATATTCCATGCTTAGTCTCAGACAAAAAGAATATGATTAGCACATCACATGCACGACTGCGGTTTTTGATTGAGATGAGTTGACTTTTCACCTGAGGAATTGGGATGAGGGATTCGAGTTTGGATTTGATCTAATGATGCTCGAGGATGGGATAAAACTTTTGAAGGTTTCATGAAACCTGAGTATCAGCATTATTAGCCAGTATGAGAACTTGATTCTTATACTAATCTCTTGATATTGACCTAAGTGCCTGGGTGTGAAATAAATAAAAAATTGTTGATCAGTGTGCACCAACTCTTGGTAAAAGCAGTGGACCTAGCCAAAAATTTATACAAATGAAATTCAAAGAAAAGCTCTCATTCCACAAAGTCAAATATCAAAGAGCTTCCACCAACGGCGAGCGCTCCCAAACTTTTCAAAGTGTCCACTTGGACCACCGCTATTAGGACCAGGAGTCGGGCTTGCACCAAAAAAGGGCTCTGCATCGTAAATGCTACAAGTCTGGCTGTTGAAGGTATGATAGGTACTCAAAAGAGACACACCCGGTGTACTCCCAGGAAAACAAGTGCAGACGGCTCCAACTTCTCTTGACGGACGCACTGATCAACACCAAAAAATGTGTTGCGTAAAAGGCACTAGAGAGAATCCTTGTTCCAATGAGAGGGAGAGAAGAAATGACACAATTCCATACCCTCCATTACTGGCATGCCATCTACATTTTCTAAGTCTGACAACTAAAGAGACGGTGGACTGAATGCAAGATTGGATTTATTCCCTAGCGTTGAGGATTGGATCCTTAGGAGATTTTCTCGGACCAAGACTTTGGATGACGACTTGACTCTACTCTCGAAATTGCAGTCAACACTAAACTTCATATCCTGTAGTTTATATGTACATCAGAGAGAGTCTAGAGAATTAGAGGAATTGGGTACCTCTTGGTTAAGGCTGGGTTGAACTCGAGAATTTTGGACCTATAAAATTGAGTCGAATTGAACAGACTGGATCCTGTACTCACATGCACAAGTGGGTTAATCCAACTTAGTCATTCTCTTTGATGCTCGAGGACGAGCATAGTTTAAGTATCGGGGGTGATGAAACTCGATTTTATCATCATAATTTCCCATTATTAACCCCCTTGCTTAATTTTGTGTCAATAAATCCCAGTTAATATTCTGTAATTAACAGAGTCTCAAATAAACTAAAAAACCTTAAAAAATGGCAAAACAAAAATTCGCAGTATTTTTAGTCATAAAAATACCCTCAAAAATATTTCGGGTCTTTGTTTGATCTCGGCTCCAGTTTTGGTCAACATAAAACTTGTAGATCTCATCAAGATTTACAACTTTCATGTTTTGAGTTTTCTCAAATTCGGCCTTTTTGAACATAAAAAATCAAAAATACCCTCGGAATAATCTGATTGGGCCACGTGGCCCGTTCTGGGTGAGCCACGTGGCCCGGTCTTCTTTGTCTTTTCTGCCGCGTTCCTAGCCGTTGGATCTCCTTCAGATCCAACGGTTCCGCCTTCTCCACGTACGCCTCAATCTTCAGCCGTTTGATCTTCCCCCGCCTCGAATCATCGCCGCTCGTTAGCGCCTCGTGCAGAGCACGCCATGTGGCGGTTCTTAGTCCGTTCGATCGCGCCCCAGCCTCATCATCCACACCATTCACTTCTTCTTTGAATCCCAACCGCCCGATCGAAGCCATAATCAAATCACTCCCGTCCTCTAGCGCGCACGCTCCAGCTCGACACGTGGCTGCTCTCCAACCCTCCGATCGCTCCGCCCCCGATTCAATCCTACCCTCTCGTTCGCGCCCAACTGTCAGCCGTTGGATCTCCAGATCCAACGGCTGATCTTCATCGTCAACCTCCCGCAGATCCACTCGCCCACGTTCTCCACCTCGCATAGGACCTTCCCCCTTCCTATTATCTCACCGACTCTGACCACCACTTTCACTCGCCAACTACCCCATGACGTTCCCCCATCTTCCTTCTCCCCCGCGCATCACTCCACGACCCACGACATCCTCTCAGTCGCCCCATCTTCGCCTCAAAACCCACGTCGACCACCACCACAACCGGCCACTCGCCCCTTCAAATACTCCGCCTCCTCCAGCAGCACCCCTTGTCCACCTTTACGTGGGAGGAGGCCCAGCCCTCATCCGCCTCTCTGTGACAGAGAGAGGCGAGAGGATTGAGCGATGACGACTTCTCTCCCTGGTGTCGACCCTCCGCCGATCACGGCGGAGCTGCGACGCCTCGCGACTGCTTGAGCTGCCTCCAGTAGCTGCGGAGGTCCAACGATGACCGGAGCTCCGCTCAGGAGCTCAAGCACAGGCTCTCCGCTCCGCCCGACCAAGGTAAGATCCCTTCGACTTCCTTTGATTTTATTTTGACTTTTTTAAATCGCTACCCCCTTTCCCGCTCCATTGACTGCTCCTAGAGCTTCTCCTACACCCCACCTTTCACGCGCCGCCTCCGACAACACCTCTCTTCTTCCTCCATACCTATCCACAATCGACCCATCTCCTCCGCCACTCACGGCGGAGGAGCTCCGAGCTCCCATGTTCTTCGCCTCCCTGAGCTCTCACCCACTCACGCGCATGTCCCAATCGCTTCGGCTATCAGCCTAACACTGCAGGTCTTCAAAAGCATCAAAGATCGGAGCTTCGCCGAAGTTAACTTCGTCGAACTCATCAGCGTCATCAGATCTCCGATGGGCTGAGCAAATGCGCCCGACTTCTTCACCGAGCTTCCCTCTTCCTCGACACACATCCATGAAGCTTCGGGGAAGTCTCCAGCGCTCGAGATCTCGCGGCGGAGTTAGAGCTGCTTCACCGGAGCTATATTCCCGCCACCAGCTACTGAAGAAGACGAAGTACAGTTGCCGCTGGATGGTCTCCTCTCAGCGACCATCCAACGGCTCCGATGAGGCCACGCCATCAGCTTCAACAGCCGTTGGATCCTCTCAATCCGACGGCCTTAACGCAGCCACGTCGACACAAAATTCATAGAGCAGCACCGTTGGATCCTCATCATCCAACGGCCCAGATGAGCCCACGTCGCCGATTAGATCTCCCTCCAGGTACCGTTGGATCCTCAAGATCCAACGGTTCTCATGCTGCCACGTCATCAATCCACGCTTCTTTAGAGACTGTTGGATCTTCGATGATCCGACGATGTATAACCGACCACGCGTCAACGTCAGGGGCTACTCCGAGCCTCAGCATCCGAGTCCTCAGGCTTGGATGCCCCGAACCTAGTCCGAACCTGCAGCGAGGCCAAGCCAATAGCTGAAGCTATGTCGAGCCCCCGCCGAGCCTGAACCGACCTCCGAGCCTAGATAGCACGTGTCTGGCACGTGCGTATCTGGGCAAATTACAGGGAGCCCCCGCCATCTTCTCCATTTTGCATCCAGGTCCTGGAGCACGTGCAACACCTGCGCGTCTGGGACTTTTTGCACTCTTACCCTTGCAGGTTTCAATAATTGCAAAAATGCCCCCGCGCGTTTGGTTTATTTACAGGAAGGCCCCGTTACTTATTTTTATTGCATTTTAGTCCTTCCCAAGGACCTGTTTGTAGTTATCTTTTCATGTTTTCTTTCAATTATGCCCTTGCATCTTTCATGCATATCTTGAGCCTCATATCTCCGATTGAGGTGATTTCAGTTTCATTTTAACGCTTGGTTGATGAACTTTCTAATGGCATATTAAATTTTCATTTTAGACATAGTAATCTTGATGTATTATTTTATAGCCATGTGTCTCTTATTTCTTAACTTATGCCTTGTTCAAATCAAGTTTATCATCTCAATAAAATCTGAAATTGATTCCTTGTGTAGTTGGCTCATTACTTTGATTGAGGGCATATTTGCATTGCATTTCCTTGCATTCACTTGCATAGTAAAAATAAAAAAATGCATGTTTACTTTTTCTTAATTCATTGTCGTGTCTGCATAATTTGACCTATAGATCTCCAATTCAACACTTAGTTACATTAATAAAAATCCGAATAATTCGAGAAAGCCTCGTGTCCCTGAGTTCGACCTTGGTTTCTTGCCAAGTAAAATATAAATTTCGACCATCTCATTCTTATTTGAAATATATCAATAAGATGGTCTCTTTGATGAGCCCAACTTGGCCCGATTGCTACGACATGTTGAAGTGCTAATTACACAATTTAAAGGGCCGATTTTGCGGATCGTCAATGATATACTGGGTGTCTCATAATTTCAATAGTTTAATTAGTAAATGGTCTTCTTTTTGTAGATATTGCCTGCTTTACAACTACAAAAAAATGAAATAGTAAAGATAGGAGCAGACGAGTATGTTTTTCTGTTTGAGAAGTTTACCACGAGTGGTTTTACAGTGAGAAGACCAGAAATCGTGATAATAAACCCCATCTCAACACCAGAAGATGTGTCAACAAAGAAGGGAAAGCAAAAGATAAAGGAATTGTGTGACAAAAAAACAGTTGCTTGTGTTTCACCGGGGGACGACGCAATAAAAAATAAACAAAAAATTTATGTGTGAATTATTTGCCTGTGAGATAGAGGAGCTGAAGGAGAAAATTAAATAAATGAGTGAAACATATACAAAAAAGGATGCAGAACACATTTGAATAAATTCTGAAATGAAGAATGAGAATGATAAATTGAAATCTGAGATTCTGGAGCTACGGGAAAAACTAAAAATGTTTCATGATCATGATATGATTGATGTTGAACAAAATGCTTTCCAATCAGAAGATACATTAGAGAAGAAATCTGGAAATGTTGTTGAAGGTGCCGTTGATAACAATCAAAAAGACATGCTTGCACCGACATGCAATGTAGCTGATGTGAAAGAAGGAGTTTTAGAACATAGTGACTCAGATATTGGTGAAAGACTTGAGAATTAATTTCAGAAATCTGTGATGAACATTCCCTGCAGCAATCCCAAGATACAACAAATAAAGTTTCAGCTATGAACATTGGCATACGTTCGTTTGATCTGAACATTGGTGACATTGCACATTCAAATAATGTACAAACAGAGACTACAACAAAGAAAAGGAAAAGAGAAAAAGTCACAGTTCAACAAAGCTCAATAATTAAAAGATTGAAACAGAGAAGAGAAGCCAAAAAATCTTTACAAGAATCAATGAAGCAAGGGAAAGAAGAGCATGAAACACAACAGGATGACAAAACAAGTGAGGTAAGCCATAGAATATATAACAACTTATTTATTATACATTGTATGCAGAAGATAGTGATTTTTACTATTGCACACAAAACTTTATATAGTCTTTATGATTATGATAGTAATCGTTTCTAACATTGTTTGTAATTAATTGAAAGAATCACTATCTATGTGATCTCGTAACCGACTTCATTGGTTATAAGAAAGTATTAATACAAACGAAGAAAATAATTCAAGAATTTCTTCGTGATCCTGCAGACAAGTAAGTATTTTAATCAAATTTCAACATTTACATTTTAATATCATAAACTTTAAGGGTTTAAGGGGATAATATTAATGAAAGGTTATTCGTCAGATTGAATGCCACCTACTTTACTCCAGAGAATCGGAGATGTAAAGGGAGAGAAATTCATAATTTTTTGTATGAAAGAATGATCGAGGATTCGGTACGTATATCTCTATTAATTATTTTTTTAAATTTCTTTATGAATAAATTATTTTTGATATTACAGATAATCGACATGTTTATGGACGTGCTACAACATAAATACTGCACAAATAATGATCATGTTCCGTTTCTATTCACACCAATATTCCCAATGGTGAGATTCTATATACTGATATAATTTTTTTAAAAAATATCTTTACTTACCATAATATAATATTCTTACTTACATTTTCAGCAGTTTTTTGTGAATCTTGTGGTTAATGCTATGGAATACGAATTCGATAAGCTCGAGGAGCTATATAAAGAAGGAATATACATACCAGAGTTGGAGAAAAATTTTACGGTTATTCACACAAGAAATCATTGGCACCTTCTTGTGATGGATTTTTCATCAAGAAAGTTCATTTCTTACAAGTCTATGAAAGGAACAAAATTCCATAAAAAAGATGTATTGAAATGGGTATGACATAATCAAACTTTTACATTTCATTGAATGCTTTGATTCAGTGTTAATATTATTTTTTTTGAATTACATCTCAGCATGGTTGGATTTCGGAGTACTTCATGGACAGCATTCCAGATGAATGTCTTGCAGGTTGGGAAATCATATACGTGCAAGATTACCCGCAACAACCTTCGCAAAGTCTGGACTGTGGTGTTTACGTCATGAAAATGATGGAGTACCTGTGTGAAGGGAGGGCGTTGGATTTCAACTACGATGACATTGACAGATTCAGAGTTGAAATAGCTTCCATATTGTTAACGTGCGGTCACATAGAGAACTCAGCGACACAGTGATAGAGATGGCGGACATAATATAAACGCATCTTAAAGTTTTTGCAGTTTAAATTGGAACTATTTATTGTTATGTTTCTAGAGTTTCTGTTTAAACCTTCTTTAGAACTCAGCGACACAGTGTTATGTTTCTAGAGTTTATGTTTAAACCTTCTTTAGAACGAAACACTTATTTTGAATATCATGATTATCCTATGTTATATTCATATGCATTGAATATCTGCTTACATGTTGTACTTAATATATACAAGTTTCACAGGAAGACAAAATATGTATTCTAATGGTCGATAATGAACGTGGATTTCTGGTTACAAGGGTGTTTTCTAACGGTCGAAAATCTTCTTCTATGTTAATGATTCACAATCCAATGATTACTTTATGTTTGTTATTACGCTTCCTGATTTAGACTTCTTCTTTAAAAGAGAATCACATTTTTTGATGTAAATTTTGCGAAGGAAGTGTAAAATATTGAATAAATTTGTAATTATATACAAAAGATGTAAATTATTGAAAATAACTGTAATATAATGCATACACAATTAAATTGTATATCACCACTTTAAGAAAAAGTACTGATAAGAACTTGTACAATAAGGATGGTTAGTATACAATACGAATTAATATTACCTTAGATCTTGTACAATAATGACTTATATTAGCAAATATCTGAAAGCTATTATAGAATGATAATATAAGTTGTATGAGACTGAACTTATAAGACTGAAAGTTCATGTTGTACGTTAGAGTTTCACATCACAATAAAGCACTGAAGTACTATGTATTATTGTATGTTACGAGTTCAAAATAGAAAACTTCTGAATTTACACAAAGAAAATGGCACCGATAACCTTTCCATAAAATACAGGCAGACATGTCTCTATTGTAAAATAATGGAAATTTATGTAAATCATCATAAAAATATGTAAATTATTGATAATATATGTAAGTTACTGTAAATATGTGTAAAAAGTATAGCTCCACATTAAAATATAAGTACTACGAAACTTAAACTACAATAAGAATACATATTACATGGCTCTTGTACAAGAAATAATCATAATAACAAATCTCTGAAAGGTATTATTGAATGATAATATAGGTTCTACGATTTAAGATTATTGATAATGGAAAAATTATTATAGGAAAATATGATAAAGAAATTTAAAATATTGAGTGAATATGTAAATTATTACACAGAGATGTAAAATACTGAATATAATTGTAAAATGATGCACCTATGTGTAAATTATATATCTCGACTATAAAAAAAACTAGTGTGTCTGTTAATATACAGTAAGAATTTATATAACCTAGATACTATGCATTAAGGACTCGTATTAGTAAATATATGAACGGTATTATTGTGAAGTATGATATAAGTTGTATGGTTAAATACGCTGATATGTCTGCTTTTATGTTAGTAATGGCTACATGTGTTAGGATTGTTGATAAGAAATATTTAATAATGTAATATTGAAATGTGTTACCGAAATGTGTGAAAATTTAGATCAAAGCCCTAATAATCAGTTAATAGGGCTTAGTATACATTACATATTTCATGAATGAATGACAAGTATAATTAAACAGTTAAAAGCCCTGATAAACATAATCATTATACAAGTATTAAATGAATGACACATATATCCAAAGAATATAAATATGAACTTATATGACTGAAAGCTCATGTTGAAAGTTGAACATTAACATCACAAAAAAACACAAAGCTGTATCACTGTATGTTACAATTTCACAAAGGGATACGTATGAACTTAAACCATAAAAAGAACACAATGTTTGAATTCTATAATAACTGAACAAAGTACGACAAGCAAAAAAAATACATAAAATATAAAAATTCAAAGACTGATAAGCAGCTAAACGACAAAGCTCGATTGCCGCCAAGAATCTTTCCGTAAATTGCAATCCTGCATAAAAAATGATAATAATATGAATATAATAAGCAACAATTAATTGTTTTATATTAAAAGTAGAAAATGTTACATCAAAATTAAAAAATACATAATCTTACATTAAAGGAATTTGATCAATTCATGCTAATGTCGGTCATCGTCGCCTTCATAATTAAGAACAAGGATTAATGAACTAAAAGTAAAAATTAATAAGTAAAGAATGTTAAAAATTTACCATGATTCGCCAATTTGTTATTAGGACAGTTTCTAGAATCGTGTCCGACATTGTATTTGAGGCAAGATTTGCATTGTCGACCTATATTTCTTCTCATCTCAGATTTCGATCCAATATGATTGTTAACGCCCTTAGGTCTACCACCGCGACCGCTTCCTTTCGTTCTCGCAATATTTGGTTCTTTAACAGCTGGTTCAGTAATCATATCTGGATCATTTGAATTCTTCCCGGATATAAAGCTCGAACAAGGTTTATTACTTATCATAAGATCTATACTGCTACATAAATCACTTAATTTTTCCTTAGCAAATAAGAATATGTCCTCATCCTGTTCGCCTGAAGCCGAAATAATATGCGAACACAACTGATTCAGCTGAGACGACCTTTCTTGGTGTGCAACTTTCACATAAATAGGATAATTTCCTGATTTTTTAATGGTCCTTGTCCACCTTTTCAATATATATTCATGATTCAGAAGCTCCATATTCTGATTCTTCAAAACTGCAAGTATGAGCCTACATGAATATCCAAAGAATTGCATATTCTTGCATTCACAAGCAAGAAAATCGCTTTGTGTAGACGAACAAACACATAATTCTTCCTCGGGTTTCCCAACATATGACACAAAATATTGACAATAATCCAGAGAGTTCATTTGAGTTCGACCATTAAGGTCCTTCACTTCGTTCAGTTCAAACTGAAATTTGTAAAATATGAACTTGGTGTATATACAAACCATCTGATCCTCCATCTTCCATTTGAAATTTGTTTTTGGAGTGCATATTTCACCAATGTTATCCATGTCATTCTCTCTTTCCCTACGTCGTTGAATTGCACTTTGAAATCTACAGACAAATTCCAGCAAAAGTTCTGTTTAGTGATGTGGTGTTGAAAAAATGCATTCATACTTTCACTCCTCTGTGTACTGCGCTGACCAGCCCAGAAATAATCCTTAAGATATAAACTAATCCATTTATATCTGATGCTATATTTCTCATTCAATCAGACATTAGATGATAAATCATATTGATCAATAATCTTGCACCAGCTTTGCTCAAATTCACTTATAGTTATACTTTTCCATACAACTATGGAAAACACTGAAAGAACTTCATTTATATCTTTAATCTTTCCAAGCTTACTTTTAACCTTGGCCATTATATGCCAAGTGCGGAATTTATGAACAGTGTGTGGAAGACAATTCCTAATAGCTGAACAAATTGCCGGATCTTCGTATGTGATTATAGAAATTGGGTGTTTACTCATTACTTCTATAAATCTCTCAAATAACCACGAGAATGACTCGATTGTCTCTCTGCTCATGAATGAATTTCCAAAGAAAATTGTATAGCCGTGATGGTTAACACCACAAAAAGATCCAAATACAAGATTGTATTCATTGGTCCTATATGTTGTGTCGAATGATATTGTATCATCGAATAATTTGCAATCTTCAATAGAGGCACTATCAATCCATATACACTGAGTAAGTCCGTTATCATCATCGGTTATGTAAGCATAGTAAAAATCAGGAGTATTGGCCTTACAACTTTCAAAATGTTCAATTAGAAGGTGAACATCCGTCCCAATACGTTGTTTTTTTCTCTTTTCTGTTTAAGTTGTAAATATCTCAAACAATACTACCAACTTGACCGCTAGACATGTTTATAAACGCTGACTGCTTGGATACAGGTATGTTCACATCATTCATTGACTTTACAAGTATTTTTGTGGCTTTTGAAAAATGTCTATTTGGTCTGAGGTATCTGCATTTAGATGGAGAAATGAGATTGTGATTGTGTTCTGCTTCAAAATTAGATACAAACCAGTCCTTGAGATCAGGCCTAAATGAAACTGACATAGAAGCTTTGCACCGAGTTCGTGATAATCCAATACGACGCTCCTCTTTGTAAAAAATACAATCATTGCTCTCATCACTTCTTGCATTGTCCACTGTCAATGTTTTATCTGTTGTTTAAGAAAACCCCTCTTTCCAGCAAATAAATGATTTAGATATAATTATCATTTCCTTGGAAATTTTATCTTTACCAACCCTTGAGCTTGCTTTCCTAACATTAAATCCAATCTCTGTTGCATATGTCTCATAAAATTTATACGCATCTATTGTAAAATAATGGAAATTTATGTAAATCATCATAAAAATATGTAAATTATTGATAATATATGTAAGTTACTGTAAATATGTGTAAAAAGTATAGCTCCACATTAAAATATAAGTACTACGAAACTTAAACTACAATAAGAATACATATTACATGGCTCTTGTACAAGAAATAATCATAATAACAAATCTCTGAAAGGTATTATTGAATGATAATATAGGTTCTACGATTTAAGATTATTGATAATGGAAAAATTATTATAGGAAAATATGATAAAGAAATTTAAAATATTGAGTGAATATGTAAATTATTACACAGAGATGTAAAATACTGAATATAATTGTAAAATGATGCACCTATGTGTAAATTATATATCTCGACTATAAAAAAAACTAGTGTGTCTGTTAATATACAGTAAGAATTTATATAACCTAGATACTATGCATTAAGGACTCGTATTAGTAAATATATGAACGGTATTATTGTGAAGTATGACATAAGTTGTATGGTTAAATACGCTGATATGTCTGCTTTTATGTTAGTAATGGCTACATGTGTTAGGATTGTTGATAAGAAATATTTAATAATGTAATATTGAAATGTGTTACCGAAATGTGTGAAAATTTAGATCAAAGCCCTAATAATCAGTTAATAGGGCTTAGTATACATTACATATTTCATGAATGAATGACAAGTATAATTAAACAGTTAAAAGCCCTGATAAACATAATCATTATACAAGTATTAAATGAATGACACATATATCCAAAGAATATAATTATGAACTTATATGACTGAAAGCTCATGTTGAAAGTTGAACATTAACATCACAAAAAAACACAAAGCTGTATCACTGTATGTTACAATTTCACAAAGGGATACGTATGAACTTAAACCATAAAAAGAACACAATGTTTGAATTCTATAATAACTGAACAAAGTACGACAAGCAAAAAAAATACATAAAATATAAAAATTCAAAGACTGATAAGCAACTAAACGACAAAGCTCGATTGCCGCCAAGAATCTTTCCGTAAATTGCAATCCTGCATAAAAAATGATAATAATATGAATATAATAAGCAACAATTAATTGTTTTATATTAAAACTAGAAAATGTTACATCAAAATTAAAAAATACATAATCTTACATTAAAGGAATTTGATCAATTCATGCTAGTGTCGGTCATCGTCGCCTTCATAATTAAGAACAAGGATTAATGAACTAAAAGTAAAAATTAATAAGTAAAGAATGTTAAAAATTTACCATGATTCGCCAATTTGTTATTAGGACAGTTTCTAGAATCGTGTCCGACATTGTATTTGAGGCAAGATTTGCATTGTCGACCTATATTTCTTCTCATCTCAGATTTCGATCCAATATGATTGTTAACGCCCTTAGGTCTACCACCGCGACCGCTTCCTTTCGTTCTCGCAATATTTGGTTCTTTAACAGCTGGTTCAGTAATCATATCTGGATCATTTGAATTCTTCCCGGATATAAAGCTCGAACAAGGTTTATTACTTATCATAAGATCTATACTGCTACATAAATCGCTTAATTTTTCCTTAGCAAATAAGAATATGTCCTCATCCTGTTCGCCTGAAGCCGAAATAATATGCGAACACAACTGATTCAGCTGAGACGACCTTTCTTGGTGTGCAACTTTCACATAAATAGGATAATTTCCTGATTTTTTAATGGTCCTTGTCCACCTTTTCAATATATATTCATGATTCAGAAGCTCCATATTCTGATTCTTCAAAACTGCAAGTATGAGCCTACATGAATATCCAAAGAATTGCATATTCTTGCATTCACAAGCAAGAAAATCGCTTTGTGTAGACGAACAAACACATAATTCTTCCTCGGGTTTCCCAACATATGACACAAAATATTGACAATAATCCAGAGAGTTCGTTTGAGTTCGACCATTAAGGTCCTTCACTTCGTTCAGTTCAAACTGAAATTTGTAAAATATGAACTTGGTGTATATACAAACCATCTGATCCTCCATCTTCCATTTGAAATTTGTTTTTGGAGTGCATATTTCACCAATGTTATCCATGTCATTCTCTCTTTCCCTACGTCGTTGAATTGCACTTTGAAATCTACAGACAAATTCCAGCAAAAGTTCTATTTAGTGATGTGGTGTTGAAAAAATGCATTCATACTTTCACTCCTCTGTGTACTGCGCTGACCAGCCCAGAAATAATCCTTAAGATATAAACTAATCCATTTATATCTGATGCTATATTTCTCATTCAATCAGACATTAGATGATAAATCATATTGATCAATAATCTTGCACCAGCTTTGCTCAAATTCACTTACTACTTTTCCATACAACTATGGAAAACACTGAAAGAACTTCATTTATATCTTTAATCTTTCCAAGCTTACTTTTAACCTTGGCCATTATATGCCAAGTGCAGAATTTATGAACAGTGTGTGGAAGACAATTCCTAATAGCTGAACAAATTGCCGGATCTTCGTCTGTGATTATAGAAATTGGGTGTTTACTCATTACTTCTATAAATCTCTCAAATAACCACGAGAATGACTCGATTGTCTCTCTGCTCATGAATGAATTTCCAAAGAAAATTGTATAGCCGTGATGGTTAACACCACAAAAAGATCCAAATACAAGATTGTATTCATTGGTCCTATATGTTGTGTCGAATGATATTGTATCATCGAATAATTTGCAATCTTCAATAGAGGCACTATCAATCCATATACACTGAGTAAGTCTGTTATCATCATCGGTTATGTAAGCATAGTAAAAATCAGGAGTATTGGCCTTACAACTTTCAAAATGTTCAATTAGAAGGTGAACATCCATCACAATACGTTGTTTTTTCTCTTTTCTGTTTAAGTTGTAAATATCTCAAACAATACTACCAACTTGACCGCTAGACATGTTTATAAACGCTGACTGCTTGGATACAGGTATGTTCACATCATTCATTGACTTTACAAGTAGTCTTGTGGCTTTTGAAAAATGTATATTTGGTCTGAGGTATCTGCATTTAGATGGAGAAATGAGATTGTGATTGTGTTCTGCTTCAAAATTAGATACAAACCAGTCCTTGAGATCAGGCCTAAATGAAACTGACATAGAAGCTTTGCACCCAGTTCGTGATAATCCAATACGACGCTCCTCTTTGTAAAAAATACAATCATTGCTCTCATCACTTCTTGCATTGTCCACTGTCAATGTTTTATCTGTTGTTTTAGAAAACCCCTCTTTCCAGCAAATAAATGATTTAGATATAATTATCATTTCCTTGGAAATCTTATCTTTACCAACCCTTGAGCTTGCTTTCCTAACATTAAATCCAATCTCTGTTGCATATGTCTCATAAAATTTATACGCATCTATTGTAAAATAATGGAAATTTATGTAAATCATCATAAAAATATGTAAATTATTGATAATATATGTAAATTACTGTAAATATGTGTAAAAAGTATAGCTCCACATTAAAATATAAGTACTACGAAACTTAAACTACAATAAGAATACATATTACATGGCTCTTGTACAAGAAATAATCATAATAACAAATCTCTGAAAGGTATTATTGAATGATAATATAGGTTCTACGATTTAAGATTATTGATAATGGAAAAATTATTATAGGAAAATATGATAAAGAAATTTAAAATATTGAGTGAATATGTAAATTATTACACAAAGATGTAAAATACTGAATATAATTGTAAAATGATGCACCTATGTGTAAATTATATATCTCGACTATAAAAAAACTAGTGTGTCTGTTCATATACAGTAAGAATTTATATAACCTAGATACTATGCATTAAGGACTCGTATTAGTAAATATATGAACAGTATTATTGTGAAGTATGATATAAATTGTATGGTTAAATACGCTGATATGTCTGCTTTTATGTTAGTAATGGCTACATGTGTTAGGATTGTTGATAAGAAATATTTAATAATGTAATATTGAAATGTGTTACCGAAATGTGTGAAAATTTAGATCAAAGCCCTAATAATTAGTTAATAGGGCTTAGTATACATTACATATTTCATGAATGAATGACAAGTATAATTGATGACTCACCTGACAATCGGGTTAAGTATGTAAATAAAATGGTCGTTGTGACCCAAATCACCAAGCGCGGTCAATCGAGAAAAATTGATAAAAACCACTCAGAAAATCAAGAAATTCAATGTAAGCGGTCTTCGCTATTCTTTTTACCTGGTATAGCGATCCAGGGTCGAACACAAGGAGCACGATTGAAAAACTAAGTAGTCAAATTTCAGAGAAGCTAATTTTTAGTGGTTTTTGATTTTTTATAATTTTTTAGAATTTTTAATATGTGAAGGAAAATAAAGAAAGTATAAACACAGGAGTAAGCACACTTGAGCAATTTATTTAACACACCAAAAATCAAGCAAAAATTCAAGAAAAATTGTTTTTATGCTTTTTGGGTTTTTAAGTGTTTTTGGTGAATTTTTGGGGTTTTTATGACGGGTAAATTATTTTCTAAAAATCACACAATGCAAAAAGGGGAAGGTACTGTCCAGCAAGACTTAAGACCCAAAAATAAAATATTTAAGGATCTTAAAAGGCCCTGAAGGTAATTTTCCTGTATACTAGATAGACTAAGGAAAATTTAGGCACCCTAATTATTGTTTTTGGATTTTTAATTTAATTATTATAATTTTTATGAGTTTTTGAGGGTTTTTCAATTTTTAGGGTTTTTACTCAATGGAAAATAGCCAAACTTGGCTAGAAAATCAAACAGCAAGCAAACAACAGTATCTAATTTTTTTAGAATTTTTGGTGGGGTTTTTAGATTTTTTTGGTATTTTCAAACCTAGACAGTAGCTAAAAAGTAGGTTTTTGAATTTTTAAAAATACTCAACGAAATCAAAAATGTCCTCAAAAATCCCTAAAATTCCCACACCATGGCAGGAGCCATGTGTCAAAATCTCATGGAATCTGGAGGTAATTTGATATTTTATTCAAAAATGAAAAGGGGGCACAGTGCACAGGGACGTAAGTGCAAATACCCGAGAATCTGGGGGCCAAGGTGCAAAATTCCCAGCAAGTCACGCGCGTGGCGCGTGGCTGGGGCACACAGGGACCTCTTGGTAATAAAAACCAAGTCTTAGGGCCTTTTGATAACTCGTATCAAAAACCCAGGGACTCGGTTGCAAAAATCCCACTAAAATCCGCACATGCGCATAAACAACACTCACAGGGGCATCAATGCAATTACCAAAAAGTATTTCTTCATTTCATAACAACCCAGATCTACAGGATAAAAGATGTAAAAAGCCCAACTAAACACGTGGTCACATACACACAGGGGCATACATGCAAATAAAACTAAGCACAAGGTCCATCATGCAATTTACCCTACGTAAATAAAGTTCTAAAAATATTTACAGGACTAGGACGAAAAAGACAAACTAAGAGAGGGGCCTAAGTAATTTACCCCTTTATTCGTCGACGGCCAGATGCGCGCCACGTGGAAGATCGGACGGTCCTAGATGGCTGGCGCTTCTCTTCTTCAGCTCCTGGGCCCGATCGACGGTGCAGAGGGGGCCACGTGGAAGATCGGTCGGCTCAGGTGTGGTGGAGTCCCTCTCTCTGCTCTGACGGTCCAGATGCGCTCCTCTGGATAATCAACGGCTGTAGCTCCTCGGAAGATGGACGGCTGGGATTAAAACTGGAGCTTGGGAGCCATCGGACGGTGCTGGAGGATCGTGGAAGAACACGACGCCGGCGAACTTCGCCGGCCTCGTGCGTGAGCTGCAGTCCTCTTCAGCTGCTGCTAAGGATCGGAACAGGTCCGCGGTGAAGCCCCGCAGCTAGTGGTAGCCTCCGATGGCCCACCTGAGCCCTGGAGGGGCTCCGGCGAGCTCGGCGGCGGTGAGCCTTCGGCCTGAATGAGAGGGGGGCTCAGATGCCCTCCTCTTGCCCTGCAAAACACGCCAAAAGCTTCGCGGGTCGAGGGCAAAGTGCATCGACCCAAAGAAGCGAAGTGAAAGTGGCTGGTGGGTCGGTGCGAAGGAGCTCCGGCGAGCTGGGGATGGAGGAGCTCGACTCCCAGCTCCGGGGCGAGCTGGGTTGAGTGACAGTGCGAAGAACGTGCGTGGAGGAGCGGCGAAGGCGTGTGGGGGTTCCGATGATCGAAATAATGCACGAGTAGGCCGGAATCAAGGGAACACGTCGGAGGATGGATTTGGGCGAAATCGGAAATTACACTAAATGGCTAAGCGAAATGGATACCTGGATGATGCGGGAGACTGGGCTGGAGCTTAGCTAGCTCCTGGTCGTCGCCTCGAAGGTCGTCACTGCCTGAGGCTCGAGCTCCGGTCGGGTGGCGGAGCACGGCGGCGCGAAGCAGCCGGATCAGTGACCGGGGCACCCTTTCCTCTCTGCAACAGGTGCAACCGCGAGCTGTCACCTCGGTGGTTGTTCTGGAGGTCACGGGAGTGAAGGTGGCGAGCCAAAGATGAGGCGTGAAGGCGGCGGAGGGAATTCTATATATAAGTGCAGGCCCGATTAGGGTTAGGCGACGACGGCTAAGGAAGGCATGGATTTCACGGCAAAGAATCTGGCGAGGGATACGGATGATCGGCGAAGAATCCGGGCAAGGGGTTTGCGTGGGCGACAGTCTGGAGACGCGTGGAAAATTCGGCAAAGGCGGGACGGAGCGCATCTTCCAGAAAAGGAAGGAGTCCGCGGGGGAGTTGACCGGGGTCAACAATCCCCCGTGGACCAATTAGGAGCTGCCACGTAATCGATTTTTTTGTTTATTTAATTTAAGGTAGAAAAAGGCCGAATTAAGAAAAACTTAAAACATGAAATATTTTTCTTTTATTTTTTTCTATTTTTGGTGATTTTTAATTAATTTTTGGAAATAAAAATAGGGTAGCTATATATATATAGGTATATGTACACTATATAGATTTTAATTTTTGAATTTTTTATTTGTTATTTTTGTGTATTTTTATGCCCATTTTATATTTTATTTATTTACATCATGAAATGAAGAACAACATGGTATTTTTATTTTATTTTAATTATTTATATTCATAGGTTAAATAAATAGTTATATACATTTATATACATGGTATATACACTGTATTTTTGTATTTTTAATTTTGTAATTTTTATTTGATTTTTGTTTTGTTTCTTTTTATTTATTTTATTTACAAAATATGCCATAGAATATTTACAAAAAGTTTAGAAAATAAATACATTTATTTTTAGGGTTAAATAAATAAGGAATGATGATCTATACACATGGTGAAAGGGCATTTTTGAATTTTTTTGATTTTTTAAATTTTTATTTTGTTTTTTAATAGTCTCTAAATATACACAGAATATGTACAAGCATATTTTTGGGTGAGGAAAATATAATTTTATTTATTTACAGAAGTATATACACATGAGCTCCTATCTCCCTCTACTTTGTCTTTTATGCGGTCAGGCCCATGCTGAGCCCTCCCTTGGGTCAAGTTGCTCAATATTTATTCTAAATATTTCCCTCTTTTTCTTTTTACTCTTTATTCTTTTATTTTTGCACAAAAACATGCTAATTACAGGTTTTTACACAATGCATGCTTTTGGTAATTATTTGTATTTACACATATCTACATGTATTTGCAAAGGTTTTTGTAGCTAAAATATAAGAATAAAGAGTGATGAATGGGTATTCATCACCCCCCTATGCTTAACTTTGCTAGTCCCTTAGCAAACACTTATTTGAAAAAGAAGTGAAAAAGAAAGAAAAAGAAAAAGAAAAAGAGGATGTACATGGATCAAGGTTGATTTATTAAACTTTCCTTCATTAAATTGAAATATGGAGCTCGATCAGATCTTTGGATTATTAATGTGTCGGAACCTTACTTAGACTTAAGCTTAAAACTCAACAGCCTCCAAGTTCCACCAATCTATGGGCAAGACTCCTCAATAAACCAGATCAGAACAAGTCTACATACACAAACTCTAATGACCATGAATCTTTCCGTGCGGTGTAAGTGATATGTGGCTCCCCACCTCAGAAGTAACAAAGAAACAACCTCCCTCAACCTGGTAACTCTAATGCCTCGGTCTAGCAACTCTTTCCTCGAGAAGCGGGGTATTCCCTTCTAAGTTCAAGTGCAACCGGCTCAAGAAGAGGGGGTAGAAGTATAGAGTTTTGGAAGCTTAGCCAGTGTAGCTAAGTCTCCCGCTGCAAGCTTCATGAGATGTAACATTGATACCATAAGCTTTTGCTTTATTTGACTATGTATACTCCGGTGGGGTTATTAAATTTTCAATCCGACCCACCACTTTTTTTGGAGTTCTTTTTGCATTTTTGCATATTTTTTTTTCAAGAACTTCTGTACAACGTATCTACATGGTGCGGCATATAAGAAATTTTCCCCTTGAGCCAGTAGACTATCCCTCTTTTGAAGCTTTATTGCAACCCACAGCTTCTGTCTTTAGCTTTCAACACCACTAGACCAAGTTGAGGTGCACTTCCTTCACTATAAGAAGAAGAGAGGTTCCGCCTAAAAGTACTACCCTCATATGCTACCCCAAGCCAAAGGAAACTGCCTCCTCACCACCTCATCCATGGAGAGCCATGTGTAAGTGCAGGTGCAAGTCAAGCCATTGTCTCTAAGAGCCATGCGTGTGTTGTTAAGTGCTCTACTTAGGCTCATCAAGATGACATATGCTCATAGCCTAGTGGACTCAAAGAATTAAGTCCTTATGGACCTGAAAAGCCTTAACCCTAAGTCCTATAAGGTTCCTCTTAAAGTTAAGTGGATTAAGATCTTATTCAAGCTCCATTTCTCAATTTAATTCCAGGCTTAGTTTAAATGTCAACTCTCATCCAAGAAAAACTCTATACATATATTTACACAAGATGCTATTTACACATATTTTACAATCATGCAAAATTTTTGAAAAATGTTTTGAAATCATGAATGAATGATGCATGAGGTGCAAGTTTTGCAAAATGATATTTACAAACATTTACACAAGATATTTGCAAACTTTTGATTTTCAAAACATTTTGGAAAAATTTTGTACTATATACATAATTTTTGGTACAAAATACTTACACAAACTTTACACAAAAGATTTTTGAAATCATTTTTACAAAAATACTTTATACACTAGCTATGTATGTGCAAGGATAAAAGAGGTTTATGTACATGAAAATTTTTTTAAATTTTTGTGATTTTTAGCCATTTTATTTATTAACACACTCACACAAAGTACGAGTTATGGCTAAAGTATATATGAAATATATACACCCCCCTATACTTAGCTCGAACGATGTCCTCAGAGTGATCAAGAGCGATGAAGATGACATAACTCGTGCTTGGTATAGGGAAGTGAAAAGGAATGGATAAGTACAGAAATGAATAAATGAATAGAATAAGAGGAACTCGGTGGTTTCCCCCTATACTTAGGATTAACTAATCCTAAGTATAGCAAGCTGTACATGAAGGGAAATCCGAGTGAAGAATATACAGAATCTGCCCCCCCTATACTTAGGGTAAAATATCCCTAAGTATAGGCAGCAAAAACAGGAGCAAAAAGAATAAAAAGAATACCCGCAGGTCCAACATCCCCCCTATACTTAGGGTAAAGTACACCCTAAGTATAGCATAATCACAGGATGAGAAAAGGGATGTGGGACTAAAGAATAGAATGATATGGACAACTGGATCTATACAGGCGGAAAGAACAGTAGATATCAGGCGTGAGATGCAAAAGATGTGAGTCAAAAGACCACATCTCACGCAAAATGAATAGCGGCAATAATAACGTCCCGCGGCCCATGATCTAGAAATGGCTTGAGCCGCTGGCCGTTCACTCGAAAGGTACTCTCAGAAGATAACTCAGATATATCAATGCTACCGTTATCGTGTACCTTTCTGACCAAGTAAGGTCCCTTCCATTTGCTCTGTAGCTTTCCTGGAAATAATCTGAGCCTCGCATCAAACAACCATACTTTCTGTCCAATCTCAAAATGCTTGTGGCTGATATGAGAATCATGCCACTCCTTCACTTTCTCCTTATAATGTAGGCTGTTTGAGAAAGCTGTATCTCTAAGCTCTTCCAAGGCGGCTAGCTCTGCCCTCCTCTGGTCTCCTATACCATCTGGATCCATAAGAATATCTGTGACTGCCCAAAGTGACTTGTGCCTCAGCTCAACAGGTAGATGGCACGGCTTGCCATAAACGAGGCGAAAGGGAGATGTACCCAATGGAGTCTTGAAAGACGTCCGATATGCCCACAAGACCGAGTCCAAAAGCTGTGACCAATTCTTTCGGTCAGGGCGGACGACTTTCTGCAAAATATTCTTGATCTCCCTATTCGACACCTCAGCTAGACCATTTGTCTGTGGATGGTATGGTGTGGCAACACGATGGTCTATGCTGAACTCGCTGGCAAGGGCCTTCACCTGGTCGTTGATGAAATGAGACCCCCATCAGAAATCAGAACTCGTGGAACCCCGAACCGCATGATGATGTGCTTCTTCAAAAATCTGCAAACTGTCTTCGCATCAGCGGCTCGGGCGGGGATAGCCTCAACCCAACGACTAACGTAATCTACGGCCAACAGAATGTACTCGAATCCCTGACTCTTAGGGAATGGACCCATGAAATCGATGCCCCATGCGTGAAAAACCTCACAGAAGTGAATGGGCTGCATCGGCATCATATCACGTTGTCCACAAGTGCCCATCCTCTGACAGTCAGTACACCTCTTCACGAACTCATCAGAGTCCTTGAAGAGTGTAGGCCACCACAAGCTGGATTGGAGCACTTTCTGTGCCGTTCTCCTCCCAGAATGATGTCCTCCTGCCTCAAGCTTGTGGCAGTAAGTGAGGACACTATGATGCTCCTCCTGAGGAATACACCGACGCCAGATGCTATCCCCTCCTTCGTGGTAAAGGATGGGATCCTCCCAGTGGTAGGACTTGGCCTTCGCAAGGAAGGTCTCAAGCCTCTGCCTGGGCCAATCTTGTGGGACTTTCCCAGCAACGAGAAAGTTCACAATATTGGCATACCACGGGAGTGAGGTGATAGCAAGGATCGCCTCATCTGGGAAGGTATCATGAATGGGATCAATCTGCTCAGAATCCTCAGGCTGCTCTAATCGGGAGAGATGATCCGCCACCACATTCTTGACTCCAGGCTTATCCTTGATCTCAATGTCGAACTCCTGGAGTAGAAGGATCCATCTAGTAAGTCTGGCCTTGGCATCCTTCTTTGACATGAGGTACCTGATGGCGGTGTGGTCAGTATACAAAGTCACTCTAGATCCAATGATATACGATCTGAACTTATCTAGGGCAAACACTACTGCTAGCATCTCCTTCTCTGTGACCGTATAATTCCGCTGGGCAGAATCCAATGTGCGGCTAGCATAGTGTATGGCAAATGGAACTCCGTCCCTCCTCTGTCCTAGCACGGCCCCTACGGCAAAATCAGAGGCATCCGTCATGATCTCGAATGGGAGAGACCAATCGGGTGGCTGAAGGACAGGAGCCTCAATAACACGCTGCTGGAGAGTCTCAAAGGATGAAAGACACTTGTCATCGACAAGGAACTCGGTGTCTTTCGTCAAGAGGTCAGTCAACGGTCGGGCAATCTTGCTGAAATCATGAATGAATCTCCTATAAAAACCAACGTGCCCCAGAAATGACCGTAGCTGCTTTAAATTGGACGGCGGTGCGAGTTTTCTAATGACGTCAACCTTGGCCGGATCAACCTCCATGCCCCTGTTGGAGATGATGTGGCCAAGCACCGTCCCTTGAGTCACCATGAAGTGACTCTTCTCCCAAGACAGAACCAAGCGGGTAGCAATACATCGCTGGAGCACTCGGTCTAGGCAGTCAAGACAGGAATCGAATCCGTCGCCGTAAACCGAGAAGTCATCCATGAAGACCTCCAAACACTCCCCTACCATGTCCGAAAAGATCGACAGCATGCACCTCTGAAAAGTCGCAGGGGCATTGCATAGCCCAAATGGCATGCGTCGAAAAGCATATGTGCCGAAGGGACAGGTGAAGGTGGTCTTCTCCTGATCCTCAGGAGCGATGGCCACCTGATTATAGCCCGAGTACCCATCCAGGAAGCAATAATGGCTCTTCCCTGCCAGTCTCTCTATGATCTGATCAATAAAAGGCAGGGGGAAGTGGTCCTTCTTGGTGGCCTGGTTGAGTCTCCTGTAGTCAACGCAGACCCTCCAAGAGGTGGGTACTCGTGTAGCAATCTCCTCTCCCGACTCACTGATCACAGTCGTGATGCCAGTCTTCTTGGGCACCACATGCAAGGGGCTAACCCACTTGGAGTCGGAAATGGGATAAATAAAATCTGCACTCCACCATTTTGATATTTCCTTCATGACAACTTCTCTCAGGTTGGGGTTCAGTCGCCGCTGGAACTCACGCGACGGCTTTGCCCCTTCCTCGAGATAGATATGGTGGGAGCACAACGAGGGACTAATCCCATGGAGATCTGCTACGCTCCATCCAATTGCCTTGCGGTTCTTTTCAAGAACCTCCAACAGAAGGGATTCTTGTTCTCCAGTCAGATCGGCGGAGATGATGACTGGGTACATCTCAGACTCTCCCGCAAGGAATCGATACTTCAGCGAAGTAGGGAGCGGCTTTAGTTCTGGACAGCTGGGTGCTGGCAAATCTGGCTTCTGAAGAAGATGTGTGTATGCTGACAATTCTACCAAATCTGCCTGGGAAAATGATAACGAACTCTCACAAACTGGATCTGGAGAAGGCGGGTCCTCTGCATTGTCTCTAATCTGCTCTGCCTCTACCTCCTCCTCATCTGTAGGCTCAGGTGGATCCAGGTCTGGCATCTGATCATCACAATCTGCCCAATCAGACTCTGAATCCGAGGGATCTGTATCAACTGCGGTGGCATCAGTACCACCGTAGAGCAAGGTGGCCTCAGTACCACCATCACTGAAAATCGTGTCGCGATCAAGGTCCGACTCTGCTGACTCAATAGTATCCTGAACCAGGGCTGTGCTCTCCAGACCATCCTCTGCTATCATCTCTGCATCAGCTGTATCTGAATATGAGAGGATGGTCTGCGCTGCAGGATCTGCCCAAGCTGCCTCATCATCTGTGATCACAAAATCACAGTCCTGGTGGATGTCTGGCTCTGCGTCTGTCAGCTGCTCTGAATCTGTACTGCCCTCTGAGCGGGATCTATCTCTGGCTCTGTGGTCCTTAACCGTCTCTATTTGTATACTCTCGCCCTGGACGCGAAAGAATACCTTCCCACTGTCATGGTCAGTCACCGCCTTGGCTGTGGCCAAGAACGGGCGACCGAGGATGATGGGGGAATCGGTCAACGAGTCAGGGGTCTCCATGTCCAGCACTACAAAGTCCACGGGGAATTGCAAACCCTGAATCGTGACGACAACGTCTCGCAATAACCCCTTTGGCCTCTTGACAGACCGATCAGCAAACTGAAGGTATGTCCTGCTCTGTCTAAGAGTGCCCAACTCTAAGTGGTCGAGAAGGGCTGCCGGAAGAAGGTTGATCGACGATCCGCTATCTAATAGAGTACGGTCGAACCTCTGCTCACTAATCTGACATCTGACATACGGGGCTCCTAAATCTGGCCTCTTGGTCGGCAGATGGTTCTGGATCGCGTGACACGTGGCTTTGGTCAACACATGAATCTCTGTGGTTTTATTCCTCTTCTTCCTCCTGACTGTGGTCCTGTCTCTCAAGGATCGCTGAAGAAGAGGGATGTGCTGCAAAGCCTCATTGAGGGTCAGCTGGATGTGAAATCGGTCTATCATGCCCTGGCTGAACTCCTCCTGCTCTCTCTTTTTTGGATCTTTTTCTTTTTTCTTCCCCTTCCCCAACTCAAGGGCTCTAGGAAAGGGGATCACAGGGTCCTTCTCAGATGAAGGACTAGGAATAGGCCTAGACGGTTCGATGACCGGATCCTCACAAACATCATTCACCACAGTGGGATCAGAAGAAACTAAACCTTTTCCTTTATTCGAATTAGAGTTCTGAGATACATTCATGCGAGGAAAGACAACATTTCTATCAGAATAAATGTTGGTGGCCTCAGTACCACCTCTAGCTGGCTCTACAACTAGACGTCTTGCGGCTTCAGTACCGCGGGCTGGCTCGGCTCTGCTGGTGGCGTCAGTACCACCTTCTCGATATGGTGAAGCGGCGACCTCAGTACCGCCGGTGGGATCAACATCTCTGGTGGAATCAGTACCACCGTTATCATCATGCGCGGCCTCAGTACCGCTCTCCTCTTCCTCATATGGCGCTCTAGATGGATCCTCGCGTTGTCGCTCAGATGAGGCGCCGCCTGCTGGTCTTCTACCGCTCCTAAGTGTAACAAAATCAGCATCAAATAGATCCGATGACATATCATCAAATAAGTCACTAGGAGAGGTAGGCTCAGTGTGAATTACCTGCTCAGATTTCCTCTTCAAGCTATTCGGATTAGGCTCGATCTGTGCAGGGATGGCGGCCTTCCCTCTCATCAGGTCCCGCATCTCCTGGCGGAACTCGTCCATCTCCCGTCTAAATGTAGCCTGCTGCTCTGTGAAGAGGCGGGCTAGATCATCCATGGCGGGGCTCTCATGGGAGCCCGATGGGTCGCCTCTCTGGTAATGAGGCTGCTGGACCTGGTGCTGCTGCTGCTGAGAGGGGTAAGAGGAAGGATGCTGCTGCTGGTGAGCCTGCTGCTCACGTCTCCAATTCTGTCCCTGCTGCTGGTAGGGACGAGGTACGAAGGATGATGGCCGGTGTGGTTGGTATGCTGGGGGCTGCTGGTGATCTTTCTGCTGGGAGTACTGCCCTCCCTGACCGGCTGGCTGCTGTTGGGACTGGTTACCCCCATTCCCCCACCTGAATCCGGGATGGTCTCGTCGGATTCTAGGTTGAGGACGGTCATACCAAATCCCGTTGACATCCATCAACGGCTCAGCATCGAAGGGGTCTGGCGGCAGTGCTGCCAGAGGCTGATCCGGCTGATATACCACCATCTGTAAGTCTGGAGATGGTGGTGACTGGTAAGAGGGCGGCTGCTGCTGGTATGGCTCTGCCTGTACAAGGTGAACTTGTCTAGGCTGCTGCAAAGAGCTGGAGCGCTGGGACGAGCTGCGGCTGCTGCCGGATTCGCCTCGCGACAGAAGACGGGGCTGAGGAGCCGTCTGTGCCTCCTGAAGACACAAGAGCTGGGTCTTCATGTCGCTCAGAGTTTGTGCCATTTGCTCCATCTGAGTTATGCCCTGGCACTGCTTCTTCTCTATTATTTCCATGCGGTCCAACTTCTCGCTGATAATCCCCATGTCCGCAGCGGCCGACTCTGCCTGTGCGGCTGCAACTGTGGACGAACTGGAAGGACCTGCATCAACCCGTGCTATCCGCTGGTACTGCACGGGTCCTGGCGGCTGCTGAGCTCTCTGTGTGTACAACCGAGTCTGGGACATCACCATGTAATTTTCGGCCATCTCCTCATAGATGGCCCAGACTTGGTTGTGGTCCTTGGCAAAGTAGGACCCGCCGCAAGAAGCATTCACCAGACCCTGAAGCTCTGGCGTCATCCCACTAAAGAAGCTCTGAACTAGGTTCGGCTTCGAAATGTCGTGGTGTGGGCATCTATCCAGAAGCTCTCTGAACCTCTCCCATGCCTCGTGAAATTGCTCGTTAGGGAGCATGGAGAAGTTGTTGATCAGGGCCCTTGCTGCATTCGTCCGCCCGAGTGGATAGTACTTGTTTAAGTACTCGGTGTGGAGCTGCTCCCAGGTGTAAACAAACTTCCCTAGATGCTTCAGCCAGGCGGCTGCTCTATCTGCCAGTGAAAAAGGGAAGGCCATCATCCGAATCATATCTTGGTCCACACGACGGTCGTGGACAGTGCTGCAGATCATCAAAAACTCCTGGAGATGGAGGTGGGGTTCCTCAGTGGCAAGTCCGTGAAAATGAGGAAGCATCTGCAGGGTGTTCGGAGGGAACTTGAAATCCCCCACGATAGCAGGTACCACCACCCACTGGTGCATCAGTGTAGATCCGGGGTTGTGTAACTCCCGCATCGGTCTTGCTGCGGCGGCGGCTGCCGCTGCTGCTGATGACTCACCTGACAATCGGGTTAAGTATGTAAATAAAATGGTCGTTGTGACCCAAATCACCAAGCGCGGTCAATCGAGAAAAATTGATAAAAACCACTCAGAAAATCAAGAAATTCAATGTAAGCGGTCTTCGCTATTCTTTTTACCTGGTATAGCGATCCAGGGTCGAACACAAGGAGCACGATTGAAAAACTAAGTAGTCAAATTTCAGAGAAGCTAATTTTTAGTGGTTTTTGATTTTTTATAATTTTTTAGAATTTTTAATATGTGAAGGAAAATAAAGAAAGTATAAACACAGGAGTAAGCACACTTGAGCAATTTATTTAACACACCAAAAATCAAGCAAAAATTCAAGAAAAATTGTTTTTATGCTTTTTGGGTTTTTAAGTGTTTTTGGTGAATTTTTGGGGTTTTTATGACAGGTAAATTATTTTCTAAAAATCACACAATGCAAAAAGGGGAAGGTACTGTCCAGCAAGGCTTAAGACCCAAAAATAAAATATTTAAGGATCTTAAAAGGCCCTGAAGGAATTTTCCTGTATACTAGATAGACTAAGGAAAATTTAGGCACCCTAATTATTGTTTTTGGATTTTTAATTTAATTATTATAATTTTTATGAGTTTTTGAGGGTTTTTCAATTTTTAGGGTTTTTACTCAATGGAAAATAGCCAAACTTGGCTAGAAAATCAAACAGCAAGCAAACACCAGTATCTAATTTTTTTAGAATTTTTGGTGGGGTTTTTAGATTTTTTTGGTATTTTCAAACCTAGACAGTAGCTAAAAAGTAGGTTTTTGAATTTTTAAAAATACTCAACGAAATAAAAAATGTCCTCAAAAATCCCTAAAATTCCCACACCATGGCAGGAGCCATGTGTCAAAATCTCATGGAATCTGGAGGTAATTTGATATTTTATTCAAAAATGAAAAGGGGGCACAATGCACAGGGACATAAGTGCAAATACCCGAGAATCTGGGGGCCAAGGTGCAAAATTCCCAGCAAGTCACGCGCGTGGCGCGTGGCTGGGGCACACAGGGACCTCTTGGTAATAAAAACCAAGTCTTAGGGCCTTTTGATAACTCGTATCAAAAACCCAGGGACTCGGTTGCAAAAATCCACTAAAATCCGCACATGCGCATAAACAACACTCACAGGGGCATCAATGCAATTACCAAAAAGTATTTCTTCATTTCATAACAACCCAGATCTACAGGATAAAAGATGTAAAAAGCCCAACTAAACACGTGGTCACATACACACAGGGGCATACATGCAAATAAAACTAAGCACAAGGTCCATCATGCAATTTACCCTACGTAAATAAAGTTCTAAAAATATTTACAGGACTAGGACGAAAAAGACAAACTAAGAGAGGGGCCTAAGTAATTTACCCCTTTATTCGTCGACGGCCAGATGCGCGCCCACGTGGAAGATCGGACGGTCCTAGATGGCTGGGCTTCTCTTCTTCAGCTCCTGGGCCCGATCGACGGTGCAGAGGGGGCCACGTGGAAGATCGGTCGGCTCAGGTGTGGTGGAGTCCCTCTCTCTGCTCTGACGGTCCAGATGCGCTCCTCTGGATAATCAACGGCTGTAGCTCCTCGGAAGATGGACGGCTGGGATTAAAACTGGAGCTTGGGAGCCATCGGACGGTGCTGGAGGATCGTGGAAGAACACGACGCCGGCGAACTTCGCGGCCTCGTGCGTGAGCTGCAGTCCTCTTCAGCTGCTGCTAAGGATCGGAACAGGTCCGCGGTGAAGCCCCGCAGCTAGTGGTAGCCTCCGATGGCCACCTGAGCCCTGGAGGGGCTCCGGCGAGCTCGGCGGCGGTGAGCCTTCGGCCTGAATGAGAGGGGGCTCAGATGCCCTCCTCTTGCCCTGCAAAACACGCCAAAAGCTTCGCGGGTCGAGGGCAAAGTGCCTCGACCCAAAGAAGCGAAGTGAAAGTGGCTGGTTGGGTCGGTGCGAAGGAGCTCCGACGAGCTGGGGATGGAGGAGCTCGACTCCCAGCTCCGGGGCGAGCTGGGTTGAGTGACAGTGCGAAGAACGTGCGTGGAGGAGCGGCGAAGGCGTGTGGGGGTTCCGATGATCGAAATAATGCACGAGTAGGCCGGAATCAAGGGAACACGTCGGAGGATGGATTTGGCGAAATCGGAAATTACACTAAATGGCTAAGCGAAATGGATACCTGGATGATGCGGGAGACTGGGCTGGAGCTTAGCTAGCTCTTGGTCGTCGCCTCGAAGGTCGTCACTGCCTGAGGCTCGAGCTCCGGTCGGGTGGCGGAGCACGGCGGCGCGAAGCAGCCGGATCAGTGACCGGGGCACCCTTTCCTCTCTGCAACAGGTGCAACCGCGAGCTGTCACCTCGTGGTTGTTCTGGAGGTCACGGGAGTGAAGGTGGCGAGCCAAAGATGAGGCGCGAAGGCGGCGGAGGGAATTCTATATATAAGTGCAGGCCCGATTAGGGTTAGGCGACGACGGCTAAGGAAGGCATGGATTTCACGGCAAAGAATCTGGCGAGGGATACGGATGATCGGCGAAGAATCCGGGCAAGGGGTTTGCGTGGGCGACAGTCTGGAGACGCGTGGAAAAATTCGGCAAAGGCGGGACGGAGCGCATCTTCCAGAAAAGGAAGGAGTCCGCGGGGGAGTTGACCGGGGTCAACAATCCCCGTGGACCAATCAGGAGCTGGCCACGTAATCGATTTTTTTGTTTATTTAATTTAAGGTAGAAAAAGGCCGAATTAAGAAAAACTTAAAACATGAAATATTTTTTCTTTTATTTTTTTCTATTTTTTTGGTGATTTTTAATTAATTTTTGGAAATAAAAATAGGGTAGCTATATATATAGGTATATGTACACTATATAGATTTTAATTTTTGAATTTTTTATTTGTTATTTTTGTGTATTTTTATGCCCATTTTATATTTTATTTATTTACATCATGAAATGAAGAACAACATGGTATTTTTATTTTATTTTAATTATTTATATTCATAGGTTAAATAAATAGTTATATACATTTATATACATGGTATATACACTGTATTTTTGTATTTTTAATTTTGTAATTTTTATTTGATTTTTGTTTTGTTTCTTTTTATTTATTTTATTTACAAAATATGCCATAGAATATTTACAAAAAGTTTAGAAAATAAATACATTTATTTTTAGGGTTAAATAAATAAGGAATGATGATCTATACACATGGTGAAAGGGCATTTTTGATTTTTTTTTATTTTTTAAATTTTTATTTTGTTTTTTAATAGTCTCTAAATATACACAGAATATGTACAAGCATATTTTTGGTGAGGAAAATATAATTTTATTTATTTACAGAAGTATATACACATGAGCTCCTATCTCCCTCTACTTTGTCTTTTATGCGGTCAGGCCCATGCTGAGCCCTCCTTGGGTCAAGTTGCTCAATATTTATTCTAAATATTTCCTCTTTTTCTTTTTACTCTTTATTCTTTTATTTTTGCACAAAAACATGCTAATTACAGGTTTTTACACAATGCATGCTTTGGTAATTATTTGTATTTACACATATCTACATGTATTTGCAAAGGTTTTTGTAGCTAAAATATAAGAATAAAGAGTGATGAATGGGTATTCATCACCCCCTATGCTTAACTTTGCTAGTCCCTTAGCAAACACTTATTTGAAAAAGAAGTGAAAAAGAAAGAAAAAGAAAAAGAAAAAGAGGATGTACATGGATCAAGGTTGATTTATTAAACTTTCCTTCATTAAATTGAAATATGGAGCTCGATCAGATCTTTGGATTATTAATGTGTCGGAACCTTACTTAGACTTAAGCTTAAAACTCAACAGCCTCCAAGTTTCCACCAATCTATGGGCAAGACTCCTCAATAAACCAGATCAGAACAAGTCTACATACACAAACTCTAATGACCATGAATCTTTCCGTGCGGTGTAAGTGATATGTGGCTCCCCACCTCAGAAGTAACAAAGAAACAACCTCCCTCAACCTGGTAACTCTAATGCCTCGGTCTAGCAACTCTTTCCTCGAGAAGCGGGGTATTCCCTTCTAAGTTCAAGTGCACCGGCTCAAGAAGAGGGGGTAGAAGTATAGAGTTTGGAAGCTTAGCCAGTGTAGCTAAGTCTCCCGCTGCAAGCTTCATGAGATGTAACATTGATACCATAAGCTTTTGCTTTATTTGACTATGTATACTCCCGGTGGGGTTATTAAATTTTCAATCCGACCCACCACTTTTTTGGAGTTCTTTTTGCATTTTTGCATATTTTTTTTTTCAAGAACTTCTGTACAACGTATCTACATGGTGCGGCATATAAGAAATTTTCCCCTTGAGCCAGTAGACTATCCCTCTTTTGAAGCTTTATTGCAACCCACAGCTCTGTCTTTAGCTTTCAACACCACTAGACCAAGTTGAGGTGCACTTCCTTCACTATAAGAAGAAGAGAGGTTCCGCCTAAAAGTACTACCCTCATATGCTACCCCAAGCCAAAGGAAACTGCCTCCTCACCACCTCATCCATGGAGAGCCATGTGTAAGTGCATGTGCAAGGTCAAGCCATTGTCTCTAAGAGCCATGCGTGTGTTGTTAAGTGCTCTACTTAGGCTCATCAAGATGACATATGCTCATAGCCTAGTGGACTCAAAGAATTAAGTCCTTATGGACCTGAAAAGCCTTAACCCTAAGTCCTATAAGGTTCCTCTTAAAGTTAAGTGGATTAAGATCTTATTCAAGCTCCATTTCTCAATTTAATTCCAGGCTTAGTTTAAATGTCAACTCTCATCCAAGAAAAACTCTATTACATATATTTACACAAGATGCTATTTACACATATTTTACAATCATGCAAAATTTTTGAAAAATGTTTTGAAATCATGAATGAATGATGCATGAGGTGCAAGTTTTGCAAAATGATATTTACAAACATTTACACAAGATATTTGCAAACTTTTGATTTTCAAAACATTTTGGAAAATTTTGTACTATATACATAATTTTTGGTACAAAAATACTTACACAAACTTTACACAAAAGAATTTTGAAATCATTTTTACAAAAATACTTTATACACTAGCTATGTATGTGCAAGGATAAAAGAGGTTTATGTACATGAAATTTTTTTTAAATTTTTGTGATTTTTAGCCATTTTATTTATTAACACACTCACCCAAAGTACAGAGTTATGGCTAAAGTATATATGAAATATATACACTCCCCTATACTTAGCTCGAACGATGTCCTCAGAGTGATCAAGAGCGATGAAGATGACATAACTCGTGCTTGGTATAGGGAAGTGAAAAGGAATGGATAAGTACAGAAAATGAATAAATGAATAGAATAAGAGGAACTCGGTGGTTTCCCCCTATACTTAGGATTAACTAATCCTAAGTATAGCAAGCTGTACATGAAGGGAAATCCGAGTGAAGAATATACAGAATCTGCCCCCCCTATACTTAGGGTAAAATATCCCTAAGTATAGGCAGCAAAAACAGGAGCAAAAAGAATAAAAAGAATACCCGCAGGTCCAACATCCCCCTATACTTAGGGTTAAAGTACACCCTAAGTATAGCATAATCACAGGATGAGAAAGGGATGTGGGACTAAAGAATAGAATGATATGGACAACTGGATCTATACAGGCGGAAAGAACAGTAGATATCAGGCGTGAGATGCAAAAGATGTGAGTCAAAAGACCACATCTCACGCAAAATGAATAGCGGCAATAATAACGTCCCGCGGCCCATGATCTAGAAATGGCTTGAGCCGCTGGCCGTTCACTCGAAAGGTACTCTCAGAAGATAACTCAGATATATCAATGCTACCGTTATCGTGTACCTTTCTGACCAAGTAAGGTCCCTTCCCATTTGCTCTGTAGCTTTCCTGGAAATAATCTGAGCCTCGCATCAAACAACCATACTTTCTGTCCAATCTCAAAATGCTTGTGGCTGATATGAGAATCATGCCACTCCTTCACTTTCTCCTTATAATGTAGGCTGTTTGAGAAAGCTGTATCTCTAAGCTCTTCCAAGGCGGCTAGCTCTGCCCTCCTCTGGTCTCCTATACCATCTGGATCCATAAGAATATCTGTGACGGCCCAAAGTGACTTGTGCCTCAGCTCAACAGGTAGATGGCACGGCTTGCCATAAACGAGGCGAAAGGGAGATGTACCCAATGGAGTCTTGAAAGACGTCCGATATGCCCACAAGACCGAGTCCAAAAGCTGTGACCAATTCTTTCGGTCAGGGCGGACGACTTTCTGCAAAATATTCTTGATCTCCCTATTCGACACCTCAGCTAGACCATTTGTCTGTGGATGGTATGGTGTGGCAACACGATGGTCTATGCTGAACTCGCTGGCAAGGGCCTTCACCTGGTCGTTGATGAAATGAGACCCCCCATCAGAAATCAGAACTCGTGGAACCCCGAACCGCATGATGATGTGCTTCTTCAAAAATCTGCAAACTGTCTTCGCATCAGCGGCTCGGGCGGGGATAGCCTCAACCCAATGACTAACGTAATCTACGGCCAACAGAATGTACTCGAATCCCTGACTCTTAGGGAATGGACCCATGAAATCGATGCCCCATGCGTCAAAAACCTCACAGAAGTGAATGGGCTGCATCGGCATCATATCACGTTGTCCACAAGTGCCCATCCTCTGACAGTCAGTACACCTCTTCACGAACTCATCAGAGTCCTTGAAGAGTGTAGGCCACCACAAGCTGGATTGGAGCACTTTCTGTGCCGTTCTCCTCCCAGAATGATGTCCTCCTGCCTCAAGCTTGTGGCAGTAAGTGAGGACACTATGATGCTCCTCCTGAGGAATACACCGACGCCAGATGCTATCCCCTCCTTCGTGGTAAAGGATGGGATCCTCCCAGTGGTAGGACTTGGCCTTCGCAAGGAAGGTCTCAAGCCTCTGCCTGGGCCAATCTTGTGGGACTTTCCCAGCAACGAGAAAGTTCACAATATTGGCATACCACGGGAGTGAGGTGATAGCAAGGATCGCCTCATCTGGGAAGGTATCATGAATGGGATCAATCTGCTCAGAATCCTCAGGCTGCTCTAATCGGGAGAGATGATCCGCCACCACATTCTTGACTCCAGGCTTATCCTTGATCTCAATGTCGAACTCCTGGAGTAGAAGGATCCATCTAGTAAGTCTGGCCTTGGCATCCTTCTTTGACATGAGGTACCTGATGGCGGTGTGGTCAGTATACAAAGTCACTCTAGATCCAATGATATACGATCTGAACTTATCTAGGGCAAACACTACTGCTAGCATCTCCTTCTCTGTGACCGTATAATTCCGCTGGGCAGAATCCAATGTGCGGCTAGCATAGTGTATGGCAAATGGAACTCCGTCCCTCCTCTGTCCTAGCACGGCCCCTACGGCAAAATCAGAGGCATCCGTCATGATCTCGAATGGGAGAGACCAATCGGGTGGCTGAAGGACAGGAGCCTCAATAACACGCTGCTGGAGAGTCTCAAAGGATGAAAGACACTTGTCATCGACAAGGAACTCGGTGTCTTTCGTCAAGAGGTCAGTCAACGGTCGGGCAATCTTGCTGAAATCATGAATGAATCTCCTATAAAAACCAACGTGCCCCAGAAATGACCGTAGCTGCTTTAAATTGGACGGCGGTGCGAGTTTTCTAATGACGTCAACCTTGGCCGGATCAACCTCCATGCCCCTGTTGGAGATGATGTGGCCAAGCACCGTCCCTTGAGTCACCATGAAGTGACTCTTCTCCCAAGACAGAACCAAGCGGGTAGCAATACATCGCTGGAGCACTCGGTCTAGGCAGTCAAGACAGGAATCGAATCCGTCGCCGTAAACCGAGAAGTCATCCATGAAGACCTCCAAACACTCCCCTACCATGTCCGAAAAGATCGACAGCATGCACCTCTGAAAAGTCGCAGGGGCATTGCATAGCCCAAATGGCATGCGTCGAAAAGCATATGTGCCGAAGGGACAGGTGAAGGTGGTCTTCTCCTGATCCTCAGGAGCGATGGCCACCTGATTGTAGCCCGAGTACCCATCCAGGAAGCAATAATGGCTCTTCCCTGCCAGTCTCTCTATGATCTGATCAATAAAAGGCAGGGGGAAGTGGTCCTTCTTGGTGGCCTGGTTGAGTCTCCTGTAGTCAACGCAGACCCTCCAAGAGGTGGGTACTCGTGTAGCAATCTCCTCTCCCGACTCACTGATCACAGTCGTGATGCCAGTCTTCTTGGGCACCACATGCAAGGGGCTAACCCACTTGGAGTCGGAAATGGGATAAATAAAATCTGCACTCCACCATTTTGATATTTCCTTCATGACAACTTCTCTCAGGTTGGGGTTCAGTCGCCGCTGGAACTCACGCGACGGCTTTGCCCCTTCCTCGAGATAGATATGGTGGGAGCACAACGAGGGACTAATCCCATGGAGATCTGCTACGCTCCATCCAATTGCCTTGCGGTTCTTTTCAAGAACCTCCATCAGACGGGATTCTTGTTCTCCAGTCAGATCGGCGGAGATGATGACTGGGTACATCTCAGACTCTCCTGCAATGAATCGATACTTCAGCGAAGTAGGGAGCGGCTTTAGTTCTGGACAGCTGGGTGCTGGCAAATCTGGCTTCTGAAGAAGATGTGTGTATGCTGACAATTCTACCAAATCTGCTTGGGAAAATGATAACGAACTCTCACAAACTGGATCTGGAGAAGGCAGGTCCTCTGCATTGTCTCTAATCTGCTCTGCCTCTACCTCCTCCTCATCTGTAGGCTCAGGTGGATCCAGGTCTGGCATCTGATCATCACAATCTGCCCAATCAGACTCTGAATCCGAGGGATCTGTATCAACTGCGGTGGCATCAGTACCACCGTAGAGCAAGGTGGCCTCAGTACCACCATCACTGAAAATCGTGTCGCGATCAAGGTCCGACTCTGCTGACTCAATAGTATCCTGAACCAGGGCTGTGCTCTCCAGACCATCCTCTGCTATCATCTCTGCATCAGCTGTATCTGAATATGAGAGGATGGTCTGCGCTGCAGGATCTGCCCAAGCTGCCTCATCATCTGTGATCACAAAATCACAGTCCTGGTGGATGTCTGGCTCTGCGTCTGTCAGCTGCTCTGAATCTGTACTGCCCTCTGAGCGGGATCTATCTCTGGCTCTGTGGTCCTTAACCGTCTCTATTTGTATACTCTCGCCCTGGACGCGAAAGAATACCTTCCCACTGTCATGGTCAGTCACCGCCTTGGCTGTGGCCAAGAACGGGCGACCGAGGATGATGGGGGAATCGGTCAACGAGTCAGGGGTCTCCATGTCCAGCACTACAAAGTCCACGGGGAATTGCAAACCCTGAATCGTGACGACAACGTCTCGCAATAACCCCTTTGGCCTCTTGACAGACCGATCAGCAAACTGAAGGTATGTCCTGCTCTGTCTAAGAGTGCCCAACTCTAAGTGGTCGAGAAGGGCTGCCGGAAGAAGGTTGATCGACGATCCGCTATCTAATAGAGTACGGTCGAACCTCTGCTCACTAATCTGACATCTGACATACGGGGCTCCTAAATCTGGCCTCTTGGTCGGCAGATGGTTCTGGATCGCGTGACACGTGGCTTTGGTCAACACATGAATCTCTGTGGTTTTATTCCTCTTCTTCCTCCTGACTGTGGTCCTGTCTCTCAAGGATCGCTGAAGAAGAGGGATGTGCTGCAAAGCCTCATTGAGGGTCAGCTGGATGTGAAATCGGTCTATCATGCCCTGGCTGAACTCCTCCTGCTCTCTCTTTTTTGGATCTTTTTCTTTTTTCTTCCCCTTCCCCAACTCAAGGGCTCTAGGAAAGGGGATCACAGGGTCCTTCTCAGATGAAGGACTAGGAATAGGCCTAGACGGTTCGATGACCGGATCCTCACAAACATCATTCACCACAGTGGGATCAGAAGAAACTAAACCTTTTCCTTTATTCGAATTAGAGTTCTGAGATACATTCATGCGAGGAAAGACAACATTTCTATCAGAATAAATGTTGGTGGCCTCAGTACCACCTCTAGCTGGCTCTACAACTAGACGTCTTGCGGCTTCAGTACCGCGGGCTGGCTCGGCTCTGCTGGTGGCGTCAGTACCACCTTCTCGATATGGTGAAGCGGCGGCCTCAGTACCGCCGGTGGGATCAACATCTCTGGTGGAATCAGTACCACCGTTATCATCATGCGCGGCCTCAGTACCGCTCTCCTCTTCCTCATCTGGCGCTCTAGATGGATCCTCGCGTTGTCGCTCAGATGAGGCGCCGCCTGCTGGTCTTCTACCGCTCCTAAGTGTAACAAAATCAGCATCAAATAGATCCGATGACATATCATCAAATAAGTCACCAGGAGAGGTAGGCTCAGTGTGAATTACCTGCTCAGATTTCCTCTTCAAGCTATTCGGATTAGGCTCGATCTGTGCAGGGATGGCGACCTTCCCTCTCATCAGGTCCCGCATCTCCTGGCGGAACTCGTCCATCTCCCGTCTAAATGTAGCCTGCTGCTCTGTGAAGAGGCGGGCTAGATCATCCATGGCGGGGCTCTCATGGGAGCCCGATGGGTCGCCTCTCTGGTAATGAGGCTGCTGGACCTGGTGCTGCTGCTGCTGAGAGGGGTAAGAGGAAGGATGCTGCTGCTGGTGAGCCTGCTGCTCACGTCTCCAATTCTGTCCCTGCTGCTGGTAGGGACGAGGTACGAAGGATGATGGCTGGTGTGGCTGGTATGCTGGGGGCTGCTGGTGATCTCTCTGCTGGGAGTACTGCCCTCCCTGACCGGCTGGCTGCTGTTGGGACTGGTTACCCCCATTCCCCCACCTGAATCCGGGATGGTCTCGTCGGATTCTAGGTTGAGGACGGTCATACCAAATCCCGTTGACATCCATCAACGGCTCAGCATCGAAGGGGTCTGGCGGCAGTGCTGCCAGAGGCTGATCCGGCTGATATACCACCATCTGTAAGTCTGGAGATGGTGGTGACTGGTAAGAGGGCGGCTGCTGCTGGTATGGCTCCGCCTGTACAAGGTGAACTTGTCTAGGCTGCTGCAAAGAGCTGGAGCGCTGGGACGAGCTGCGGCTGCTGCCGGATTCGCCTCGCGACAGAAGACGGGGCTGAGGAGCCGTCTGTGCCTCCTAAAGACACAAGAGCTGGGTCTTCATGTCGCTCAGAGTTTGTGCCATTTGCTCCATCTGAGTTATGCCCTGGCACTGCTTCTTCTCTATTATTTCCATGCGGTCCAACTTCTCGCTGATAATCCCCATGTCCGCAGCGGCCGACTCTGCCTGTGCGGCTACAACTGTGGACGAACTGGAAGGACCTGCATCAACCCGTGCTATCCGCTGGTACTGCACGGGTCCTGGCGGCTGCTGAGCTCTCTGTGTGTACAACCGAGTCTGGGACATCACCATGTAATTTTCGGCCATCTCCTCATAGATGGCCCAGACTTGGTTGTGGTCCTTGGCAAAGTAGGACCCGCCGCAAGAAGCATTCACCAGACCCTGAAGCTCTGGCGTCATCCCACTAAAGAAGCTCTGAACTAGGTTCGGCTTCGAAATGTCGTGGTGTGGGCATCTATCCAGAAGCTCTCTGAACCTCTCCCATGCCTCGTGAAATTGCTCGTTAGGGAGCATGGAGAAGTTGTTGATCAGGGCCCTTGCTGCATTCGTCCGCCCGAGTGGATAGTACTTGTTTAAGTACTCGGTGCGGAGCTGCTCCCAGGTGTAAACAAACTTCCCTAGATGCTTCAGCCAGGCGGCTGCTCTATCTGCCAGTGAAAAAGGGAAGGCCATCATCCGAATCATATCTTGGTCCACACGACGGTCGTGGACAGTGCTGCAGATCATCAAAAACTCCTGGAGATGGAGGTGGGGTTCCTCAGTGGCAAGTCCGTGAAAATGAGGAAGCATCTGCAGGGTGTTCGGAGGGAACTTGAAATCCCCCACGATAGCAGGTACCACCACCCACTGGTGCATCAGTGTAGATCCGGGGTTGTGTAACTCCCGCATCGGTCTTGCTGTGGCGGCGGCTGCCGCTGCTGCTGATGACTCACCTGACAATCGGGTTAAGTATGTAAATAAAATGGTCGTTGTGACCCAAATCACCAAGCGCGGTCAATCGAGAAAAATTGATAAAAACCACTCAGAAAATCAAGAAATTCAATGTAAGCGGTCTTCGCTATTCTTTTTACCTGGTATAGCGATCCAGGGTCGAACACAAGGAGCACGATTGAAAAACTAAGTAGTCAAATTTCAGATAAGCTAATTTTTAGTGGTTTTTGATTTTTTATAATTTTTTAGAATTTTTAATATGTGAAGGAAAATAAAGAAAGTATAAACACAGGAGTAAGCACACTTGAGCAATTTATTTAACACACCAAAAATCAAGCAAAAATTCAAGAAAAAATGTTTTTATGCTTTTTGGGTTTTTAAGTGTTTTTGGTGAATTTTTGGGGTTTTTATGACGGGTAAATTATTTTCTAAAAATCACACAATGCAAAAAGGGGAAGGTACTGTCCAGCAAGGCTTAAGACCCAAAAATAAAATATTTAAGGATCTTAAAAGGCCCTGAAGGAATTTTCCTGTATACTAGATAGACTAAGGAAAATTTAGGCACCCTAATTATTGTTTTTGGATTTTTAATTTAATTATTATAATTTTTATGAGTTTTTGAGGGTTTTTCAATTTTTAGGGTTTTTACTCAATGGAAAATAGCCAAACTTGGCTAGAAAATCAAACAGCAAGCAAACAACAGTATCTAATTTTTTTAGAATTTTTGGTGGGGTTTTTAGATTTTTTTGGTATTTTCAAACCTAGACAGTAGCTAAAAAGTAGGTTTTTGAATTTTTAAAAATACTCAACGAAATAAAAAATGTCCTCAAAAATTCCTAAAATTCCCACACCATGGCAGGAGCCATGTGTCAAAATCTCATGGAATCTGGAGGTAATTTGATATTTTATTCAAAAATGAAAAGGGGGCACAATGCATAGGGACGTAAGTGCAAATACCCGAGAATCTGGGGGCCAAGGTGCAAAATTCCCAGCAAGTCACGCGCGTGGCGCGTGGCTGGGGCACACAGGGACCTCTTGGTAATAAAAACCAAGTCTTAAGGCCTTTTGATAACTCGTATCAAAAACCCAGGGACTCGGTTGCAAAAATCCCACTAAAATCCGCACATGCGCATAAACAACACTCACAGGGGCATCAATGCAATTACCAAAAAGTATTTCTTCATTTCATAACAACCCAGATCTACAGGATAAAAGATGTAAAAAGCCCAACTAAACACGTGGTCACATACACACAGGGGCATACATGCAAATAAAACTAAGCACAAGGTCCATCATGCAATTTACCCTACGTAAATAAAGTTCTAAAAATATTTACAGGACTAGGACGAAAAAGACAAACTAAGAGAGGGGCCTAAGTAATTTACCCCTTTATTCGTCGACGGCCAGATGCGCGCCACGTGGAAGATCGGACGGTCCTAGATGGCTGGCGCTTCTCTTCTTCAGCTCCTGGGCCCGATCGACGGTGCAGAGGGGGCCACGTGGAAGATCGGTCGGCTCAGGTGTGGTGGAGTCCCTCTCTCTGCTCTGACGGTCCAGATGCGCTCCTCTGGATAATCAACGGCTGTAGCTCCTCGGAAGATGGACGGCTGGGATTAAAACTGGAGCTTGGGAGCCATCGGACGGTGCTGGAGGATCGTGGAAGAACACGACGCCGGCGAACTTCGCCGGCCTCGTGCGTGAGCTGCAGTCCTCTTCAGCTGCTGCTAAGGATCGGAACAGGTCCGCGGTGAAGCCCCGCAGCTAGTGGTAGCCTCCGATGGCCCACCTGAGCCCTGGAGGGGCTCCGGCGAGCTCGGCGGCGGTGAGCCTTCGGCCTGAATGAGAGGGGGGCTCAGATGCCCTCCTCTTGCCCTGCAAAACACGCCAAAAGCTTCGCGGGTCGAGGGCAAAGTGCCTCGACCCAAAGAAGCGAAGTGAAAGTGGCTGGTGGGTCGGTGCGAAGGAGCTCCGGCGAGCTGGGGATGGAGGAGCTCGACTCCCAGCTCCGGGGCGAGCTGGGTTGAGTGACAGTGCGAAGAACGTGCGTGGAGGAGCGGCGAAGGCGTGTGGGGGTTCCGATGATCGAAATAATGCACGAGTAGGCCGGAATCAAGGGAACACGTCGGAGGATGGATTTGGGCGAAATCGGAAATTACACTAAATGGCTAAGCGAAATGGATACCTGGATGATGCGGGAGACTGGGCTGGAGCTTAGCTAGCTCCTGGTCGTCGCCTCGAAGGTCATCACTGCCTGAGGCTCGAGCTCCGGTCGGGTGGCGGAGCACGGCGGCGCGAAGCAGCCGGATCAGTGACCGGGGCACCCTTTCCTCTCTGCAACAGGTGCAACCGCGAGCTGTCACCTCGGTGGTTGTTCTGGAGGTCACGGGAGTGAAGGTGGCGAGCCAAAGATGAGGCGCGGAGGCGGCGGAGGGAATTCTATATATAAGTGCAGGCCCGATTAGGGTTAGGCGACGACGGCTAAGGAAGGCATGGATTTCGCGGCAAAGAATCTGGCGAGGGATACGGATGATCGGCGAAGAATCCGGGCACGGGGTTTGCGTGGGCGACAGTCTGGAGACGCGTGGAAAATTCGGCAAAGGCGGGGCGGAGCGCATCTTCCAGAAAAGGAAGGAGTCCGCGGGGGAGTTGACCGGGGTCAACAATCCCCCGTGGACCAATCAGGAGCTGCCACGTAATCGATTTTTTTGTTTATTTAATTTAAGGTAGAAAAAGGCCGAATTAAGAAAAACTTAAAACATGATATATTTTTATTTATTTTTTTCTATTTTTTGGTGATTTTTAATTAATTTTTGGAAATAAAAATAGGGTAGCTATATATATATAGGTATATGTACACTATATAGATTTTAATTTTTGAATTTTTCATTTGTTATTTTTGTGTATTTTTATGCCCATTTTATATTTTATTTATTTACATCATGAAATGAAGAACAACATGGTATTTTTATTTTATTTTAATTATTTATATTCATAGGTTAAATAAATAGTTATATACATTTATATACATGGTATATGCACTGTATTTTTGTATTTTTAATTTTGTAATTTTTATTTGATTTTTGTTTTGTTTCTTTTTATTTATTTTATTTACAAAATATGCCATAGAATATTTACAAAAAGTTTAGAAAATAAATACATTTATTTTTAGGGTTAAATAAATAAGGAATGATGATCTATACACATGGTGAAAGGGCATTTTTGAATTTTTTTGATTTTTTAAATTTTTATTTTGTTTTTTAATAGTCTCTAAATATACACAGAATATGTACAAGCATATTTTTGGGTGAGGAAAATATAATTTTATTTATTTACAGAAGTATATACACATGAGCTCCTATCTCCCTCTACTTTGTCTTTTATGCGGTCAGGCCCATGCTGAGCCCTCCCTTGGGTCAAGTTGCTCAATATTTATTCTAAATATTTCCCTCTTTTTCTTTTTACTCTTTATTCTTTTATTTTTGCACAAAAACATGCTAATTACAGGTTTTTACACAATGCATGCTTTTGGTAATTATTTGTATTTACACATATCTACATGTATTTGCAAAGGTTTTTGTAGCTAAAATATAAGAATAAAGAGTGATGAATGGGTATTCATCAATAATTAAACAGTTAAAAGCCCTGATAAACATAATCATTAAACAAGTATTAAATGAATGACACATATATCCAAAGAATATAATTATGAACTTATATGACTGAAAGCTCATGTTGAAAGTTGAACATTAACATCACAAAAAAACACAAAGCTGTATCACTGTATGTTACAATTTCACAAAGGGATACGTATGAACTTAAACCATAAAAAGAACACAATGTTTGAATTCTATAATAACTGAACAAAGTACGACAAGCAAAAAAAATACATAAAATATAAAAATTCAAAGACTGATAAGCAGCTAAACGACAAAGCTCGATTGCCGCCAAGAATCTTTCCGTAAATTGCAATCCTGCATAAAAAATGATAATAATATGAATATAATAAGCAACAATTAATTGTTTTATATTAAAAGTAGAAAATGTTACATCAAAATTAAAAAATACATAATCTTACATTAAAGAAATTTGATCAATTCATGCTAATGTCGGTCATCGTCGCCTTCATAATTAAGAACAAGGATTAATGAACTAAAAGTAAAAATTAATAAGTAAAGAATGTTAAAAATTTACCATGATTCGCCAATTTGCTATTAGGACAGTTTCTAGAATCGTGTCCGACATTGTATTTGAGGCAAGATTTGCATTGTCGACCTATATTTCTTCTCATCTCAGATTTCGATCCAATATGATTGTTAACGCCCTTAGGTCTACCACCGCGACCGCTTCCTTTCGTTCTCGCAATATTTGGTTCTTTAACAGCTGGTTCAATAATCATATCTGGATCATTTGAATTCTTCCCGGATATAAAGCTCGAACAAGATTTATTACTTATCATAAGATCTATACTGCTACATAAATCGCTTAATTTTTCCTTAGCAAATAAGAATATGTCCTCATCCTGTTCGCCTGAAGCCGAAATAATATGCGAACACAACTGATTCAGCTGAGACGACCTTTCTTGGTGTGCAACTTTCACATAAATAGGATAATTTCCTGATTTTTTAATTGTCCTTGCCCACCTTTTCAATATATATTCATGATTCAGAAGCTCCATATTCTGATTCTTCAAAACTGCAAGTATGTGCCTACATGAATATCCAAAGAATTGCATATTCTTGCATTCACAAGCAAGAAAATCGCTTTGTGTAGACGAACAAACACATAATTCTTCCTCGGGTTTCCCAACATATGACACAAAATATTGACAATAATCCAGAGAGTTCGTTTGAGTTCGACCATTAAGGTCCTTCACTTCGTTCAGTTCAAACTGAAATTTGTAAAATATGAACTTGGTGTATATACAAACCATCTGATCCTCCATCTTCCATTTGAAATTTGTTTTTGGAGTGCATATTTCACCAATGTTATCCATGTCATTCTCTCTTTCCCTACGTCGTTGAATTGCACTTTGAAATCTACAGACAAATTCCAGCAAAAGTTCTATTTAGTGATGTGGTGTTGAAAAAATGCATTCATACTTTCACTCCTCTGTGTACTGCGCTGACCTGCCCAGAAATAATCCTTAAGATATAAACTAATCCATTTATATCTGATGCTATATTTCTCATTCAATCAGACATTAGATGATAAATCATATTGATCAATAATCTTGCACCAGCTTTGCTCAAATTCACTTATAGTTATACTTTTCCATACAACTATGGAAAACACTGAAAGAACTTCATTTATATCTTTAATCTTTCCAAGCTTACTTTTAACCTTGGCCATTATATGCCAAGTGCAGAATTTATGAACAGTGTGTGGAAGACAATTCCTAATAGCTGAACAAATTGCCGGATCTTCGTCTGTGATTATAGAAATTGGGTGTTTACTCATTACTTCTATAAATCTCTCAAATAACCACGAGAATGACTCGATTGTCTCTCTGCTCATGAATGAATTTCCAAAGAAAATTGTATAGCCGTGATGGTTAACACCACAAAAAGATCCAAATACAAGATTGTATTCATTGGTCCTATATGTTGTGTCGAATGATATTGTATCATCGAATAATTTGCAATCTTCAATAGAGGCACTATCAATCCATATACACTGAGTAAGTCTGTTATCATCATCGGTTATGTAAGCATAGTAAAAATCAGGAGTATTGGCCTTACAACTTTCAAAATGTTCAATTAGAAGGTGAACATCCATCCCAATACGTTGTTTTTTCTCTTTTCTGTTTAAGTTGTAAATATCTCAAACAATACTACCAACTTGACCGCTAGACATGTTTATAAACGCTGACTGCTTGGATACAGGTATGTTCACATCATTCATTGACTTTACAAGTATTCTTGTGGCTTTTGAAAAATGTCTATTTGGTCTGAGGTATCTGCATTTAGATGGAGAAATGAGATTGTGATTGTGTTCTGCTTCAAAATTAGATACAAACCAGTCCTTGAGATCAGGCCTAAATGAAACTGACATAGAAGCTTTGCACCCAGTTCGTGATAATCCAATACGACGCTCCTCTTTGTAAAAAATACAATCATTGCTCTCATCACTTCTTGCATTGTCCACTGTCAATGTTTTATCTGTTGTTTTAGAAAACCCCTCTTTCCAGCAAATAAATGATTTAGATATAATTATCATTTCCTTGGAAATCTTATCTTTACCAACCCTTGAGCTTGCTTTCCTAACATTAAATCCAATCTCTGTTGCATATGTCTCATAAAATTTATACGCATCTATTGTAAAATAATGGAAATTTATGTAAATCATCATAAAAATATGTAAATTATTGATAATATATGTAAATTACTGTAAATATGTGTAAAAAGTATAGCTCCACATTAAAATATAAGTACTACGAAACTTAAACTACAATAAGAATACATATTACATGGCTCTTGTACAAGAAATAATCATAATAACAAATCTCTGAAAGGTATTATTGAATGATAATATAGGTTCTACGATTTAAGATTATTGATAATGGAAAAATTATTATAGGAAAATATGATAAAGAAATTTAAAATATTGAGTGAATATGTAAATTATTACACAGAGATGTAAAATACTGAATATAATTGTAAAATGATGCACCTATGTGTAAATTATATATCTCGACTATAAAAAAAACTAGTGTGTCTGTTAATATACAGTAAGAATTTATATAACCTAGATACTATGCATTAAGGACTCGTATTAGTAAATATATGAACGGTATTATTGTGAAGTATGATATAAGTTGTATGGTTAAATACGCTGATATGTCTGCTTTTATGTTAGTAATGGCTACATGTGTTAGGATTGTTGATAAGAAATATTTAATAATGTAATATTGAAATGTGTTACCGAAATGTGTGAAAATTTAGATCAAAGCCCTAATAATCAGTTAATAGGGCTTAGTATACATTACATATTTCATGAATGAATGACAAGTATAATTAAACAGTTAAAAGCCCCGATAAACATAATCATTAAACAAGTATTAAATGAATGACACATATATCCAAAGAATATAATTATGAACTTATATGACTGAAAGCTCATGTTGAAAGTTGAACATTAACATCACAAAAAAACACAAAGCTGTATCACTGTATGTTACAATTTCACAAAGGGATACGTATGAACTTAAACCATAAAAAGAACACAATGTTTGAATTCTATAATAACTGAACAAAGTACGACAAGCAAAAAAAAATACATAAAATATAAAAATTCAAAGACTGATAAGCAGCTAAACGACAAAGCTCGATTGCCGCCAAGAATCTTTCCGTAAATTGCAATCCTGCATAAAAAATGATAATAATATGAATATAATAAGCAACAATTAATTGTTTTATATTAAAAGTAGAAAATGTTACATCAAAATTAAAAAAATACATAATCTTACATTAAAGGAATTTGATCAATTCATGCTAATGTCGGTCATCGTCGCCTTCATAATTAAGAACAAGGATTAATGAACTAAAAGTAAAAATTAATAAGTAAAGAATGTTAAAAATTTACCATGATTCGCCAATTTGTTATTAGGACAGTTTCTAGAATCGTGTCCGACATTGTATTTGAGGCAAGATTTGCATTGTCGACCTATATTTCTTCTCATCTCAGATTTCGATCCAATATGATTGTTAACGCCCTTAGGTCTACCACCGCGACCGCTTCCTTTCGTTCTCGCAATATTTGGTTCTTTAACAGCTGGTTCAGTTATCATATCTGGATCATTTGAATTCTTCCCGGATATAAAGCTCGAACAAGGTTTATTACTTATCATAAGATCTATACTGCTACATAAATCGCTTAATTTTTCCTTAGCAAATAAGAATATGTCCTCATCCTGTTCGCCTGAAGCCGAAATAATATGCGAACACAACTGATTCAGCTGAGACGACCTTTCTTGGTGTGCAACTTTCACATAAATAGGATAATTTCCTGATTTCTTAATGGTCCTTGTCCACCTTTTCAATATATATTCATGATTCAGAAGCTCCATATTCTGATTCTTCAAAACTGCAAGTATGTGCCTACATGAATATCCAAAGAATTGCATATTCTTGCATTCAAAAGCAAGAAAATCGCTTTGTGTAGACGAACAAACACATAATTCTTCCTCGGGTTTCCCAACATATGACACAAAATATTGACAATAATCCAGAGAGTTTGTTTGAGTTCGACCATTAAGGTCCTTCACTTCGTTCAGTTCAAACTGAAATTTGTAAAATATGAACTTGGTGTATATACAAACCATCTGATCCTCCATCTTCCATTTGAAATTTGTTTTTGGAGTGCATATTTCACCAATGTTATCCATGTCATTCTCTCTTTCCCTACGTCGTTGAATTTCACTTTGAAATCTGCAGACAAATTCCAGCAAAAGTTCTGTTTAGTGATGTGGTGTTGAAAAAATGCATTCATACTTTCACTCCTCTGTGTACTGCGCTGACCAGCCCAGAAATAATCCTTAAGATATAAACTACTCCATTTATATCTGATGCTATATTTCTCATTCAATCAGACATTAGATGATAAATCATATTGATCAATAATCTTGCACCAACTTTGCTCAAATTCACTTATAGTTATACTTTTCCATACAACTATGGAAAACACTGAAAGAACTTCATTTATATCTTTAATCTTTCCAAGCTTACTTTTAACCTTGGCCATTATATGCCAAGTGCAGAATTTATGAACAGTGTGTGGAAGACAATTCCTAATAGCTGAACAAATTGCCGGATCTTCGTCTGTGATTATAGAAATTGGGTGTTTACTCATTACTTCTATAAATCTCTCAAATAACCACGAGAATGACTCGATTGTCTCTCTGCTCATGAATGAATTTCCAAAGAAAATTGTATAGCCGTGATGGTTAACACCACAAAAAGATCCAAATACAAGATTGTATTCATTGGTCCTATATGTTGTGTCGAATGATATTGTATCATCGAATAATTTGCAATCTTCAATAGAGGCACTATCAATCCATATACACTGAGTAAGTCTGTTATCATCATCGGTTATGTAAGCATAGTAAAAATCAGGAGTATTGGCCTTACAACTTTCAAAATGTTCAATTAGAAGGTGAACATCCATCCCAATACGTTGTTTTTTCTCTTTTCTGTTTAAGTTGTAAATATCTCAAACAATACTACCAACTTGACCGCTAGACATGTTTATAAACGCTGACTGCTTGGATACATGTATGTTCACATCATTCATTGACTTTACAAGTATTCTTGTGGCTTTTGAAAAATGTCTATTTGGTCTGAGGTATCTGCATTTAGATGGAGAAATGAGATTGTGATTGTGTTCTGCTTCAAAATTAGATACAAACCAGTCCTTGAGATCAGGCCTAAATGAAACTGACATAGAAGCTTTGCACCCAGTTCGTGATAATCCAATACGACGCTCCTCTTTGTAAAAAATACAATCATTGCTCTCATCACTTCTTGCATTGTCCACTGTCAATGTTTTATCTGTTGTTTTAGAAAACCCCTCTTTCCAGCAAATAAATGATTTAGATATAATTATCATTTCCTTGGAAATCTTATCTTTACCAACCCTTGAGCTTGCTTTCCTAACATTAAATCCAATCTCTGTTGCATATGTCTCATAAAATTTATACGCATCTATTGTAAAATAATGGAAATTTATGTAAATCATCATAAAAATATGTAAATTATTGATAATATATGTAAATTACTGTAAATATGTGTAAAAAGTATAGCTCCACATTAAAATATAAGTACTACGAAACTTAAACTACAATAAGAATACATATTACATGGCTCTTGTACAAGAAATAATCATAATAACAAATCTCTGAAAGGTATTATTGAATGATAATATAGGTTCTACGATTTAAGATTATTGATAATGGAAAAATTATTATAGGAAAATATGATAAAGAAATTTAAAATATTGAGTGAATATGTAAATTATTACACAGAGATGTAAAATACTGAATATAATTGTAAAATGATGCACCTATGTGTAAATTATATATCTCGACTATAAAAAAAACTAGTGTGTCTGTTAATATACAGTAAGAATTTATATAACCTAGATACTATGCATTAAGGACTCGTATTAGTAAATATATGAACGGTATTATTGTGAAGTATGATATAAGTTGTATGGTTAAATACGCTGATATGTCTGCTTTTATGTTAGTAATGGCTACATGTGTTAGGATTGTTGATAAGAAATATTTAATAATGTAATATTGAAATGTGTTACCGAAATGTGTGAAAATTTAGATCAAAGCCCTAATAATCAGTTAATAGGGCTTAGTATACATTACATATTTCATGAATGAATGACAAGTATAATTAAACAGTTAAAAGCCCTGATAAACATAATCATTAAACAAGTATTAAATGAATGACACATATATCCAAAGAATATAATTATGAACTTATATGACTGAAAGCTCATGTTGAAAGTTGAACATTAACATCACAAAAAAACACAAAGCTGTATCACTGTATGTTACAATTTCACAAAGGGATACGTATGAACTTAAACCATAAAAAGAACACAATGTTTGAATTCTATAATAACTGAACAAAGTACGACAAGCAAAAAAAATACATAAAATATAAAAATTCAAAGACTGATAAGCAGCTAAACGACAAAGCTCGATTGCCGCCAAGAATCTTTCCGTAAATTGCAATCCTGCATAAAAAATGATAATAATATGAATATAATAAGCAACAATTAATTGTTTTATATTAAAAGTAGAAAATGTTACATCAAAATTAAAAAATACATAATCTTACATTAAAGGAATTTGATCAATTCATGCTAATGTCGGTCATCGTCGCCTTCATAATTAAGAACAAGGATTAATGAACTAAAAGTAAAAATTAATAAGTAAAGAATGTTAAAAATTTACCATGATTCGCCAGTTTGTTATTAGGACAGTTTCTAGAATCGTGTCCGACATTGTATTTGAGGCAAGATTTGCATTGTCGACCTATATTTCTTCTCATCTCAGATTTCGATCCAATATGATTGTTAACGCCCTTAGGTCTACCACCGCGACCGCTTCCTTTCGTTCTCGCAATATTTGGTTCTTTAACAGCTGGTTCAGTAATCATATCTGGATCATTTGAATTCTTCCCGGATATAAAGCACGAACAAGGTTTATTACTTATCATAAGATCTGTACTGCTACATAAATCGCTTAATTTTTCCTTAGCAAATAAGAATATGTCCTCATCCTGTTCGCCTGAAGCCGAAATAATATGCGAACACAACTGATTCAGCTGAGACGACCTTTCTTGGTGTGCAACTTTCACATAAATAGGATAATTTCCTGATTTTTTAATGGTCCTTGTCCACCTTTTCAATATATATTCATGATTCAGAAGCTCCATATTCTGATTCTTCAAAACTGCAAGTATGTGCCTACATGAATATCCAAAGAATTGCATATTCTTGCATTCAAAAGCAAGAAAATCGCTTTGTGTAGACGAACAAACACATAATTCTTCCTCGGGTTTCCCAACATATGACACAAAATATTGACAATAATCCAGAGAGTTTGTTTGAGTTCGACCATTAAGGTCCTTCACTTCGTTCAGTTCAAACTGAAATTTGTAAAATATGAACTTGGTGTATATACAAACCATCTGATCCTCCATCTTCCATTTGAAATTTGTTTTTGGAGTGCATATTTCACCAATGTTATCCATGTCATTCTCTCTTTCCCTACGTCGTTGAATTGCACTTTGAAATCTGCAGACAAATTCCAGCAAAAGTTCTGTTTAGTAATGTGGTGTTGAAAAAAATGCATTCATACTTTCACTCCTCTGTATACTGCGCTGACCAGCCCAGAAATAATCCTTAAGATATAAACTAAACCATTTATATCTGATGCTATATTTCTCATTCAATCAGACATTAGATGATAAATCATATTGATCAATAATCTTGCACCAGCTTTGCTCAAATTCACTTATTACTTTTCCATACAACTATGGAAAACACTGAAAGAACTTCATTTATATCTTTAATCTTTCCAAGCTTACTTTTAACCTTGGCCATTATATGCCAAGTGCAAAATTTATGAACAGTGTGTGGAAGACAATTCCTAATAGCTGAACAAATTGCCGGATCTTCGTCTGTGATTATAGAAATTGGGTGTTTACTCATTACTTCTATAAATCTCTCAAATAACCACGAGAATGACTCGATTGTCTCTCTGCTCATGAATGAATTTCCAAAGAAAATTGTATAGCCGTGATGGTTAACACCACAAAAAGATCCAAATACAAGATTATATTCATTGGTCCTATATGTTGTGTCGAATGATATTGTATCATCGAATAATTTGCAATCTTCAATAGAGGCACTATCAATCCATATACACTGAGTAAGTCTGTTATCATCATCGGTTATGTAAGCATAGTAAAAATCAGGAGTATTGGCCTTACAACTTTCAAAATGTTCAATTAGAAGGTGAACATCCATCCCAATACGTTGTTTTTTCTCTTTTCTGTTTAAGTTGTAAATATCTCAAACAATACTACCAACTTGACCGCTAGACATGTTTATAAACGCTGACTGCTTGGATACAGGTATGTTCACATCATTCATTGACTTTACAAGTATTCTTGTGGCTTTTGAAAAATGTCTATTTGGTCTGAGGTATCTGCATTTAGATGGAGAAATGAGATTGTGATTGTGTTCTGCTTCAAAATTAGATACAAACCAGTCCTTGAGATCAGGCCTAAATGAAACTGACATAGAAGCTTTGCACCCAGTTCGTGATAATCCAATACGACGCTCCTCTTTGTAAAAAATACAATCATTGCTCTCATCACTTCTTGCATTGTCCACTGTCAATGTTTTATCTGTTGTTTTAGAAAACCCCTCTTTCCAGCAAATAAATGATTTAGATATAATTATCATTTCCTTGGAAATCTTATCTTTACCAACCCTTGAGCTTGCTTTCCTAACATTAAATCCAATCTCTGTTGCATATGTCTCATAAAATTTATACGCATCTTGAATAGATACAAAAGTTTGTCCTATATGAGGTGCAATACCATTGACAGTGTCATTAATTGAGTAGTCGCAACCTGAAGGAATTTTTACAATTTGAGATGTATTAGCAAGAAGTAATCATATTATCAATATGTAAATCATTATAAAGATATGTAAATTATTGAAAATATATGTAAATTAATGCAAATATGTATAAAACGTATAGCTCCATTTTAAAATAGAAGTACTATGACACTTAAAATACAATAAGTATACATATTACATAGCTCTTGTATAAGAAGGGATCATCTAGAAAATCTCTGAAAGGTATTATTGAATGGTAATATAGGTTCTATGCTTTAAGATTGTTGATAATGGAAAAATTATTATAGGTAAAATACGATAACGAAATTGAAAATATTGATTGAATATGTAAATTATTACACAGAGATGTAAAATATTGAATATAATTGTAAAATGATGCACTTATGTGTAAATTATATATCTCGACTATAAAATAAAAGTACTGTGTCTGTTAATATACATTAATAATTCATATAACCTAGATATTGTGCATTAGGGACTCGTATTAGCAAATATATGGACGGTATTATTTGTGACCCATTTTCTTACATTATATGTGAATGTAAAATATGGTTATTACAAGTAGTATAGGTTCTGTTCAAATATAATGGACAGGTATTTTCACATAATCATATACATTACAATGACTATGATGCTTTGAAACCTCTTTGCCATTCAGAATACCCGGCAGTCAGATTAAAGTATTTTCGAATATAACATAAACACAAATATAAGTTCTGTTGTATTAAGGTGAGAATTAAAAAATAGAAAATTGAAAGTGTAAAATGAGTTCTAATGATGTAAAATATAGTTCATGAATGTAAAATAAAGTACTCTAATACAAAATATACAGAGTTTACGCATAAATTGTCATACAAGAGCATTCTTCTATAAGCGGTGAATGAACATTAACATATTCACTGAGTGTGTAATCAGAGCCAGGTATTAACATTAATTAAAAAGATAAGTTGTAATTCGTGACCCAAGTTCGTAGATGAAATGTGAAATTGAAATATGGTTATTACTAGTAATATAGTTTCTGTTCTAGTAGAATGGACATGTATTTTTCCAAAATCATATAAATGAACAAGGGCTATGATGCTTTGAAACATCTTTGTCATTCAGAATACATGGTTGATGCGAATTATCATCAGTTCCTTCCACCATTCCAATAACTTCACCATCTCCGTCAGATAACTGGACGAAAGTAATATATTAATACGATTTCTATTAAATAACCAATTCATCTTTCAACGAAATTCAGTATAGTTCTCAGAAGTTAATAACAAAATAGAAGAATAAAAACTAGGAAAGCTACATTTACCTGTGGAATATCTGTATTAAATGTGCAATTTGCTCTTTCTTCGATATCCATTGAATATCACGGTGTTTGACAAGAAATATTTGAATAAGAACTAGAGGTAGGTCAAGAAATTCTCGATAGTAGAGAAAATGGAATGATAATGACAAAATATGTATTTTAGTTGGAAGAATGGAAATTTAGTTCGTAAATAACTAATCCCCTGAAAACGTGGAGTTCAATTTATTTACGTAGATTTTCGTCATTGATAGAATACAGTAATTTCCTATAAATAGAATTTCTTTATTAGAGTCTTAGTGGTTTTGACTCTCGGATGGTGGTTTTTACGCAGGCCGTAGATTGCAATCTGACGGGTATAATGTGTTGTCGCACAGTGATTGTAATGAGGCTCCACCTCAATTCAAGTTTTTCCTACACACACACTCACTCATAGTATTTATAATTTGACATATGGAGTATACATACATACTGCCACCATTCCTAATCTTGGATTGGATTTTGTTAAAATAGTGGCAGGCTAACATAAAATAAGTTTAGAGACCCATGGAAGGTCTTTGAAGACCTACCATAGATCATTTTGATGGCAGGTCTTCGATGAATTGTTGTGTTAGTAGCTTGTTTTGATGATAGATCTTCGGAAACCTGTCATGAGTTCGTTCGTTTTGATAGCATATCTTTCCCACCTTCCATGAGTTCATAGCATATCTTCCCCACCTTCCATGAGTTCATTCATTTTATTGAAAGGTCTCTCACTCACATCCCATCAATTTGTTCATTTTGATGTCCTCCTGTTAACAAATATGCCGACAGTAATATCACCTTCTCCTTCCTCTCACATGCCACCACCAAAACACACCATTAGCTTCTCCTGTTTCCCAACCATCGCGCCATCACCACCACCATTATCACGTACGGTACCATCCAAGGTTCAAAAATTGAACCAGACAACAAACGAGCATGTATCAATTTTTCGTTTTCATGATCGGACTAATGGGACTGAGCAGTCGAACTGGTGATAATGCCAACAATCCATAAAAATAGGAAAAGACTGAATCGTTGTATCATTGGTTTGGTTTGTATGGTTCAATCAAGACGAACCAAGTCAGACCGATAATTTCATACAATTAAATATATAAATGCTATATTATATCTTTAAATGATTTGTATACTCATGTACTTCCAAGTTTTTTCAATAACACTTGGGCTCGTTTGGTTGCCATGTTACCTCGGGGTAACCTGGCATACCTTCTACTCTATCACTGCGATCCTGGGTTAGAGTTAGTTGTATGGACCACACAATTTCTTTGATATAATATTTTTTAACCACGTTCAAATAAAAATTTAACATAAAAAATATATTATAATCATTAAAAAAAGTTAACACAACACATAATCAATATTACATCGCATCATACTTATCATTTGAACCCTCTCAAACCCTTCTAACCATCCAAACATTTACTATTCACATGAGGTTTTTTTAGTACTAGCGGAGGTGGAGTTTGAGGGGAAATTCGAACTTTGATCTTTTTTTAGTGGGAACCACTACTTCTACCACTAGACCATCAGCCGATCAGAGATTATAAAACACCCGTACAAGATGTCTATGTTAGGAGAACAAAATTCCCTTTATTTTCAAGTTATAAAATTGTGGCTTTGGACAAAATGCAAAGCCTGACATCGGACACACTCATCCCCTTGCTTTTTTCTCAAGACACGCTAAGTTTTATTATATACTAAAAAGGTACAAATCGAGTCATACTATGCATTTAATTATGGAACGAAGAACCATCTACACACCCATGACGACATAGGTGGAAGCAGTCCGCTTTTGCATCTGTTTTCAGACATGCAAATTTTTTCTTATAGATAAAAATGTAATTTTTTATATTTTTAGATACTACAGATGCGGATATGATTACTTTTTTGCGAAACACAGATTTGAATAATCGTCGTAATATCAAATCTTGACGTGTATCTAATATGTTACAAGGAGGCACGTAATAAAGTGGATATCGGAGTCATTTTCGAATGTAAATTATTTTATGGGTTTTTATCATTTGTGCCTCTCTGAGATATCGTAATTTCAGTTATGCCCCTATTTTTTTGGTAATATCAGTTGTGCCCCTCACTTCTTGCTAATCTATCACTTGTGCGCATCGGGTTAGTGACCGTCCATCCACAGTGCAAACAGACGTTAACTTTGAGGACATAAGCGGAATTGATTTTAAAAAAATATTTCAATGGTCATTTTACCTTCTTCCTCATCCTCTTCTTCTTCCTCCTCTTCCCACATCCTCTTCCTCCTCCTCCAACCCCCTCCTCCTCCCTCTCCGCCCAGAACTCCTCCCGCACCCCCACACTACCCTCTTCCTCCGCCCCAGCCTACCTCAGCTCCGCCCCGAGCTCCCCGCACCTCCTCCCCAGCCCTGCACCTCCTCCCAGCTACGCCCCAAGCTTCCCGCACCTCCTCCCAGCCCCGCACCTCCTCCCAGCTCCGCCCCGAGCTCCCTGCACCTCCTCCCCAGCCTCGTACCTCCTCCCAGCCCCGCACCACACCTCCTCCCAGCTCTGCCCCGAGCTCCCTGCGCCTCCTCCCCAGCCCGCACCTCCTCCCAGTCCCCGCATCTCCTTCCAGCTCCACCCCGAGCTCCCCACGCCTCCTCCCCAGCCCACACCTCCTCCCCAGCCAGCACCTCCTCCTAGCTCCGCCCCGAGCTTCTCCTCCGCCCCTCTTCCCCGACCCAACCTCTCCAGCTCCATGCTCTGCCCCCTCCTCCCCAGATCCACCCCTGATTTTATTCTGACCATAATACCCTTCTTAACCATGCCATGGTTTGAATAAATCATGGTTATTTTAATTTTTTTACGGTCAATCTGACGGAAGAACACAAGTGATAACGGAGAAAGAAGTGAGGGGCACAACTGATATTACCAAAAAGATAAGGGCATAACTGAAATTGAGATATCTCAGAGGGGCATAAGTGATAAAAACCCTTATTTTATTTAACATATTAGTTTGTTTACTCTTTTTAATTAGTCTCCGTTCCGTAAATATCATAAGTACATGTTTTCACATCCGTGACCATATTTAAGGATACACTTTAGTTATTTTCAATATCGGCAAGAAATGCATTCACCTATCCAAATTGCAGCACGTCAGATAGAGAGACGTAGGGTGTAAACGAGCCGAACTTGAGTGAACCAATCCAGGCTCGATTCGGTTCATTTAGCATACTTTCAAGTTCGGGTTCGGTTGACTTGATAAAATGAAAACAATAATCAAGTTCGGTTCGGCTCAGGTAAGGTTAGTAAAGATTCGATTCGGCTCGTTAAAGGTTCATGTAAGAATAAATGTTGTGCATGCATTTCTGTTCGAAAGGAAAAACCGCAACCGCAGGAGAGGGTTTCGTGAGATTTCATGAATAGGTAATATAAACTTAGGGAGTGGATGACTAGATAGGTTTGAAAAAATAAGTGAATAGCCCTTATGTAATATATAATGTATTTTTCCTTGTATATATACAATATGTATGTATATATACTTTTATGTATGTATACATACATATAATTGAACTTTTAACGAACCGAACTTGAGCGAACCTATGTTTTTGAGGTTCGGTTTCATTTATTTAATCGACCGAAACTCATGTTCAGGTTCGATTCATTTACTTTTGAATCAAAACTAAATTGAACTTTTAGCGAGTCGAATCTGAGCGATTATCGAACTTGAGAATTTCCTAACAACCCCAAAGAGATGGATGCACAACAGTAAAATCCCACAGCTACAAAATACTGTCCACTTCCAGTTTAAAAAAAAATCTAACCTCAGACCAACCAAAAGCTCAAACAATCAGATTCATGTTCAAGTGCAAGCTTTTCCTAACAAAAAAATGTTTCCGGGTACAGTTATTTCAGTCTGATCAGCATGGCAGAGAGCTTCTGAAATGAACCCAACAATATAGTGATATGATCAGATAGGTCTCCGAATTTACGCCTAATCGATTAGCCGATTTGACCGTGACCCAAAGGTCAGGCACCGAACCATTCAGTTCTTACTGAGGCATATCTGAGAAGAGATGCTTCTCAACTTCATACAGAACTACCATTTTCAATGCAAGTGTAATACATATACAAGCCCATTGTGAGAGGCGGCGGTCTCGCCTGCTTGACGCAAATCAAAATAAAGATACAGCCACAACTATAAACCTGATCCACTAAGGTAGCGTTCGGTTGGTGGGGTAAACTCTCTCTCTTAACTCACCCTCCCCCTCTCTCATGTAGGCACCACTTTATTTATTTTTTAAAAAATTAAATAAATCAATTTTACATCATCAATCCTATCAACAAATAATATATTATACCATCATGTCATATAAAAATTATAAACTACTCCACTTCTACTCACTTTTTCAAACTTCAATACAACCACATCACAATAATTACTCACTTTTTCAAACTCCAATACAATCATATCACAACAAACCCACTTCTAACCCACCCACAGTTTAACTTTCTATCCAAACACTAAAACTCAAAACATGTTACCTTCTATCAGTTTAACCCGCCTTAATCCGCGTACCAAACACACACGACACTTAACCTTCAATGTTCTACCTAAACATAAAAAAAAATCCTAAACCACAAATGGCCTTCTAGCTGTGCTCCACGGATCAAGGACCAGCACATTGAGGGAGCACTATTTTCTGCCAACTTCTCCCTGCAACGGTCGGTAGTAATATCATCGTGACGATTCGGTTGTGCAGCAAATTACCCATGCAGCGAGATACTGCAGACCCAGAGGAATCACTCGTGCAGCACCTGAATGGTTTCACATTCAAGTGCACCTAAGCATTTAGGCTCAACCATATTCCATCAACTTCAGAAGAAGGTCTGACAAAAAAGGCTGTTGATTGAATTTATCCTCCACAAGCAAGCTATACTAATAGTCATCGATTAAAAGACACTAAATACCAGTGATAGCTTCTGCACTTGGTTTCTGCTTCAGAGCATGGTGAGTAATCGATTTTGGTGAGGACTTGGACACGGTAGATTCCAGGGGTGGGAATGGGTGTGGGGGCATTGTTGTCGAAGGTGGTGACATGCTCTTTGGAGGGCTCGGCGACATACTTCTTGTAGGTAGCATGGCGTAGTTCTGATCGGAGGTGGAGGCACCCCGTTGGCTGCGGGCTTCACCAGCTTCTTTGGTGGTTGCATAGATGATATGTCCCTCTTGGTGACATCAGTGTAGGAAGCAGCACCTGGCTTCAACAATTCGGATTCCTGTTGTGATATCTGGAAACCAATACACATTGACCACCCAAAACAATGTAAGGTTACACAATGGAAGTATATCAAAATCTGGGTATGAAATTGAAAAATCCCTCCAGAAAGAGGTTAACCATGGAAGACAGATAAAAAGAGGTGCAACCATCATATATAGCCACACGAAGAAGCATCTAACCGACAGGAGAAAATTACCGGAAAAAGTCAAGGCAATGGGACAACTAGCATGACCGTGGAAGACCATAAAATCTTGTACTGTTGAATGAAGTTCCTGATGAATCCCGATTCATCATTCTTTATTCTATCATTTTGACCTTAAAAACTCCAGCAAATGCATGTAAATAGCATCAATTTATACATATTAGCATTCATTATTCATTGTATTAATTGCACATAGAATAAGGTTTTTAATGCCAAAATTATAGAATAAAGAGAAGAAAAGAAAAAGGAATAAAATATTGAAAATATTTTATGACCCGAACCCCGAGACCAAGGCCAGCATGGAATTGGTCGATAAGGAATAAAGTAGGGGGAGATAAGGGCCAGTATACAATAAATACCTCATATATTTATTCATTTATTTATGCATTTTTGACACCTATTTTGTATATAATTATTTATTCATCAAATAAAAATACTCTGTACATGAAAGTTGTAGATAATAATGTAAAAAAATACAAAATTGAGTTTGTGTAAAAATAATACTCATTGTACATTTTATACCCAGAATAAAAAGCCAAAATCTCAACTTCACAGACCCATATCTTGCAAATAAAAACTCCAAATCACCCAAACTCACCTTTAATTGTACATAGCTTTCCAAGAACTATTTAATAAAATTGATTTCATAATTTTTGGAGTCCATCTGTAAAAGTTAGGTTTTTAGCCTTTATTGTACATAATACCTGATTTAAATATTTATTTTATTCAATGTTTATTATTTCTATAAACTTATATTTTTAGAATGTTGTAAATAATGTATAGAATACATGTACATATTGAAATTAAAAGAAAACCAAAAAAAAGAATTTGTAAAATAAAATAAGCTTATGTAATACATAGGCAAAATACCTATGTTGAGTATGGACATAAATAAAAGGGAATTTAGTTATTTTATTCCTTATTCACCTATATTTTTATAATAATGTAATTATTACATATAACTTATTAAAAATACAAATTCAAAATAAAAAACAAATAAAATATATTAAATAAATAAAGTATAAATAATATATAGGTAAAATACCTATAAGTATAACTACATATAGATATACCTATTTATTTAAAAATGTAAATAAACTCATAAAAATTAAATAAAAATATATTTATACTCATAAAAAGAAGTTATAAATTTATAAAATAAGAAAATAAAATAATAAAAGACAAATAAAGAAAATAAAAATAAATACAAATACATATACTTATAAATACATTATTAAAATAAACCCATAATAAAATTCATCAAAAAATTAAATAAAAATCATAAATAAATACTACATTAATTAATAAACATTTTTTATTTTATAAAAAATCTAATCAAATCATTTACTATGTTTAAAAAATAGGTCAAGTTCAGGCTGATGTGGACCAATCAGAGGCCAGGGAGTGTTGACCTCCGGTCAACTCCCCCTGCGCCTCTGACTCCCGTTAGATCTGTCCATTCCCCCGTTTTCCTCCATTTTTCCCGCTCGATCTAATGCTCCATTGACAACGATCCCTTCACGGAATTTTCTCCCAGATACATCATGATCCTCGCCGCTCATGTAGATTGCGTGTACATAGCCTAGGTTCTCCAAGATTTGCTGATCAATAAGGGCGCCCCCTCCTGTTTATAAATAACACCATCTTCTTCTTCCGAGTTTTTTGGCCATTTCCCGATCCCTAGAGCCCACGCCTTCAGCCTAGCATGCATCCGTGTGACAGCTGGAGGTCCCCTGGAGGTTGTGGAGGCTCTAGGAGGAAGGAGATGCGCCCACGGCGGCGCTCCGGCAGTCGTCCTGCTCCTTGGCCCTCTAGCCGAGTTCGAGATGCGCAATTTACATTTCTTAGATAGATTTTATTCCTGCGTTTCATTTCTGCATTTTAATTAGTATTTAGTTGTTAGAGTTAACGTAATTTAGTTAAATCGAAGTTCGTCGGAGCTCCGCTCCGGCGACTTCTCCATCGTACCCCCGCCTGTTTTCCGACTCGTTTTCACCGTCATTCTGTCCCCCTCCGCTTTCTCCACCTCCAGACCACTCAAACCCAACCAGATCCCTTCTGGATTCGTGAATCGAAGCTTCAACTCCGCCGCTCGTCGGAAGCTTCGCCACCTCGCCCATTTTCGTGCTAACAGCTTCAAATCCAGGTCGAGGGTGAAGCCCTCGAGCCATGTGGTCTTTCTGTGCAGGTTTAGTGCGCCAAGAAGTGCCAGGAGATGAAATCCAGAGTCATCGGAGGTTCCTGGAGCAGCGTTTCTTCATCGAGCTCTCAGTGACGCTCCAGCGTACCTCGGCTCGATCCGACACCTCCAGACGACATAGGACCCTGACAGGAAGCTTTTGGGACACCTCGGAGCAGCAAAGACCGGCACGGGCGCGAGATCTCGTCGGGAGAAGCTCGCCTCGACGAGCCTTCTTCCCTGTTCTTCCATGCTAATCCCCCGCCATTGGATGAAGATCAAGGTCCCAGGTTTAATCACGGACGTCCGATCTCCCAGAGCCTTAGCCGTTGGATCACGTGAGTGATCTAATCTCAGACGTCAGATGTCGAAGCGTCATCGGCTCACGTGGAGGCGCCACGTGTTTAAGTCACGCCTAGCAGCCGTTGGATCAAGCGCCTTTGGGGGTAAATTTCATATATATCCCCTGCCTTTTTGTATTTAGATATTAATGTCATACATAAAATTTCACGTTGTAAATAAATTGCAATTTTTGCAGTAGGCCCCCTGTAGTTTTTGTAATTACCATTTAGTCCCTCTACGCCTCACGTGCAGTCCCACGTGAGGCGCGTGATTTTTGCACTTTAGCCCTGGCGGTTTTTGTAAATTGTAAATTAGCCCTAAAAATAAAAATAAATGTCTAATTCTGTAGTGATTTTTGCACTGATGCCCCTGATAATTATTTTATTTGCAAAATACCCCTGCTAGGCTATTTAATTTTTGTGTCTTTTATCTATTTATTAATAATACCTATGGTGCCCCTAAAAATTCAGAAAAATTAGGATAAATGCTTCATGTAATGTGGTTTCACGCCCATATTTTATTTTTACATTTTTCTGCATTGTTCCTAATACTAAAAATGGAAAAAGAGCCTTTTTTGTACTGTTTTAATTAGAAAATACAAAAAATATAAAATGATTTTGAAAAATTCCAAAAAATTATTTATGCTATAATTATATATATATTGAGTCCAGAAATTGAAAAACCCTAAAAATAGAAAAAGAAAATATAAAAATTTCAAGAAGCTCTAAAATCCTAAAAAATATAAAACCCTTCAAAAATACCAAAAATATGTCTTCCTCTTTTATAATTATTGATATAATTATTTTTTAAGTATTAAAATTAATTTGGGTTATTTTCGGACTTATTTTATATTTTTAAAACCCAAATTAGTTTCAGCCTATTTAATTAATCCCTTATTAGGGATATTTTTGGAATTAAAAATACATAAAAATTGGAAAAATCCCAGAAAAACAACAGAAAAATTAGAAAAATATAAAAAGTCTAAAAATATTATATCCAATAAATTCTGAGTATTTATATGTATATATATATATGTATACATATATTATCTCTCTCTCTTCTCTTATACATATCTATATATCTATATATATCTATATTATATAATTAAAAATATAAAAAGAAAATATAAAAAATATAAAATATAAAAATAACACAAAAATCATAAAACCAAAAATAAAATAAAAATATAAAATCCAAAACCCACAAAAACAATAAAAGTTGGACATGATCATTGAGTTGAATAACTGCGCAACCATTTTTACACTCAACCTTTCGCTTCCCAGTGTTCGACCTCTACTTGTGCTTACACTTATACACACTTGCATGTAGAATTATAATAAATTTTAACTCCACATTTTTGGATATTCATTGCATATATTTCTTGTGGGTTAATTGTTGATTGATCTGGGTATTTTGGAGCGGTCGACTCAGCGACTGGATCTCTCGCCTTGTGAGACATCTAGACCCTTGATCTTCCCCAGTCATCAAATGGTGCCGTTGCCGGGGATGCAACGGATTTTGTATGGTTGATCATTTATTTATTTAATTCTTTGTTCATGCCTACTATTCATTTATCCATTTGATTATTAATTGATATTGTTGTGACTGTTCTGACCATCTCTTTTATTTGTATTTGATGCGAGGGACCGTCAAGCGAAGGAGGAATTCCTAGGAAGTCCGATGCACCCGAGTGAGGCGGAGTTGGCTCCTCTACACCAGCCAACATGAGAGAGCATCAAAGGCAGATGGAGGAGAATTTTGGATGGCAGTCTCATTTTTGCATTATTTATTTGAATATTCATGTGAGAGAGTGAAAATTGACATGTAATAATTCATGACTCTCAGACACTCCGACTTCCCGAGGTCCATTGCCCGAGGGATTGTTCCCTTGGGGGCCTCGACGGTTTTGACGCTATTTCTTTTTTATTTTATTTTTATTATTATGCGTGAATGAGCCCTAGCTTAGGAATTGCTTGATCGAGTAGATTAGGTCCAAACACCCTAATATATTTGCATGTACCTATAACGCGTTTGGATCTAGTTAAATTTAAACAGTCTGTTCATTTATCACTTAACCCGTGTGCCGTGAGCGAGCCCCATCGAGCGCTACTCCTGAACTCGAGTGTGTCGAGAAGAGGAGGGGTAAGCCAAGACCGGACTCTTAGGTTAAGGATCGGTGACCGACTTGTGGTGCTTCACGATAATAGTAGTTACTATCCTAGGGCGATTTCTTCGGCTTGCATTTGCTTATAGCATAGATTTCAATTCTGTTATGCATCCCGCATGGAGAGAGATGGGAAGCGCTGTAAGTCTTCTTACTTAGCATGCATCATCGATTTCCGACTTGCATGGCTTTTCCGACCTTCTCCCTCTGTTTTTGACAACTTAAGATGCTTAATGGAAATTGGAACCTCGATAGGCACGTGCATTGAAAATATCCAAAAAAATGATAACCTAAATAAAATTGGGACTGTTAACTCTATTGGACCTAAAAATAAATTATAATGGATTTCCTTGTCTTGGGAGAGCAACCCCCTCATTGTATGCGTTTTAAATTGCTCACGTACGCACTAAGGAGTAGAGCCCAAATCCCATCAAGCCTCCTAAGTGTTTGTACAACTTTATGGTTCTCACCTAACTCTAAAATCGAAAAGATAAATGACCGTCACCTGACGGTCTTCACCGTGTCGAGTAGGTGAATTGGGGGGTTTGCTTTGTGTATTGATTGAGACTTGGAGTCCGTTGTGTTTTTCATTCATTATTAGAGTCATCGGTCCCGTCCATGTGAGTCATGCATTTTTCATCTTTGAGTCTCTCTACCTCTCTCATATATATATATATATATATCCTCATTTGCATCGAGTCGTGATATTGGCGCTTGAGCTCAATCATTTCTTCGTCAAGTCCATTTGTTCCCGACATCTTCTTCACCATCTTCTTCGTTCCACTGTATCATCCCCATCTTCTCCGGTTCGAGGAGAGCCTGCTCTTCAGACCACCATTTTGACGGTGTTCCCGCCCTGTGTGGAACACCCAATTTTTTCTGTGTCTCGATCTTCTCGCCCGCCCTCCTCGTCCCCTCTGTATCACTCTTCTTTCACCCGTGATATTGGCACGCACGCTCAATCAGCTTCTCCACCCCATTGTGTACCCTTCTTATCCATCTTCTTCGTGTACCCCGTATCACCTCTCCCTTTACCCGGGAATGATGTGCACATCGATAGCCCGCATCGAGGACGTCATGATTATCTTGATTATCTGTGTAAGATGGGCCAATAATATTGAGGATGCTGAGATTGATTTGGTGGATTTGACTTTGATACATGCATGCGAGCGTATTGAGGATTTCTGATGATGCACGATCATTAGGTGTGATTATTTATTGGGATATTTTGATCTCGCACATCGGATTGAGGATGTGACCTATTTCACCGATTTGAGGATGATATCATGATGTCTCTACTGATTTATCTATTTTGAGGTTTCAACCCATCTTGATTTGGATTTTGGATGGACTATCTTGATATATGCTTCACGATGACGATGATTGGAACCCACATGATCTCTCTTCTTCGTGATTGACCCATCCCCGATCTCCTGATTCTCTTATCCACCTATGGCACCTTGAGGATTCATGCTTATCTTTCGTGCCATCTCAGCTGATTGGATTGACTTCGAAGGATCGCATTATGATTGATATTCTATTCTATTGTCCCGCCACTGGATCTTATGCCCTCCGGATGATTGAATGATTGAATGCTTTTGAGGACCTGAGATTTTATGCCAGCATTCCCTTGACATACATTGATCTAGCTCGCATTCCTCCCCGAGGCCTATCTGCGGGAGAATGTGAAAATTTCTAGGACTATGGTTTCATCCACTGCTTGGGTCGCCATTTTGATGGGACCCGAAACCGAGTCAGATGATATGCTTGATTGGCCTCCCTCTGTGATTGTGTGCCCGATCTGTCGGCACATGGGGCCAACTGTCTGATGGCTCTCCTTGACGGTTCTCGCAAGGACGAGCCTTGAATTTGCTCACTGCCTAGTTCATAGCTCTCCGAGGGTTATCTGCGAGAGGCTATGACACATTATAGCCCACTCTGGTCTCTTCCGCTGATAGACGGTCTGCCGTCTGTCGAGACCAGACTCTCTATGGATCCGTCTGATGGATCCGGCTCATTTGGGCATTCTCTCTCCTTGACGACCCTCGCAAGGACAAGATGTACTCTGATTATTCACTATATAGCTCACATCACTTCCCGAGGACTATCTACGGAAGGATGTGACACTTTCTTTACGATCGACTTCACTCATTGCTGGTGTCTCCGGTCTGTTGGAGCACGAAGCCGATTCGTCTGATTTGTGTACTCGGTCTCCCTTTCTGATTATGCACCTGATCTATTGGGGCATGAGACCGACTTGCTCAGACTCCTTTGAGTCTGCTTTCCTTGACGGTCTTCGCAAGGATGAGCTCTTTTTTGATTATTCATTGACTGGCTTGTAACTCCCCGAGGGTTATCTACGGGAGAATACGACATATTTCTGATCTGATTGGTCTCTTCTGTTGGTAGCCGATTTGTCAACTACTGAGACCATTATGTGGGTCCGTCTGATGGATCCGGCTCCTTCGAGCAGTTTTCTCTCCTTGACGACCCTCGTAAGGCAGAGACACATTCTGACGGTTTCTTGCCTAGATCGCAGTACTCTCCGAGGACTATCTGGAGAGACTGCGACACTCTTTTTACGCTCGGTTTCCCTTGCTGACTGTGTCCCCAATCTGCGGAGCATGGAATCGAGTCATCTGATATAGATGGTTTTGGTCCCATCCTGAGTTGCCTATCCGATTTGCAGATCATGGGACCCATTTCATTAGACTCCTTTGAGTCTGCTCGCCTTGACGGTCCTCGCGAGGCTGAGCTCCTGATATCTGCTATTTCCATGACTAGCTGACAGTATGTTCCCCGAGGGTTATCTGCAGGAAGCTGCCACATTTTCTTGATTTGTCGGTCTCTTCTGCTGGTAGCCGATCTGTCGCCTACCGAGACCGTCTCTGTGATCCGTCTGATGGATCAGGCTCCCTTGAGCCCTCTCACTTTGACAACCCTCGCAAGGGTGAGCTTCTGTACTGATTATTCATTGCCTAGCATGTACTAATCCCCGAGGGTTATCTGCGGGAAAGTACATCATTTTCTAGGTACTCGGCTTCATTTCTGGTGTCTCCCATTTGGTGGAGCACGAAGCCGGGTCTTCTGACTTGTATACTCGGTCTCCTCCATGGTTGTGTCTCCTGTCTGTTGGAGCACGGAGCCGAGTACTCTGATTATTCTCTGATTGTGCTCACCTTGAGGTCCCTCGCAGGAGTGAGCCATGTATTATGTTGATCGGTGTATTCTTGTGACTTTCAGATTATATCCCCACCGTGCATCACACAGTCTCATATGCCTTACGTCCAATCTATCTGGGACTCTTATTGACCAGAGGAGTCTGTACCGCTCTTTCTTCCTCCTGGTCTTACGGTATCGGCTCCGTTCCCTCATGATGACCCTATGAGCCGATTGACTGCTTTATGCTACCGAACCCGATATCTATCCTTTCGACTTGTTGTCTCCGGTAGCTGACACCCACATGACTGTATATCCGGGTGTCTTTTCACCTTCTGACTGCGTCCTCGTTCTCACAGAGAGACGACGACGTGAGTACGGTATTCACTTGTCAGATACCGTCCTGTACTTCATCAGTTCTTCACCGCTTGTATATATGTGTACCTTGTTCATTCTTTCTCCCGCATGTTATGTGTGCCCTAGATCTATTGCCATATCTTTGTGTCTACACTTAGGACGTACCTTGTCCTAAGTATAGGGGGGTACACACCGCGTTGTTCTTTCGTTGTTCAGTTTTGTCACCCCTGTTGTTGCCCATACTTAGGGATATCTCAACCTAAGTATAGGGGGAGTGATGCGTATATTCTCCACAATCTTCTCATATATATGTCTTTTCTTCTTTTCTTCTTTTCCGTGTCTATCTTCTGTATCTAAATAAAAGGTGTCGCCCCTTGTAGACAGTCTTTTGTACTTAGGACGTACTTTGTACTAAGTATAAGAGGGGTGCACCCCTGATTTGTTAATTCTTTGATCTGTTTATTCCCACCCTTGACCCTCCCTGCTTTATGTACAGTCTGCTACTTAGGAGTATTTGATCCTAAGTATAGGGGGGACGGTCAGTTTCTTAATCATTTATCTCGTTATTCTTTCATTTGTTATTCTTCTAGTCGTTGTAGTATGGACTTTTCTATACTCAGTACGAGTTATGTCTTCTCTTTCTCTTTTCCGATCTATGAGAACATAGCTCATGCTAAGTATAGGGGGGCGTATATACTCTGTATATACTTTAGCCATAACTCGTACTTTCAATAAATATGGCTAAAAAGAAGATATAATTCATTAAAAAAATAATTAATAATGCTTCTTATTCCTCAGATTCTTTTTGTATATACTGATTAATAAATTAGATTAAAAATAGTTTTGCAAAATGATTTGAAGAATGGTGTGAACTGTTTGGAAAACATTTTGTGAAATATTTTCAACCTTTGTAAAAATATTTTGATTGCAAAATTCTTATATTTGTGTGAAATAAAGGATTTGAAAACCTATTTGCAAATGGTTTTAAAAAACATTTTGTAAAAATATTTTGAAAAATGTATATATGGTGTTTGCAAAATCTTTGCAAAATGGATTTCAAATGTTTGTAAATATTTGCAAAAATTATTTTGTACTGTAGTTTTCAAAATGATTGTTCAAAATAAATTTGAGGAATAAAAGCATCATAATAAATAAATTAAAATAAATGAATAATAAAATACATAAAACTCTTTATCAATTGTATATACACCTAAATAAATCACTTTGATTAAAACCTGTAAATTCTTTAAAATAAAGCGGCACGTCCGTGTAAATAGTTGTACATATTTTGAGTACCAAAATTCTTTTATTTGTAAATTCTTTGTGTAAAAATTCCTCTCTTTGTTTTCAAATTCTCTGAAAAATTGCATTATTCTTTGCATATTTGTAAATAGCATTTGCATAGCATTCATATATTCTTTGATTGAGCTTGATGATTGAACTAGTCCAATAAAGTCGAAGATTGGAGCTTGGTTGAACCTTACCGCACCTAACCGCACTGGAACCTTATGGGAACTTGGTTTAATGTACTTCAGGTCTATTCAGACTTAATTCTTTGAGAAATCAGGACTGGGTTCAAGTCACCTCAACCGACTAACTAGAACTTTTCGAGACACACGCATGACTCTTGTCGACCGTGACCTAACTTGGACACTTGCACCTTTCACTTGGCTCAACTCAGTTGGAGTGGTGAGGGGGTTGGATTTGCCAGTCTGAGACGCACACGGGTGGAAACATTCGTCCTCGTCTAGGGAGGGAAGTGCACCCCAACCTGGTCCAGTTTCAATGAAGTCGAATGACAGGAGAGTGTGGGTTGCAATAAAGCTTTAAAAGAGGGATAGTCTTCTAGCTCAAGAAGAAAAAGTCCTTATGTAAATGCTGCTATAAATAGTATGTTTGAAAAAAAACTCCAAAAAAGTGGACAGGCTTGAAAATAAAAATAAAAGTGCCTGCCGGAGTATGTATATAGGTTGTATAGAAAATAAGCAAGCTTGAGCATCAAAGTTATACCATGTGAGCCTGCAACTGGATGACTTGACTACACTGGTCTTGCATCCCAAGATAGGTAGCTACACTGGCTACCGTCCATTCTTTTCTCCACCTCCTCCTCTTGAGTTGGATGCTACTTGAACTTAGAAGGGAATACCCCGCTCCTCGACGGTAGAGGGCTGGATTGGGGAATCATTGGGTTGTCATTCTGGAGAAGTCAGTTCCTTTGTCATTTCAGTTGGGGAGAGTCGCGATCACTTACACTGTACAAGTCGGCTTCATAGTCATAAGGGTTTGCGTATGACGTAGGCTAGTTATGACCAGGCTATTGAGGTAATTTGAACCGAGTTCTGTGACTCTCAAAGGCTGTTGTGTTTTAAATTTGGTTCCCGACCAGGTTCCACACACAAAAAAGTGGACAGGCTTGAAAATAAAAATAAAAGTGCCTGCCGGAGTATGTATATAGGTTGTATAGAAAATAAGCAAGCTTGAGCATCAAAGTTATACCATGTGAGCCTGCAGCTGGATGACTTGACTACACTGGTCTTGCATCCCAGGATAGGTAGCTACACTGGCTACCGTCCATTCTTTTCTCCACCTCCTCCTCTTGAGTTGGATGCTACTTGAACTTAGAAGGGAATACCCCGCTCCTCGACGGTAGAGGGCTGGATTGGGGAATCATTGGGTTGTCATTCTGGAGAAGTCAGTTCCTTTGTCATTTCAGTTGGGGAGAGTCGCTATCACTTACACTGTACAAGTCGGCTTCATAGTCATAAGGGTTTGCGTATGACGTAGGCTAGTTCTGACCAGGCTATTGAGGTAATTTGAACCGAGTTCTGTGACTCTCAAAGGCTGTTGTGTTTTAAATTTGGTTCCCGACCAGGTTCCACACACATTTCCACACCAAGGTCTAACCTGAGCTCTAAACTTTGATTTTGTACAGATAAGTTTAATAATCATGATCAATTATTTATTTTTGGTTTTTTCTTTTCTTCTTATTCTTTATTTTTTGTACTTATTGCATAAGTATTTGATAGGGACTAGCAAAGGCAAGTATAGGGGGATGATGAATCCCGATTCATCATTCTTTATTCTATCATTTTGGCCTTAAAAACCCCAGTAAATGCATGTAAATAGCATCAATTTATACATATTAGCATTCATTATTCATTGTATTAATTGCACATAGAATAAGGTTTTTAATGCCAAAATTATAGAATAAAGAGAAGAAAAGAAAAAGGAATAAAATATTGCAAATATTTTATGACCCAAACCCCGAGACCAAGGCCAGCATGGAATTGGTCGACAAGGAATAAAGTAGGGGGAGATAAGGGTCAGTATACAATAAATACCTCATATATTTATTCATTTATTTATGCATTTTTGACACCTATTTTGTATATAATTATTTATTCATCAAATAAAAATACTCTGTACATGAAAGTTGTAGATAATAATGTAAACAAAAATACAAAATTGAGTTTGTGTAAAAATAATACTCACTGTACATTTTATACCCAGAATAAAAAGCCAAATCTCAACTTCACAGACCCATATCTTGCAAATAAAAACTCCAAATCACCCAAACTCACCTTTAATTGTATATAGCTTTCCAAGAACTATTTAATAAAATTGATTTCATAATTTTTGGAGTCCATCTGTAAAAGTTAGGTTTTTGGCCTTTATTGTACATAATACCGGATTTAAATATTCATTTTATTCAATATTTATTATTTCTATAAACTTATATTTTTAGAATGTTGTAAATAATGTATAGAATACATGTACATATTGAAATTAAAAGGAAACAAAAAAAAGAATTTGTAAAATAAAATAATCTTATGTAATACATAGGCAAAATACCTATGTTGAGTATGGACATAAATAAAAGGGAATTTAGTTATTTTATTCTTTATTCATCTATATTTTTATAATAATGTAATTATTACATATAACTTATTAAAAATACAAATTCAAAATAAAAAAACAAATAAAATATATTAAATAAATAAAGTATACATAATATATAGGTAAAATACCTATAAGTATAACTACATATACATATACCTATTTTTTTAAAAATGTAAATGAACTCATAAAAATTAAATAAAAATATAATTATACTCATAAAAAGAAGTTATAAATTTATAAAATAAGAAAATAAAATAATAAAAGACAAATAAAGAAAATAAAAATAAATACAAATACATATACTTATAAATACATTATTAAAATAAACCCATAATAAAATTCATCAAAAAATTAAATAAAAGTCATAAATAAATACTATATTTATGAATAAATATTTTTATTTTATAAATAAAATCTAATTAAATCATTTACTATGTTTAAAAAATAGGTCAAGTTTGGGCTGATGTGGACCAATCAGAGGCCAGGGAGTGTTGACCTCCGGTCAACTCCCCCTGCGCCTCTGACTCCCGTCAGATCTGTCCATTCCCCCGTTTTCCTCCATTTTTCCCGCTCGATTTAATGCTCCATTGACAGCGATCCCTTCACGAAATTTTCTCCCAGATACATCATGATCCTCGCCGCTCATGTAGATTACGTGTACATAGCCTAGATTCTCCAAGATTTGCCGATCAATAAGGGCGCCCCTCCTATTTATAAATAACCTCATCTTCTTCTTCCGAGTTTTTTGGCCATTTCCCGAGACCTATAGCCCATGCCTTCGTCCTAGCGTGCATCCAGGTGACAGCTGGAGGTCCCCTGGAGGTTGTGGAGGCTCGAGGAGGAAGGAGATGCGCCCACGACGGCGCTCCGGCAGTCGTCCTGCTCCTTGGCCCTCCAGCCAAGTTCGAGCTGCGCAATTTACATTTCTTAGATAGATTTTATTCCTGCGTTTCATTTCTGCATTTTAATTAGTATTTAGTTGTTAGAATTAGCGTAATTTAGTTAAATCGAAGTTCGCCGGAGCGACCGTACCCCCGCCTGTTTTCCGACTCGTTTTCACCATCATTCTGTCCCCCTCTGCTTTCTCCACCTCCAGACCACTCAAACCCAACCGGATCCCTTTTGGATTCGCGAACTGAAGCTTCAACTCCGCCGCTCGTCGGAAGCTTCGCCACCTCGCCCATTTTCGTGCTAACAGCTTCAAATCCATGTCGAGGGTGAAGCCCTCGAGCCATGTGGTCTTTCTGTGTAGGTTTAGTGCGCCAAGAAGCGCCAGGAGACAAAATCCAGAGTCGCCGGAGGTACCAGGAGCAGCGTTTCTTCATCGAGCTCTCAGTGACGCTCCAGTGTACCTCGGCTCGATCCGACACCTCCAGACGACAGAGGACCCTGCCAGGACACCTCGGAGCAGCAAAGACCGGCAGGGGAGCGAGATCTCGTTGGGAGAAGCTCGCCTCGGCGAGCCTTCTTCCCTGTTCTTCCAGGCTAGTCCCCCGCCGTTGGATGAAGATCAAGGTCCCAGGTTTAATCACGGACGTCTGATCTCCCAGAGCCTTAGCCGTTGGATCACGTGAGTTATCTAATCTCATACGTCTGATGTCGAAGCATCATCGGCTCACGTGGAGGCGCCACGTGTTTAAGTCACGCCTAGCAGCCGTTGGATCAAGCGCCTTTGGGGGTAAATTTCAGATATATCCCCCACCTTTTTGTATTTAGATATTAATGCCATACATAAAATTTCACGTTGTAAATAAATTGCAATTTTTGCAGTAGGCCCCATGTAGTTTTTGTAATTACCATTTAGTTCCTCCGCGCCTCATGTGCAGTCCCACGTGAGGCGCGTGATTTTTGCACTTTAGCCTTGGCGGTTTTTGTAAATTGTAAATTAGCCCCAAAAATAAAAATAAATGTCTAATTCTGTAGTGATTTTTGCACTAATGCCCCTGAGAATTATTTTATTTGCAAAAATGCCCCTGCCAGGCTATTTAATGTTTGCGTCTTTTATCTATTTATTAAAAATACCTATGTTGCTCCTAAAAATTCAGAAAAATTAGGATAAATGCTTCATGTAATGTGGTTTCACGTCCATATTTTATTTTACATTTTTTTGCATTGTTCCTAATTACTAAAAATGGAAAAAGAGCCCTTTTTGTATTGTTTAAATTATAAAATACAAAAAATTATAAAATGCTTTTGAAAAATTCCAAAAAATTGTATATGCTATAATTATATATATATATTGAGTCCAAAAATTGAAAATCCCTAAAAATAGAAAAAGAAAATATAAAAATTTCAAGAAGCTCCAAAATCCTAAAAAATATAAAAGCCCTTCAAAAATACCAAAAATATGTCTTCCTCTTTTATAATTATTGATATAATTATTATTTATGTATTAAAATTAATTTGGGTTATTTTTGGACTTATTTTGTATTTTTAAAACCCAAATTAGTTTCGGCCTATTTATTTAATCCGTTATTAAGGATATTTTTAGAATTAAAAATACATAAAAATTAGAAAAATCCCAAAAAAACAACAGAAAATTAGAAAAATATAAAAAGCCTAAAGAATATTATATCCAATAAATTCTGAGTATTTATATGTATATATATATGTATACATATATTATCTCTCTCTCTTCTCTTATACATATCTATATATCTATATATATATATTGTGTACTTCAAAATATAAAAAGAAAATATAAAAAAATATAAAATATAAAAACAACACAAAAATAATAAAACCAAAAATAAAATAAAAATATAAAATCCAAAACCCACAAAAACAATAAAAGTTGGACATGATCATTGAGTTGAATAACTGCGCAACCATTTTTACACTCAACCTTTCGCCTCCTAGTGTTCGACCTTTACTTGTGCTTACACCTATACACACTTGCATGTAGAGTTATAATAAATTTTAACTCCACATTTTTGGATATTCATTGCATATATTTCTTGTGGGTTGATTGTTGATTGATCTGGGTATTTTGGAGCGGTCGACTCAGCGACTGGATCTCTCGCCTTGTGAGACATCTAGACCCTTGATCTTCCCCACTCATCAGTTTCCTAAGAGGAGGAATATGTGATTCAAATTTCATGGAAAAGGATAACCTGTTCATCTAGAAGGGGTCGATTTCAGCTATTCAGAGACCCTCAAAATTTGATAGCCGTGATATACGAAATAAGAATCTCGAAATGAGTTCAATTTTTAATGATACCGTGTTAATATTAGGTGATCAAAAAACCCCACTTATTTTGAAAAAATATCGGAAGAAAGTTAAAAAACAGACAGGGGAAGCCAACTTGGCTCGCTCCCGAGGATAGCCCCATTTTACCCATATTTCAGTAGGGCATGAACTTCACAGAACCCAGACATAGAAAGAGTTATTACCAGGTTGCTCTTTTGCGAGGGAACAAACTGAAGTAGACAGCTCATAGAGAGTTAATTATCGAGCATATGAGATCAACATATTTGACAGAAGTGCAGACAATGGCAACATTGTATCAAATTTATACCAGTGACAAATTATAAGAATGTGAAGCAGACATAATATCTCATAACATCTCAGTATCATTTGTATCAGTATTCCAAGCTACTCAACCATGTCTAGTGACTTTATTTCAGGCTTGTTTAAACAAAGAGCCAAATCTAAAAGGCAGAAACAAGTGCCTAGTCCCTGCCTAGTATAAATCTAGAAGACGCTTCACATTTCACAGCTCACTTTGCTAAGCAATGATACTGCATTTTTCTTTGGAAAATCAAAGAGATCGTTATGAGTTCCATTGCAATGATAGCATATATATGTGGTTAGCAAAAGGATTCAACAGAAGAAACTTCAAGGCATCGATATGAAGGATATAAAGGATATGGTGACAACCGAAAATTTTTGCCATGGGAAAAATGTGAATTTAGGTATATGCAAGGATTTGACAAGATTCCAAAGTACCACAAGCAAAGCCCAACCCTACTTCTCAGCAATTCATCATGTTCAAATTGCAACAAAATGGTAACAGTAAATGGTAAACATGTTTTTAGCTAAAGTGACATCATCTGTCACTTTGTTTAGTCATAGCAAAGAAGAATCACTTCATATAAGATCATCCATAGAAGAAATGACTACAAATATACCCTAAATAAAAATAGGGGATTTCAAATACCTGAAGAGCTGCCGAGGATCCACATGCCATAGCTGGTAGTTCTTGAAACTTCCGTCGTGACCGTTGATCTGCTTCAACAACTGTTCTTGGATTTGTCTGAGTGCTTGGGTTTGTTGTAAAAGATGGACTGACTGCTGATGTAGCAATGGTACCAGATGAAAATGCTTAAGCTGGTGAATTTCTTAGTGCCTGAGCAACTTATTGTAATGGTGTAGCCTGAGGGTATATACCACCATATCCAGTATAGCTAGTGCCCTTATAGATGTAGGAGTGGGATAAGACGGTATACTAGCACTGCTGCAAGAAGCTCCAGTATAGTTAGTTCCCTACTACAAGAAGCTCCATTCAAGAGCTGGATATCCGGTGAGGGTCTATCACTAGCCCCTTCTTGGAGCTCCCGAACCTTCTCCTTCGTAGGATCTTCATTGCCAATGCTCCAAGAAGCTTCTCGGAGCTCTGACATGCACGAAGGAAGGAGGTGGAGCTTCAATCCTATTGTCGAAGCACAGTCCCTACACCGCCGCAGGAGGCGGAACACGAGAAGCAGTCACCGTACGATCATCTGGATCGGACGGCCCAGAAGATGCCTGAGCCTCCACGCCTACCCTGTAGACTCAGGTAGACCACGCCGCCTCCCAAACCACCTGCATGTGCCACGTGCAACCCTTGCTTGGACCACCTCCCCGAGATTTCAAGAATTTCATTCAGGTCCTCCATGCGCACATGGGGTAAATTTCAGGGAGGTCCCACCGACTTATAAAAATTGCAAATATGCCCTCGTACTTCAGGACAATTTATAAAGGGACCCCTTCCATTTTTATTTTTTACAAAAATCCCCCTCCATGGGTATTTTTGTGATTATTTATCTTTTATTTTCATGAATTTCTATTACAATTATGCACTTGCATTCCATTTTTCATATCTTGAGCATTTTAAATCCAAATTGAATGATTTCAGTTTCATTGTGTTGCAATTTTTATTATCGATTTAGTTACATAGTTTAATTTCATGATTTGACATTTAATTAAATATGTCAATCTTTAATGATATTTAGCATCTTTTGCTCTATAAATCTTTTCCATTAATAGATGCTTTATCTCATTTTGTATGCTCCATTTGTCATTGAAATCAACACTTATTTTATTCATTTTGGGGTATATTTGTACATATTCATCTGCATACATATAATTCACATTGCATCTCTTTTAATTTCATTTAAAACCAAACAGAAAAATGCATGCATTATATCATTCTGTTTTACATCATTGTGTTTGCATTATATATTTGCACATTATTTTTGTCTCATGCATTAAAATATGCATATGAAGACCTAACCGGATGAATTTAATCACTCAAGAATTAATAAATAATTTTCGATAAATAGACGAAGAGGCTCGTGTCCTTGTGTTCGAACTTGTATACTTACGAGGTAAAATAACTTCCACATATTCGAAAGTGTGGTTTTTGTTGGACTGTAATTTACCTCCTATACTATAATTCCTTATTCTTAAAGAGGCATTTTTTGTGATCATAAGAGCACAATCAAAAATATATATCTAAACTATCATTTGTGCACCTAATTTCTATGTCACTCAAGTTGGACCCCAACCACACAGAAGGGATTGAAACATGCCTGACACACCACATAGAGTTCAGCCCAAGTTATTACTAAGATAAGGGTTCGAAAAGACCCCGGAAATAATATAGAAAAGTAATCTTAATCTATTCTCTCTCTCACAAGATAAAAATTAAAATAGTCTTCTTTGCAAATCCTTGCATTTTGTCCAAAAATGCTCTGAGCTAGTTATGTAAAGAGAGAAAGTGTGGTTAGTAGTTGATGAGAGAGAAATGCATAAAATAAAAGAGAATTTAATGAAAAACGAAAGAAAATAGACACAACAATAACAGTCTCAATAATTAATTAAAAATAATTTAAAACTCTAAAAATATGTTGTTCTTAGGCAACGACACCATTTATTGAACCCCAAAATCTACCTTTTTAAAAATAATGAATTGTAGTATAGGAGGCAGAAATTAGATCTATCAAAAACCATACATTCGAATATGTTGATAATTTAACTTGGTAAGTGTATCAAGGTCAAACTCAGGAAATGTTGATTTTTAGTTGTGTGGTTCTAAGTTAATGTAAATATTAACTAATTGTGACAATAATTTCAATGTTAGAAGAATAAAGTAAAAAGAAAAATAAAAGAGATGCAATACAATGCAATTATGCAAGTACATGAACCAGAGATAAAGTGAAAAACAAGGTATGCGATTTTTCTCTCTTTCAACCCTCAGATAAAAATGATTAATTAATCATTAATGAATCACATATCCACAAAAAAGTGTTCAAGAAATATATCAAATTAAATCCATGATGTAGGCTAGAAGATCAAGAATCAAATTTTGTAATTAAGTTAGATCAATATCCACATCTTATATTGAAATTTAGACCTTCACAATCCCTACAGAAAAAATATCAGGATTCACCATCTATACTGCACAATTATTCCCCTAATAATCCTAATTCTAAAAACTGTATCAAAAGAGATATCTATCAGTTAAAACTCCAACATATCAGGCTAGAGAATTTACTCATTATTCATCAAAAATGATAAAAATAAATCCAAAACATATTTTCACCATGCAAAGATGAATTGTTAAAAATTAGTTATTGATAATTAGTATATAATCAATATGATTAAAACTTATCAATGGAGCCCATATAAATTAAATTAAACTTTCTCGTATCTTGTATCATAAAATCTGACTCGTCAAGAGGAAACCAACGAAATTTCTTTCATGCAAATCACACTTCGTTTCAAATTGTTATGATTTTCGAAAGAAAGAGAAGTAACGGGCTTAAGATGTCATTAAACCTTAATGACTATCATTAAGACTATCTAATCATGATTAAAGAAATTGATGAGATTGAGGACCATTAATGTACATTAGCGAACACTAATCCAAGGTCAACAAAACTTAATCATGAGTCATAAAAGTTGAATCACCTTTAGTGAAAGTTAATCGTGATTAGCGCTAACTAAGCATCATTAGTGAATATATAAGCTTTTGGAAAGTTATAACTTAAGACTTGAGTTTCGAATAAGCCTTGGCCAAAACCATGGACTGTTAACCGTGATCAAGGTTAAATCATGGTTTACTAACCATGGTTAACAGTTTTCTGAAGCCTGTAAATAGCCCCACCCACCAATTCATTCTCTACTATTTCCACTATCACCACTACCGCGAGGGTTAGGGTTGAGAGGTCAGGAGGAGGAGAGGGAGGTGGTGAAGAAGCATTAGCGAATCCCTACCAGGAGGATGAGGAGGAGGAAGACGATGCGATCCTCTCATAGCTAGCTTCGTAAGTAAGCTTTAACTTGAGCTAGGTTTTTGATTCATTTTCTTTTTAAATTCGTTTGATGTTGTGGTTCGAGGAGAAAGATAAGCATAACATACTCGGGTGTGGGTGACTCGACCATCAGTGAGCATGCATTTTCTTCATATGAATCACTCACCCTTGACAAGAGACTTGTCGATTCAACAATTTTTATCTCTTTTATAGTTGTTTTGATGGAGAAATATGTGTAACACCCTACTTAGGTGCATGCGACTAGGCATGCTAGTGAACCTTGTGATTCATCACATGCTTCACTCACCTAAGACGTGTGGTGTCTACCAATTCTCCATCGCGTGCAGTTCTTTTATATTCTTTTTGCTTCACTGCTGTTTCATCTCGATGATTTTATAAAGGAAACTCTTTCCATTTTTCTTTTGAAATATGTCCCAATATAATGGAAAATTTTGTTGAAACTTTCATATAAATATGTCCCGATATAAGGGAAAACTGTACTAAAATTTTCCGAGAATTATCACCCCGTATAGAGGGAAACTCTACTGAAATTTTGAGAAAAAATATGTTCTTTGCGTTCTTTGTTCATTCGTCACGTTCTTGGCAAGTTATTAGTGTTCTTGATACAAAAGTGAAATTTGATCGTTTCAAGAGCCGTAAATCATCCTTTCTGAAAAAGAATCCTGACAAAGCACTGCATATGCGAGAGAGCTCGATTAAGTAACGAAATCATGCCTGTTGCTGTTGGGTTTTCAAGTTAAACAGGATAAGAATATATGTTTATCACACTCTCTATGATGAATAACATTCGCATGCTTGTTTCATAACTTACTCTAAAATAATTTTAAAATATTGGTGAAAAGAATCATCCTTGCAGTTGTTGTGATAATTGTGCAATATTATACTGATACTAGTCGAAAATTGATATGTCATAAATGAGATACGGTTTCAAGTTTCATACTATCTTTTACGATAAGGATGACTTGGAGTAGATACTATAGGCTAAGCATGCAACCTGTAGGTTTGTTAGAAGAACATTTTTATTGGCATGCCAAACCTAGGTGGTACATAGTTGTCCTGATATGTTGAACATGCCAAATAAATTATTTGCAATGTGTGGTACTCGACTGCCATTAGACGAGCTGACGGACGGAAGATTTGGTCGTGCCTTGTGGATGCACAAGTGGTTCAATAGAGGTCGGGTACCGATAACATGCATTTAATATTGCTAGTAATTGATGATTAAAGGTTAGACTGTGGTTTTAAGCTAACAAGTCCTCGAGGATGGTGTGCTTCTTTGTTTGTCAAGATGAGGGTTTGGAACCTTGGATATTAAAACAAAAGGAAACGATCATGATAATATTGGAGGATTGGTTGAGGTGACGTGCAACAGTATAAGCTCACCAGATCAACGTAATTTCTAATTGTGAAGTGTCCACAGCTTCAGAGACCATGAATGGTGAGTTAAATTCCCTGAACTAATCTCTTACGTGGAATAAAAGGAATACGACTTAAACTAATAAGAAGAAATAAAACTTTCTGGTATAATAAGTTTTGTTAAATTACATCACTTCTTTACCTTTCTCTTCTTCATTAGTTAGCACTCACTAATCTTTGTCACGTGATTTCTAAATCGCTAATCTTTGTCCCGTGATTTCTAAAAAATCCAACAGTCACCGGAGAGTCATCACAGGGACAATAGTCATCCGGTCAGTCTTAGTGGCATTACTCTATAAGGTAGTATGTAATTTTTGTGTATTTCCTTTCCAGATGACGTACATATAAATGGTTATAGTGGGATAATGTACCATGTAATTTTTATTTTGTGAATGAAAAATTATTAAATGCTTCATTCTTAGTATTTTTAAATGTAGTATGTTTCTTAGTGTTAGTTGTGATTGCTGAATAAATTATTATTGAGTAACTAGATCTGGATATGGGAGGACCAGATGACCCAAAATTGGGGTCGTGACAGTTTGGTATCAGAGCCCAGATACTCCAGCAAGTTATTCCGTAATTGACAACTATGAGCGATATTCAGAAACTAAGGGTGTATTAAGATCCTTTGATCTTAATAATTGACTATAATAACATTCACAAGTCATTGTCTCTTATGTGCATCATGCTAGGTGGAATAAGAACTATTCGATATCATTAATTCACTTGAGGGTCATCGCAACCGGGACTTGGCTGGGCAAATGGCCGCATTTAGGGATGAGCATTGGGCTGGGCCGACCTGACCCAGCCCGAGCCCAGCCCAAAAATCCCGGCCTGGCCCAAGCCCAAACAAACATTGGGCCAGGCTTGGGCCTAATTTTTAGGCCCGAATTTTTTTTGGGATGGGCTCGGGCTTGGCTTGGCTCAGCCCGACCCGGCCCACAGGCCCGACCCGAAGAGGGCCAGAACCCTTCCCATATCCTACACGTATGGAAACTCTCACCTGTCATGCACACTCTATTCATGTATCCTATCTTCATACAATGCTTATAAATCAAGAAAGTCATGTGTGGGACATATGAGTTGGTGATTATTGTATTTTATTTCAGAATTAATTTTTCTTTATTAGTCTATGTCTTAGATTCTGGTGGTTATTATGGAGTTTTTAGTGTTTATTTATCTATTATAATATTTTCTATTATTGAACTTTTACCCAATACGAGCATTATGCCCATTTTTTTAACATGTAGTGCCTGGTGCACCTGTTGTTATTAACTGTGTAAACTTGGTTCACTCTTTCAATTTCTGTAATGAGAGATGTTTATGGTATATAACATTGAGTGGACTTGTATAAATTGAGAAATCATCTTCGGTAGAATTGAGTTTTAGTTGTTTCACAAGTATTATGGTATATGTTTTAAACAATTTTAGCTCGTCTAACTTGAATTGAGATTGACTTTAAACTCAAACTCAAAGTTAATAATATATAATGGGTTAAGATGGGCCGACCCGGCCCAAGCCCGGTCCATAGGAATTGGGTCGGGCCTGGGTTTGGGCCGAACCAAAAAAATTTTACGGGCTTAGGCCCGGCCCAAGGCCCGAAGTTTTTAAGTGGGCTTGGGCCTGGGCCCTTCAGGGCCCGGCCCAGCCCGACCCATGCTCATCCCTAGCCGCATTGATTGTGATGCTCCAAGGGATGGGGCAAAGATAGCTGGCATTAGAGCAGAGACTCACGCTAGGATGAGAAATCCAAGACATCCAGACATGTGAATGCTAAAGATAAGGATTATATTCACCCTTCTTAAGAAAAATATACCTACATAACTCCATGGAGTAGGTTCCTACTCCAATCAGAGGAGCCATGGAAGAGGCCCTCCTTAGGCAATAAAAAAATTGCTTGAATCCTACATAAAAATAAGCTTTCGATAGAAGTAAAAAACCATTATTTGATTAAGGGACCATGAGGTCAAGTATTCATAATTCAAGAGATCTTAGATGACTATGTGGTAAATATTGTACGACATCATTTACATGTTTCCTTACTACTTATTGAAATGGATGACTTTGACCTCATCCTGGGGATGGACTGGCTAGAAAGGCATTATGCATGCCTTGTTTCTTTCCAAAAGATAGTAAATTTTCACATTCCTAACTCGATAGAGTTCCAGTTTATTGAAAAGAAAACCAGTTATGATGTCAAATACATCTCTACTCCGAAGGCATAACCGTTGTTAGAGCAAGGGTGACAAGGTTATTTAGCTTACATATCTACTCCATCAAGGTCAGACAGAATGATAGAAGATGTACCTACAGTGTGCGTATTTCCTGATGTATTTACAGATGAACTATTGAGATTACCACCTGAGAGAGAGATTGAATTTGAAATCTCTCTCATACATGATACTCAACCTATCTCTATCCCTCCATATTGGATGGCATCAACTGAGTTAGAAGAGTTAAAGGTATAGTTACAAGAACTGTTAGACAAAGGTTTCATCGTCTTATACTTCACCATGGGGCGTACCTGTTTTGTTTGTGAGGAAGAAGGTTGTGTCAATGCAGTTGTACATTGACTATAGACAACTAAATAAGAGGACAATAAAGAACAAGTATGCATTTTGGATCGACATTATGAGTTTTTAGTTATGCATCGACATTATGAGTTTTCAGTTATGCCTTTTAGATTGACAAATGCCCCGACAACCTTCATGGATCTCATATATTGAGTATTCAGGTAATTCCTATATCATTTTGTAATAGTCTTCATTGATGACATGCTTATTTACTCCAAGGATAAGTACCAACATGAACACCATCTCCGATAGACATTGAAATACTAAGGAAGAACAAACTATATGTTAAATATAACAAATGTGACCTCTCATTGTCTGAAGTATCCTTCTTAGGCCATGTTATTTCCGAAGCAGGTATATCAATTGATCCTGCAAAATTTAGTGCTGTTATAAGCTGGGAATGCCTGAAGACTCACAAAAATACGATCTTTTCTGGGTCTAGCTGGGTATTATAGAAGATTTGTGAAGGACTTTTTACGAATAGCATTACCAATGACTAAGATGACTCAGAAGGAAGTGCCATTCATATGGTATGATGCATGAGAAACTAGTTTTCAGATACTGAAGGAATGCCTATGCTTTGTCTACCCTCTAGGATTGGAGGGTGTACAGTGTACATTGATGCGTCTAAAGAAGGACTTGAGGCAGTTCTTATGCAACATGGTATGGCAGTTTCTTATGCATCATGACAACTTAGGACACATGAGAGAACTACTCAACAAATGACCTTGAATTAGTTTTTGTAGTCTTCTCTTTAAATATATGGAGACATTACCTATATAATATTACTTTTGAAATCTTCACGATCATAAAATCTTGAAATATATGTTCGACCAGAAGGAGATCAATATGAGACAGAGACGGTGGCTAGAGGTGTTAAAGGACTATGATTGCACCATCTCCTACTAATGAATCTCCATTTCATCACCTTTATTCTATCATTTTGGCCTTAAATCCTAATTAAATGTACGTAAATATCATTATTTTGTATAAATTAACATTCATTATTTATTCTATTTATTGTATATAAAATACTGTTTTAACGTCAAAATTATAGAATAAAGGAAAGAAAAGAAAAAGAGTAAAATACTAAAGATATTTTATGACCATAAACCCTGAGACCTATGCATCTTGATGACTGGATCGACAAGGAATAAAGTAGGAGGAGATAACGGTTAAAAATACAATAGAAATCCTGTTTATTTATTCATAAATAACTCATTTTAGAACCCATTTTATTCTTTATTCTTTATTTATAAAATCAAGAAACTTTGTACATGAATTGTATATAAAAATGTATATAAAAATGAAAAATTTACTTCACACAAAAATAATATACAATGTTCAATTTATAATCAGAATTAAAAGCCTAACCAAACTTTCTCGAACCATATCCTCTCAATAAAAACTCAAAATGCAATAAAATCACCTTTATTTATTTATAATTTTTAATTATCTATTTAACGAAGATGGTTTCATTTAATTTAGAGTTAAGATGCAAAAGTTAGATTTTGGATTCCTATTGTACAATATACCAGAATAAAATATTCATTTTATTATTATTTATTCTTCGCATTTTTATACTTTTATAATTTTGTAAATATTATTTGTAATATATATATATAATAAAATAAGTTCATCAAATGAAGGTAAAATAAATAAGTATAGTATCATGTATAGATGAATTATATATACTCATACTTGTATATAAATAAAAGTGAAATTTATTCTTTCATTCTTTTATATTTTTATACCCATATAAATATTTTTATTTTCCATTAAAAATATAAGAATAAAATAAAAATAATAAAAATGCAAATAAATGAATAAGATAGAAAATACATAGATGTATATACTATACATATACATATATAATAAATAAATATATTTATTTACATGTATAGATGATTTCAGAAAAATGTAATAAAATATGTTTATGTATATTTAAATAAGTTATAAATATGTAAATTAAGTACATAAAATAATAAATTTAAAATACAAAATAAAATAAAATAAGTTATATGTAGGTAAATATACATATAACTATACTTGTAAATAATAACTTATAATATATATAACATCATAAAAATAAATAAAAATAGGAATTAAATATTACATAAAATAATAAATTTTTTTATGTTATAACCAAAATGTAATAAAATCATTTATTTTTTATTAATCATTTAACAAAATATTCTTTCCTTGGAATTTTTTAGTTGGTCCATGTGGACCAACCAGAAAGCTCCTTTGGTTGACCTCGATCAACTATCTCCCCAAGACCTCTGTCTTGTCAGAAGTGTTGAGTCCCACCTTTTCTTCCTTTTTTTCGCTTCCACAATATCTCCTTCACCCTCGAGCCCTTCATTACTTCTCGCCCTCTATCCTCAAAGATCTTCACCAACTCGCCATCTTCATCATTTCTTTCACCCATCGCACGCCATCCTCCATTGAAGTTCACCCCATCATCACTGTACATAATCTAACCTCCTCCATTATTTGATTCTTTGGTCCCTTTTCTTGTCCTAAATCCCTTCAACTTCGGTCTAGCATGCAGCTCGGTGACAGTGGGTGGTCCCCTGAGGTCTAGAGCGGATGAAGGAGGAGGGAGGTGCATCCAAGGTGGCTCTCCGACCACCTTTTCTCCTTGACTTGACAACTAAGTATGAGTTACGCACTTTACATTTCTAAGTAAATTTAGTTCTTGCCTTTTGTTTCCGCATTTTATTTCACATTTTAATCACTTGTTTAACCTAGGATTATAATCTTAACCTCGCTGAAGATCTAGAGCTCCGATCAATGTGACTCGTCGTTCTACCTTGTTCCAACATCTATTAGCCTCCCCACTATCTTTCCCAATTGCTTATCCACCAACTCGACCCCCTAGCCCCCTTTGATTCCTTCTGGATCGTAGGATCCGTGTTCCTTCTGCTGCCATCTCACCGGAGCACCCCATTCATTGCCATCTCACCACTATTCTTCACCAATAAATGCCCAGTCACTTCGCCATTGTCTCGCCGACCTTTTTTGCAGGAATAATATCTGGACAGGGGTGTCTGAGCCCCACTCAACTTCAAGAAGCACCTCCAGGAACAACTGAGCTCCAGGGGCCTATCAGTGACCCTCGAACACTTCCAAAGGCTTCTACAAGTGCAGAGCTGCTGCAGGAGCATTCAAAGCCCATTGGTAGAGTCCTAGGTGGTCGGAAGCACGTGCTTGATTGGATCGAAGCTCGCCCATGGAGAGTTCTTAGTTGTTCTTCCAACATCCCCCTCCACCATCCGATGACGAGCAACGCCCAGAATGACCAAAATCCGTCAGATATGAAGAGCCAGCAGGCCCAACACCCTTGCCCCCCCCACGAGATCTAATCCTAGCTAATCCAGTTCAGCTGTCATCACGTATTCTTGTGCCGACGTGTGGCAAGTGGAGAATCTACAATCGCACGATGAAGCGTCATAGGGGGTAAGTTGTACAATTACCCCGCGCTTTATTTTCTTTTATTTTTAGTCATATAAATATAATTTGTAGTATAAATAAATGTGTAAAAATTATAGAGAGACCCTTGAATATTTTGAGAATTAGGATTGGGTCTAGTCCATCTCAGCTCATGTTCACTGGGTATTTTGCACATTTGCCCTGGTAGTTTTTGTAAATAATAAATTAATCAATAAAATTTAAATATCAGTTATATTATCTTGGGAAATTTGCACATTCACCCTTACCATATATTTTAATTATAAATAGGCCCTTGTTAGTTCATATATTTTATGCTTGTTTTTCATTTATTAAAAATATCATTCGTGCTCATAAAATTCTCAAAAATTAAGGTTAAGTGCATGTTAACATATACATTCACACTATATTTTTGGATTTGTATTTTAAGCACTTTACCTATTTATTAAAAATCAGAACGAGCACATTTTCTCCCTATTTGACTTAAAAATTCCAAAAAATAATAGAATCATTTTGAAAATCCCACAAAATTAAATTTTTGTGTATTTTAGTATTTTGTGCCTCCAAACTTAAAATCCCTAAAAATAGAAAAAGAAAAAGAGTAAAAATTAAAAACTCCAAAAATCACCAAAATACAAAAACATTTATTTCTATATATAAATTTCTTTATACTATTATCTATATATTAAAATTATATTGGGGAATTTTAGACTTTATTTGCTATTTTTTATTTTCAAATCAATTCATTCTATTTATTTATTCCCTACTTTGGGATATTTTTACTTTAAAAATACTTAAGTTAGAAAAAATATTTATAAAATCACAAAAAATATAAAATAATATAAAAACAAAACTTTATTTCATGTATTTTGATTATCTTTAGTAGTGTCTATAATTGTATTATTTTATATATAAGCCTATACTATATATATTTAAAGAAAAGGAATTAAAAGTTAGAAAAATATAAAAAGGGAATTTAAAAATAAAGAATTAAATGTAAAAAATATAAAAACAAAAATTAAAAAAATAAAAATAAAAACCCACATAAAAAGACAATAAAAGACGAGGGAAAAGGATAAATTTTACATTTGCTTGCACAATCTATCGTTTGCTCCATGTATTTGATACCCTATGCATTTTTACATATATAAACATTTTGTATAGTTATAATAAATTTTAAATCCATACATTTATTTGTGTTGCTATATTTATTTGTGGGTTAGTTGTTGTATGATTCGCTTTTAGTGAGCAGTCGCCTCAACGACACTCTATCTTCGCTCTCCAGTGAGGATATTTTTAGATATGCAATATGGTAAGGTAGTTGATTATGCATCAGACAACTCATGACACATGAGAGGAACTACCACAAATAAACTAACCCACATGACCTTGAACTAGTTGTCGTAGTCTTTTGCTTTAAATATATGGAGACATTACCTATGTGGTATTACTTTTGAAATCTTCTTCGATCATAAAATCTTGAAATATATGTTCGACTAGAAGGAGCTCAATATGAGATAGAGATGATGGCTAGAGTTGTTAAAGGACTATGATTGCATCATCCCCTACCACTCCAGTAAGGGGAATATCGTAGCCGATGCACTTAGCAGAAGAACTTGTTCACTTGGGTTGGTGATTGCTATCCTCTTATGAGGGTTAGTTTAACATTGAGTGAACGGAAACTATTTGATAGTAGTGTTGATATTATAACTATGTCATTACAAACTAGAGATTTGGGATAGAATAAAGAAAGGATAGGAGGATGACCTAGTCCTTAAAGACTTAAGACAATAACTTGAGAAGAATAAGATAGAGGGATTCCATGTACAAGACGAGTTATTGTATAACCATCACAGAGTTTGTGTACCAAACACACACGAGTTGAGCAAAGACATCATACGTGAAGCGTATTTCTCTAGATTATCTATTCATCCAGAAATTAAGATGTATAAGGATCTTCATTCACACTTTTGGTGGCACTAAATGAAGAAGGATGTTGTTATTTGTGAATTCATGTTTCACATACCAACATGTAAAGTCTTCACACCAAAAGCAACTAGGATTGTTGCAACCTCTCCTGATCTTTGAATGGAAATGGGAAATCATTTCCATGGACTTCATTATTGGCTTACCTCAGACAACCGGTGGTAAAGATAGTACATGGGTCATAATAGATCGTCTAACCAAGGTAGCACATTTTATTCCAACAAGCTTATCTTCCACTCTAGACCAACTTGTTGAGTTATATATTGCACATGTGAACCGTTTCCATGGTATCCTAGAGGAGGCAGTTTCTGATCGAGATTCACGATTCAACTTACACTACTTGGAGAACTTCATGAAAGTCTTAGGCGCACATCTATGCTTGAGTATGACATATCATCCACATATAGGTGGTCAATCAGAACATACTATTCAGACTCTGTGAGGCATGTGTATGGGCGCAAAGGGCGAAGGCGCATGTGGGGTCCCATGTGCAAGGCACGTGCGAGGTCTGAATTAGGCGGGATTGGTTCCGACGGTTGGATCGAGACTAATCCAACGACTTTGGAAAAGAATGTTAGAGGAGAAAGAGCCTTGTCCAGTCAAGATTAGGTGACTGACAAGGTAGGAGCATGGACTAATGAGGGAGTGCCACGTGGTGTGGATGTTGACCAGACTTGTTGATGAATCTCCATTTCACCACCTTTATCCTATCATTTTGGCCTTAAAAACCCTAACTAATGCAGATAAATAACATTAATTTGTATATAATAGCATTCATTATTTATTGTATTATTTGTATATAAAATAAGGTTTTTAATACCAAAATTATAGAATAAAGAGAAGAAAAGAAAAAAGAAACAAAATATTGAAAATATTTTATGACCGTAAACGCCGAGACCAAGTTAAGAATTGAGTTGGTCGATAAGGAATAAAGTATGGAGAGATAAGGGCCAGAAATGGAAAAAAAACTAAATTCTTTTATTCTTTATTTATGTATTTCTGATCTATTTTATTCTTTATTATTTGCTCATCAAATATAGAAACTTTGTACATTAAAATTGTAGATAATAATATAAATAAAAATACAAAATTGAGTTGTACAAAAATAGTACACAATGTACATTTTATATACAGAATAAAAAGCCAAAAACCCAATTTCACAAACCCATATCTTTCAAATAAAAACTCAGAACATATCAAAATCACTCCAATTGTATATAACTTTTTAGAAGCTATTTAATAGTGGCGATTTTATATTTTTTGGAATAACTATATGAAAGTTACGTTTTTGACCCCTATTTTACATTATATCGATTAAAATATTAAATTTATTCATTCTATATTATTCTTACAAATTTATATTTATATAATCTTGTAATAATTATTTATAACATATGTGCATGATAAAATTAAAATAAAACCAAAAAATGGAAAATAAAATAAGTCTATATATTTATATAGGCAGAATACTTACAATTATACATGTCTATAAATAAAAATGGATCCCATTATTTATTCTTTATTCTTTTATATTTTTATAATATTTTAAATATTGTTTATATTATATTAAAAATTAAAAGCCAAAAGAAAACTCATTAAATACATTAAATGAAAGAGGTACATAAAACATAGGCAAAACGCCTATAAATATACCTGCATAATATACATATCTATTTATTTAAGTGTACAAATAATATCATAAAAATATAATAAAATATATTTATACTCATAAAAATAAATTTTAAATATATAAAACAAAGTAATAAAAAATAAAATAAAATGTACAAAATAAAAATATAATAACCAAAATATGGGCAAATATCCCTATAAATACACTATTAAAAATTAACTACTAATAAATAAAGCTAAAAATAAATAAAAATTACAATAAAATACTACATAAAATAATGATCATTTTTTATTTTATAACCAAAAATTAATAAAATCAATTGCCATTTTTGGGTAAATAAATATGAATAAACTCGTAGTTTTGTCCTTTAGCAGGTCCAATTGGACCAATAGAGGCCAAGGATCGTTGAAATCCAGTCAACTCTCCCTGCGCCTCTGACTTTCGTCAGAATTGTCCAATCTCATGTCTTCTCCCCTTTTTCCTGCTCGATCTATCGATCAATCAGCCCCGATTTCTTCATGGTATTTCATCATTGATATCCCGTGATTCACGCTGAGCCTTCAGATTTATTGTACATAGTGCAATTTTCTTGATTTCACCCGGTCAATAAGGATGGCCATCATGTCCATAAATAAACCCCCTCCGCTTTCCCTTCAATTTTTGGTTGTTTTCATCCCCCTCAACCACGTGACTTGGCCAAAGAAAGGACTCCACGTTACAGATGGAGCATCCCCTGAGCTCGTGGCGGTCGACGGAGGGCAGAGGTGCACCCATGGCCCCGACGCTAATGGCCCTGCTCCCTGGTGTCCAACCAGGTATAAGAGCTGGTTTTTTATTACTTTTCCATGTAGATGTAGTTCTTAGGATCGTTTTCATTCATTTTGTTTCATTACTTAGGTTGTAGTTTAGCTTAGCTACCCTCGTCAGAGCTCTTGAGCTCCTGTCGTGTTTCACTGTGCTACACCCTGTTTTCTGACTCCATTTCCACCTCATTCTCTTCCTCTCTTGCTTCTTCACCACGCTTCACCCTCCATTAACCCAGATCTCCACGAGATCTGGCGATCCGTGTTCTTTCCACCACCCTTGCCGGAGCACATCACCATTCGCCCACCCCTCCCCTATAGGACGCCTAATCGGGTCGAGGCAGTTTGTCCTCAATTCGTGGTCTTTTTGGTGCAGGTCTCAGGTTCAAGAATCGACTCCAAGCTTGACTTCCCAGGTGCCTTGAACATTATCACCTCGCCATGACTCTTCGTTGAGTTCCGGTCACCATGAGAGGTACCCTCCCGTGAGGATCACCAACCTCAGTGTCGCTGGAGAAGCCTCGGAGCTCAATAAATCAAGCGAACAAGGAAGAACATGCTCGTGTTCTTCCCTGTTCTTGGAGACCTGCTCAGCATCGTTAGATCGAGTTGCTGCCCAGTCCTAATCGTGATCGTTCAATCATGCCGCGACTCCAGTCATTCGATGAAGCCCAAGATCCCATGCACACTGCATATCAGCGAAGGGGTATTGCCCATCCGGGAGGCGACACGTGTTTAAGTGAAGAAATCCCAATCGTCCATCAATGCCTCTTTTGGGGTAAATTTCATACTCAACCCTGCCATTTTTGTATTATGTATTTAGCCGTGTAAATAAAGTATATAGTGTTAAATAAAATGGTTTTTTATGCATGGACCCTTATACTTTATTGATATTACACTTTGGTCCCTCCCAGCCTCACGCGTAAGTCCCACGAGACTAGGGGAAATTTGGTAGTATGCCCTTGACATTTATGTAATTATAAATTAGTCCAATAAAATTTAAAGCACGTTGTATACTTTTGGTAAATTTGCATCTTACCCCCTGTCATTGATTTTATTTGCAAAAATGCCCCAACGAGGACTTTGATTTTTGGATATTTTATTTATTTATTAAATATAGTTAATGTGCACTGAAAAATGTGCAAAAATAAGGCTAGATGCTTCATGCCTTGTAATTCCACGCCTATATTTTATTTGACATGTTTTGCATTTAATCTATTTATAAAAAATAAAAAGGAGCCCATTTATTTCCTATTTAACTTAGAAAATACCAAAAAAATAAAAAAAAATGACTAAAAATTCAAAAAATAATTATAGTATATTTTATCTATTTTAATTACAGACCAAAAATCACTAAAAATTCAAAACAAAAAGCCTAAAAATCTATTTTTAACCCAAATATTCCATAAAAAGCAAGAAATTCCTTTAAAAGTCCAAAAATATGTTTTTCTATTTTATAATATTATTTATATAAATATTTATATATTGAAATTGATTTGAGAAATTTTGGGACCTATTTTCTATTTTTAATATCCAAATAAATTTCGGGCATTTACTAATCACTTTTTTGGGGTATTTTTTACTTGAAAAATACATAAAATTATCAAAAAATCCATAAAAATAACATAAAATTAGGAAAAACATAAAAATCATATTTTTACTATATTTTGACTATTTTACATATTTATATATAGAGTATCAATATATATCTCATCTTGTATTTGTACATATACTTATATGTATATATATTATATTTAAATGAAAAATAAATATAAAAATTGAAAAATATAAAAAGAAAATACAAAAATCATAAAACCAAAAATGAAATAAAAATATAAAATTAAAACCCGTAAAACAATAAATTGGACAAGAGATAAAAGGCAAAGTTTTGAGCATTCTTTTTACTTCCTTCTATTGTTTGCTCCCAGTGTTCTACTTCTACACATTCTTACATGCTATATACATTGTTGTTGAGTTATAATAAATTTTAACTCCACATTTTTGCTATTCGTTACTTTATTCATACGGTGGGTTAATTGTTGATTAAATTCGAGGTTTTCACCACGGGTTGCCACATCGAGTGTGTCTCTGCCTTAGGTAAAGCATAATTAGACTCGCAATGAAGAATTTTCTGATTTATCAAATGGCGTTGTTGTCGGGGAGCAACGTCGCTTAGTTGGAGATTATTCTATTTTGTCATATATATCTTGTTTATTTATTTTTTTCATTTATTTATTTATTTTCACTATTTATTTGATATTATTGTGAACTATATGACCTTCTTCTTTGTTTTACTTTGATGCGAGGGACAACTGCGTGACAGAGGTTTTCTTAGGAGGAACTACGCACATGAGCAAGGTGGAGTCGGCCCTCTGATTCAAGCTAGCAAGAGAGAGCATCAAAGGTCGAACAGAGAAGAATTTTGAAGAACAACTTATTTGTTTGTTTATTATGTATATTCATGTGAGAGAGGGACTCTATAATTGTAATAATTCAAGACTCTCAAAGACTTTCCGACTTCCTGAGGTCCAGTGTCGGAGGGATTGTTCCCTTAGGAGCCTCGATGGTTTTGATTCTTTTTCGCTTTTTATTTTATTTTTATTATTTTGTGTGAATGAGCCCTAGCTTAGGAATTGCTTGCTCAATAGATTAAGGTCAAAATCCTCTAATATATTTGCATGTACCTATAGATGCACTTTTGGACTTAGTCAAATAATAGTTGTTGGTCACTTAGATTCGAACCCGAGCACCGTGAGAGATGTCATACAGCGCTGGCAGGACCCGTTGTGGCGGGCACCGAGATGTCTCCAAGATTGGACCTTAGGATTTGTTTCCAAATAATTAACATATTGTGCTTCATGATAATATCAATTTCTCATCTGGGGGATTTCATCGGATTGCATTTGCATATGGCATAGGTTTTCAAATTATATCTTGCATCCCGCATGGAGAGAGCTGGAAAGTACTGTAAGTCTTCGGGCTTTGCATGCATCATTGATTTTCCAACTTGTATGGCTTTATTGATCTTCTCTCTCTAATTTTGCTCACCTAGGATGCTAAATGTAATTGGAAACTTGTTCGGTTCGTGCATTGAAAATTAAACAAAAAAAAGTTATAACCAAAATAAAAGCATAACTGCTAACTCTACTTGATCTCTAAATTAAAAATGTAATGGATTCATTGTTTTGGGGAGAGAAACCCCCTCCTTATATGTACATTTTATTCCTATATACATGCTAAGGATTAGTGCCCAAATCCCCGGCCTGTCTTTCATGTGTACAACTTTGTGATGATCACCTAACTTTAAAATCAAAAAGATAAAAGACCGTATCTCGATCTTCACCGTGTTGAGTAGGTGAAACTGGGGGTCTACTTTGAGTATTGATTGTGACTTTGAGTACATTTGCATTTTCATCTCTTTTTGAGTTGTCGGTCCCATCAGTATGTGTATTTTCATCGAGTCTCTCTATCCTTCTTATACATGCATCTCCTCATTTGCATCGAGTTGTGATATTGGGCCTTGCGCTTCACCTTCTTAGCCGGATCTTGCGGTTTTTCTCCTCACCCATATTACATTATCCCTGATCTGGTTCGAGGATACCCTCTCCTTGAATCACATATTTTTCTATGTCCAGCTTCATCTCACCCACCCTCCTCGTGTCCCTCGTATCATCCCTTCTTCTACTAGGATTGTTGTGCTGGTAGGTATAGCTTGCATCGAGGATTTGACTTGTATTTATTATTAGAGTAAGTCAGGCATGTTTTAAGGATGTTGAGATTGATATCCTACTCCTTGTGGATTTGACTTTCGATATGTGCAGAGAGCTTATCGAGGACTTTGATGATGCACAGTTATTAGGTGAGATTATTATTTGAGGATTTTTGATCTCGCATACCGGATTGCGGATGCGACATATTTTGATGATTTGATGATGATGTCATGAGCTATGACTGATCAATCTATTTTGTGGTTCCAACATCTTCATTTTGAGGATTGATTGACTATTCCGATTCGGACTTCAGAGCTACGGTGATCGGAACTCACATGATTTCCCTCATCTTCTTTCATGAGCCATCTTTGATCTCCTAACTACCATCTACCTGTGGCACTTAGAGGATTTCTGCTAATATTTTGTGTCATCTCAGCTGATTGGATTGACTTGAGGGACGTAATGTGATTGGCATGATTATTTATCCTCACATGATCTTATTCCCTCCTGATGATTGATTGATTGATTGCTTTTGAGGACCTGAGATTTGATGCCAACAATCCCATAAATTGATTAACTTAGTTTTCATTACTCCCCGAGGACTATCTGCGGGAGAATGCAACACATTTTCTATGTTATGTTCCCTTACTATGTGTGATACCAATCAGTTAAAGCATGGAATCGAGTCGTCTGATTTGACTGTTTGGCCTCCCTGCTGATTGTGCGCCCGATATGTAGGTACACGAGGCCAATTTCCCTACTCCTTCGAGTCTTCTCTCCTTGATGGTCCTCGCAAGGAGCAACATCACTTTTTTTTATTATTCCCTGCCTAGTTTATAGTGCTCTCCAAGGGTTATCTGCGAGAGATTATGACACCTTCCTAGATCTGTGGTCTATTCTGCTGGGTAGTCAATATGTGGCTACCGAAACCGATCTGCCTGACTCCTTTGAGTCCTCTCTCCTTGATGACCCTCACAAGGATGAGATCTGATCTGACTATTCGATGCTTAGCTTGCATTGTTCCCCGAGGACTATCTGCGAGACAATGTGATAACGCGGTTTTTGCAAGGGTCTAAATAGTCCACACAAGGCGGGATCACAATGTCGCTGCGGTGACCGCTCACAAAACCCGTATTAATCAACAATGAACCACAATATATAAATCAAGCAATGAGAAACAAATGGAGTCAATTTTTATTATAACTCTACAAATATGTGTATAGTGTGCAAGTGTGTAGAGTGTCGAACACAGGGAACAAGCAGGATTGAACAAGCAAAGATGCACAAAATGTGGTTGTGAATATTTATCTAGATGTGTTATTTTTTTGTGGGGTTTAATTTTATATTTTTTATTTAATTTTTGATTTTATATTTTTGTATTTTGATTTTAAATTTACAGAATTTATATTTTCTTTTTATATTTTATATTTTTATATTTCCTTTTTCGATAATAGAATATATATACAATATAAGAGAGAGGGGAATAGAGTATTTATAAAAATAGGTAAAAATAGCGAAAATTAGGAAACAAAGTTTTTTTGGGATTTTTCTATTTTTCTAATGTTTTTGAGATTTTTTGGATTTGCCCTAATTTTTTGGTATTTTAAAGTAAAAAAATACTTGAAAACAGTGAACTAGGCTACTGATCGAAATTAAAATTGGGGTTAAAAATATCAAACAATATCCAAAATTCCTCATACTAATTTTAAAATAAATCCAATACAATAAGGAAACTACAGAAACTGAGTTTGTATTTTTAAGATTTTCTAGAATTTTTAGATTTTTATGAAGTTTTTAGAGGATTCTAATTTTTAGGAGTTTTACTTTGAATTTTTTAAAGATTTTTATAATTTTTATGGATTTTCTATTGCAAACAGTGCTGAAAATGCAAGTTTTTGATTTTTAATAAATACGAAAATGCAATAAAAATGCAAACTAAACATATGGCGTTAAACTACAATGCAACAGGAGCCTATGGTATTTTTTGGTAATTTTTCGAGTTAAAATGATACATGAAACAAATGCAAACATCCAAGTAAAAATACAATACTGGCAAGGGCATAAATGTAAAATACATAGAAGTCTAAGGGCCTACTTGCAATTTTTCCAAAGATAAATAACGTTAAATACAATTTTCTGGACTAAAAATAAATACGCAAACCTAGAGGGGGTTCGCTGCAAAATGTCCAACTCACGTGCACTAGGCACGTGACCTAGCAGGGTATTTTTGCAATTTTACAAAGTTCCAGGGGCTCAAATACAATTTTTCCAAAATATTACAACTTATTTAAAAAGTTCATGGAATGAAATGAAATAAAACAAACCCCCAGGGGTTCCTGTGCAAAATACCCAGCCCCTGCGCACGGGAAGTGACGTGGATAGGACCTAAGTGCCAATAAAGAAAGTATGGGGGCTTAGATGCAAATATACAAAAGATTTTAAACTATGCCCAAAAGTTTCTGGACTGAATTGAAATATAAAATTTGGCGAGGGTGAAAGTGCAAAATTCCCACGCCTATATTCCTCGTGCGCGATCGGACAGCGGAGAGGCTGTCACTTATCCACGTGTCGCGCGTACAACGCGCGATGACGGTTCGCAGCTGGACGGTTGAGATTAATCCTCGGATGAAGATCTGATGGTGGTGGCTTGACACGATCCAACGGTGGAGATCAGAACTGGGGCAACGGCTCGATCGAACGACAGAGGAGCGAGGTGGAGGAACCGGGAAGAACGCCAGCGAGGCAAACTTCCCCGAGCTCGATCTCGGGTCTCCGGCGGTGGATGGGCTCCAAAATTGAGCTGCAAGCTCCTGGGAGGTCAGGCTAGATGCTGGAGTGCTCAGGATCGTCGGAGGAGCGTCGAGGTGCTAGCGCGAAGGCGGCGGAGCTCGGAGCTCCAGGTAGCTCCGGCGAGTTACGCAAATGGTCCCCAGGGGCTTTGACTGTGCTTTGACCATCAAAAAGAGGTGAGAGGGTCCAAGGCAAGCTGCCTGGACCCTGCGGAGGCGGTTGGAAGTCGAAAATGGTCGGTGGAATGCGGAGGAGCTTAGCCGGAGGTGCGCTCCGACAAGGCGATCGTAGGGTGAGAGATAGTGATCGACGAGGCGAACTAGAGGTGCTAAGCTACTCCTAGGACTACAGGGAACAAGAAAATGCAAAAGGAATGAAGAAGGGAGATATACCTCGATGGTCGGAGACCAGAGGTGAAGAACCTCGACGCCGGAGGTCGGCGGAGGTGGTGGAGCCGCTACAAGGCTTCCTCGACTCGCCTGAGGGTATAGTTGCGGAGCTGTCACCTCTAGCAACACGAAGCACGCCCAAGGGAGGAGGAAATCTCGCCAAGAAGGGTTCAAAATTGGGCTCGAAGGTGGCGTGTCAGATATATACAAGGTGGTGGCGTGAGTTTGGGAGCAAGAACACGCGCAAATGATGAAGATCTGGGGAGATCTGAGGGATCGACGAGGATCAAGGATGTAATGTACAGAGAGGAATTCCCAAGAAGGAATCGAGGGGAGAGGACGAAGAGATTTAGGTGCTAACATTTCTTGAAAATGGGACAAAATCACGGGCGTTAGAGGGTGACAGACCTCGTTCAGGGAGTTGACCGAGGTCAACCAACGACCGCGCCTGATTGGTCCACCGTGGACCACTAAAAAAGCCCTTCAAAAATTATTTGTAAATTCAAAATAAAATAGTAAATGAATTTATTAATTTCAGGTTATAAAATAAAAAATGTTTCTTATTTTATAAAGAATTTTATAGTGAATTTTATTTATTTTTATGAGGTATATAATTACATGGTACCATTTATGCCTTATATAGGTATATATATCTATATATTTTATTATTTATTTTTATTTTGTATATTTAATTATTTATTTTTGTTCATTATTTTATAAATTTATAAAATAACTTTGTATACTTAAATATATTTTTATTTTATTTTTTGATGTATTTTGTACACTTAATAAAATATAAATAATAATTTTACAGGTGTGGGTATAGGTATTTATACCTAGGTGTGCTATTTATTGTATTTTTATTCTGATTTTAATATACATATAACTTTTAAATAATATTTACAGAATTATAAAAATATAAATTTATGAAAATAATGAATAAATAATACAATGAATATTTTAATCTGTACAAGTATAAAATAGGGGTCCAAAGCTCAACTTTTCAAACCGTAGCTCCGTCAAATGCGAAACCACCTTCATTAAATAGATTATTTTAAATTATATATAATTAAAGGTGAGTTTGATGCATTTTGAGCCTTTATTGGCAAGATACAGGTCTGGGAAGTTGGTATTTTAGATTTTTATTCAGATCATAACTTTTTATCTGTACAGTATTTTTGTATGAAATAAATTTTGTATTTTATTTATTTAATCATCTGCAACTTTCATGTAAGGTTTCTTTATTTGAGGTATAAAAAGTGGAACCAAAAATAGGTCCCAAAAATGAATAAGGAAAGAATAAAATGAATAGGTGTCTGGCCCTTATCTCCCCCTACTTTATTCCTTGTCGACCTATTCATCAAAATGCCTAGGTCTCGGAGTTTCGGGTCATAAAATATTTACAATATTTTATTCTTTTTCTTTTCTTTATTTATTCTATAATTTTGGCTTTAAATACATTATTTTATACACTATGTACATGCACATGCATTCAAAGATGCTCTAATTAAGGGTATTTACATGCATTTGCCAGAGTTTCTGAGGCCAAAATGATAGAATAAAGATGATGAAATGTTGATTCATCATCCCCCTATACTTTGCCTTTGCTAGTCCCTAGCAAACACTTATGCAATAAGTGCAGTAAGAAAATTAAATAAAAGAAAAAGAAGAAATGTGGGTTGAATTTAATAATCAAACTTGCCTTCACAAAATCAAAGTTTGGAGCTTAAGTCGGACCTTTGGAATTTTAGTGCGTGCGGAACCTTAATGAGAACCGGACTTGAAATCCAACAGCCTTCGAGAATCCCAAAACTCTGCTCAAGTCTACTTAATAGCCAGGTCAGAATACTTGAACTCATACGCAAACCCTTTAGACTATGAATCTGAATCGTATAGTGTAAGTGATGGTGGCTCTCCCAACTGAAATGACAAAGAGACTGGCTTCTCCAATATGACAACCCCAATGATTCCCCAATCCAACAACTCATTCCTCGAGGAGCGGGGTATTCCCTTCTAAGTTCAAGTGGCAACCAGCTCAAGAGGAGGGGGTGAAGAGAAGAATGGATGCTAGCCAGTGTAGCTACCTATCCTAAGATGCAAGACCAGTGCAGTCAAGTCATCCAGCTGCAGGCTCACATGATTTGACTTTGAGGCTCAAGCTTGCTTATTGACTATACACATATATACACTCCGTTAGGCATTTTTATTTTTGTTCAAGCCTGTCCACTTTTTTGGAGTTTTTGCTTTTGTTTTTTATTGTTTTTTAATACTATATACAACAGCATTTACATAGAGAGTTTTTCCTCTTGAGCCAGTAGACTATCCCTCTTTTGAAGCTTTATTGCAACCCACAATCTCCTGTCCTCTAAACTCATCATCACCGGACAGGTTGGGATGCACTTCCCTCCCTAGAGGAGGAAAAGTCTTTCCACCTGTGTGCGTCTCCTATAGGCAAATACAACCCCATCACCACTCCAATTGAGTTGAGCCAAGTGAAAGGTGCAGGTGTTCAAGTTAGGTCATTATCAACAAGAGTCTTGTGTGTGCTTCGAAATACTCTACTTAGGCATTCAAGAATCCATTGAATTAAGTCCCGTGATCCTCAAAGAATTAAGTTCAACTAGACTTGAAGTACCTCACTTCCAGCTCCTATAAGGTTCTTGTTAATTAGGTAGATTTAAGGTCTAACGAAGCTCCAATCTTCAGATTTTATTTAGACTCGTTCAATTATCAAACTCAATCCGAAAAAAGCTCATGCTATGCCATGCGGAAAATTTTTTTGTGGTGCAATTTTCAAAGATTTTGAACTTTTTATGGGTTTTTGAAAGGATGATGCATATGCAATTTTTTTAGATTTTTCAAAAAGATTTTTCAAATGTTTTTGGATTTTAGCTTTGCAAATGTTTTTGGGATTTTTTGAAAACAAAATGGTTTTGGTCCAAAAACTAGTACAAATATTTACACGGGGATGCATATTGTATTTACAAGAAGTGGATTTTAAGAATTTACAAGGGTAAGTGGTCAGTTTTATACATATATATCTAAAGAATTTTTAGGTGAGATGTATGTATTCCTCAAACTTATTTGACAAATGTTTTTCAAACAATTTTGAAAACTATAGTCCAAAATAATTTTTATAACACCTTTACAAACATGTACGCACATTTGAAAATTATTTTGCAAAGATTTTTCAAACAGTATATATAGGTTTTTTCAATTATTTTTGCAATCATTTTTCAAACCATTTGCAAATCATTTTTCAAACCTTTTATTTCACACAAAGAAAATAATTTTACAATCAAAATATTTTTACAAAGGTCGAAACATGTACAAAACTTTTTCCAAATAGTTTTCAAAAGATTTTTCACACAGATTTTCAAACATTTTGTAGAGAATATTTTCACCTGATTTATTAATCAGTAATTACAAAAAGAATTTGAGGACTATAAACAAATTTTTATGAATTTTAACAAGTATAATTATTTTTAATACGAAAGTACGAGTTATGGCTAAGTATGTACGGAGTATATACGACCCCCCTATACTTAGCTTGAGCTATGCCCTCATAGATCGGAGAGAAAAGAGAAGACATAACTCGTACTAAGTATAGGCAAGCCTAAAGAATAAGTAAAGGAATAAATGAACGAATGAGAAGTCGACCGTCCCCCCTATACTTAGGATCAAATAATCCTAAGTATAGCGGACTGTACACAATGCAGGGAGGGTCAAGGGTGGGAATGAACAAATCATACTCCGATTGTCTCCCCTATACTTAGGGTCATATATACTAAGTATAGACAAGAAGAGGAGACCATGGAGAATATCAAAGAAGAGAGGAAAGGAAATGAAGAAAAGAAGAAAAGAAGAAAATAGATCACAGCTCAATGTGTGCATCCCCCTATACTTAGGACAAGGCGTGTCCTAAGTACAACGAAATCATAGGATGAAGATGGGGTGACATACATAACGGAAGAATGAATGAATGATATAGACAAATGGATCTGTACAGAGGAGGATAGAAGTGATAATCATGTACGAGACGTAATAAGTTGTGAGTCAAAGAGGACATCTCATACCAGATGAATTGGGGCAACAACAATGGTCGGCGGGTCATGATCAAGATATGGTTTCAAGCGCTGACCATTGACTCTAAAAGTGGAAGATGATTAAGGTTCGGATATATCAATGCTGCCATTATCATGCACCTTCCGGACCACATATGGTCCTTTCCATTTACTTTGTAGTTTCCCTGGGAATAATTTCAACCTAGCATCAAATAACCATATTTGTTGTTCTGGCTCAAATTGTTTATGGCTGATTTGGGAATCGTGCCATACTTTCACTTTCTCCTTATACTGTAGGCCACTTGAGAAGGCTGTATCTCTTAGTTCTTCCAGGGCTGTCAACTCTGCTTTCCTTTGTTCTCCTACACTCTTGGGATCCAATAATAGCTTA
>JAZKJV010000872.1:165136-306579 GCA_037367405.1 Ottelia alismoides | reverse complement strand
GTCACTGGGAGGCGAATGGTTGTATGTGTTGTGTAATTATTCAAATCCATTGTTCATGTCCAATTATTGTTTTTGTGGGTTTTTGGTTTTTACATTTTTTTTATAATTTTTATTTTTTTATTTTGTTTTTATATTTTATATTTTTTTATTTTCTTTTTATATTTTTAATTATATAATATATAGATATGTATTAATATATAAAGAGATATATATATAAGAAGAGAGAGAGGGGTAAAACAATACATGGGTACATATATATATAGATAAAAATGCTTAAAATATATATAGATATAATTTTTTTCTTTTTGCTTTTTAATTTTTTTCTATTTTTTTGTTATTTTTTTGGAATATTTCTACTTTTTATGTATTTTTAATTTCAAAAATGTCCACAATATAGGACTAATTACATACCCGAATATAATTTGGGTTTTAAAAATATAAAATAAACTCCAAAATTACCCAAATTAATTTTAATATATTAATAATAATATAAAGATAATTATAAAGGAGAAAATGTAATTTTGGTATTTTTTAAGGATTTTTCTATTTTTTTTGGTTGGATTTTGGAGCTTTCTGATTTTTTATTTTTCTTTTTCATATTTTTTGGGTTTTTCAATTTCTGGACTCAATATATATATAAATATACCATATATGATTTTTTTGGAATTTTTCAAAAACATTTTATATTTTTTTGTATTTATAATTTAGACAGTACAAAATGGGCTTCTTTTTCATTTTTAATAATTAGGAAAATGCAAAAAAATGTGGAATAAAATATGGGCGTGGAAGAACACTACATGAAGCACTTATCCTCATTTTTTTGAATTTTTAGAAGCACCCTAGGTATTTTTAATAAATAGATAAAAGACACAAAAAATAAACAACCTAGCAGGGGCATTTTTGCAAATAAAATGCTTTCCAGGGGCATCAGTGCAAAAATTCTACAGAAATAAACATTTATTTATATTTTCGAGACTAATTTACAATATACAAAAACCGCTAGGGTATTCATGCAATTTTCATGCGCCTCACGTGGGACTGCACGTGAGGCGCGGAGGGACCTAATTGCAATTCCAATAAACTCAGGGTCCTTTCTGCAAAATTACAAATATTTTACAACGTGCGATTTATTTCACGGTATTAAAAATTAAATACAAAAAGAGCGGGGGTTGGTTTTGCAATTTACCCCCAAAGGCGCGCTATCCAACGGTTGTGCTTTCTTTACTTGACACGTGTCGCCTCCTGGTGAGACGATGACGGTTCGTCGATCTACAGTGGGGATTAGATCACTCGCGTGATCTGACGGTCTGAGCGCAAGAGGATCGGACGGCTGTCATACGACCTGGACCTTCGTCTTCATCCAACGGCGGGGAGCACACACGCAAGAACAGAGAAGAACGCTCGCCGGGGCGAGCTTCTTCCGCCTGGATCTCGCTCCTCCATTGTTCGTCGCTGCACCTGAGGGTCCCAGAAGCTTCCTGGAGGGCTGCTCTATCCTGCTGGAGTGCTTGGATCGGCCGGAGGCACGCTGGAGCGCCGCCACGAGCTCGAAGAAGGATCGAGGCTCCAGGTACCTCCGCTCGCATGTAACTCGGCTCCTGGTGTTGTCCAATGCACCTAACCTGCACAGGAAGAACGCTAGGCTCGAGGGCAACACCCTCGACCAAAAATTGAAGCTGTTAGCATACGAATGGATGGGGTGGCGAAGCTTCCGGCGATGGGTGGAGACGAAGCTTCGGTTCGCAGATCTGGAACATATCTGGTTGGACAAAGGTGGCTGGGAGGTGGAGACTGCGGTAGGGAAGGAAATGAACGCGAAATGGCGTCGGAAAATGGTTGGGAACAAGGTGGCGAAGTCGCCGGAGCAGAGATCCGACGAACTTCGATTTACCTAATCTAAGCTATGCTAATAATCTAAATACGAAATAAAATGCAGGAATAAAATGCGGGAATAAAAATCTACCTAAATACATAAATGCGCAGCTCTTATACCTGAAGAAACTACAGGGAGCAAGGCGGCTGCCTGAGCGCCGCCGTGGGTGCAACCACCTCCATCTCCAGCCGATTCAAGGTGTCGGAGGCATCCTCCTGTCACGAGGAGCACACCTGGGACTGAATGCGAGGAAGAAAATGGGTTAGGGCTGACCAAATTTTGCGGAGGAGGCAATGGTTCCTTATTTATACACAAACGAGCACCCTTATTTGATCGGCTAAAATCAACGAATCGGTGTTATGTACAATGGATCCCAGATCTCGGCGCGAATCATGGATGATCAGAGAGTAAAATTCGTGAAGGGATGGTTGTCGAAGGAGCAACCAATCGAGCGGGAAAAAGGCAGAAATCGAGGGAATGGACAGGCCTGACGGGTCAGTCAGAGGCGCAGGGGGAGTTGACCGGAGGTCAACTTTCCCTGGCCCCTGATTGGTCCACATCGACCAGATCTTGACCCTTTTATTTGATATAATAAATGAATTAATTAGATTTTCGTATAAAAAAAGTTTATAAATTAATGTAGTATTTGTTTATGATTTTTATTTATTTTTTTGAAGTATTTTATTATGGCTTTATTAAAATAATGTATTTACAAGTATATTTATATATATATTTATTTATTTTTATTTTGTTTATTTTGTTTTATTATTTTATTTTCTTATTTTATAAATTTGTGACTTATTTTTGTGAGTATAAATATATTTTTATTTAATTTTTATGAGTTTATTTACATTTTTAAATAAATGTGTATATGTATATGTAGGTATACTTATAGGTATTTTACCTATATATTAAATACTTTTATTTATTTAATATATTTTATTTGTTTTTATTTTGGATTTATATTTTTAATAAGTTATATGTATACATTACTATAAAAATATAAATGAATAAAGAATAAAAGAATTAAATACCTTTTTATTTATATACATTCTTAACATAGGTATTTTGCCTATGTATTACATAGGCTTATTTTATTTTACAAATTCTTTTTGGTTTTCTTGAACTTTTAATATGTACATGCATTATATACATTATTTACAAATTTCTAAAAATATGAATTTACAAAAATAATGGATATTGAATAAAATAAATATTTTAATCAGTCCTGTATACAAGGTGGGTCAAAAACCTAACTTCCACAGATGAACTCCAAAAATTACAAAACCAATTTTATTAAATAGTTCTTAGAGTGCTATATACAATTAAAGTAAGTTTGGATGATTTGGAGTTTTTATTTGCAAGATATGGGTCTGTGAAGTTGAGATTTTTGCTTTTTATTCTGAGTATAAAATGTACACTGAGTATTATTTTTAGACAAACTCAATTTTATATTTTTATTTACATTATTATCTACAACTTTCATGTACAAAGTTTCTTTATTTGATAAATGAATAATTATGTATAAAATAGGTGTCAAAAAATGCATAAATGAGTGAATAAATAAATGAGGTATTTATTGTACTATTGGCCCTTATCTCCCCCTACTTTATTCCTTGTCGACCAATTCCATGCTGGCCTTGGTCTCGGGGTTCGGGTCATAAAATATTTACAATATTTTATTCCTTTTTCTTTTCTTCTCTTTATTCTATAATTTTGGCATTAAAAATCTCATTTTATGTACAACAAATACAATGAATAATGAATGCTATTATGTACAAATTGAGGCTATTTACATGCATTTGTTGGGGTTTTTAAGGCCAAAATGATAGAATAAAGGTGATGAAATGGAGATTCATCACCCCCCCTATACTTGCCTTTGCTAGTCCCTAGCAAATACTTATGCAATAAGTACAAAAAGAATAAAGAATAAGAAGAAAAGAAAAAGCAAAAATAAAGAATTCAAAGAATAAATTGAATTGATCGTGATTATTAAACTCATCTGTACAAAGTCACAGTTTGGAGCTCAGGTTAGACCTTGGTGTGAGAATGTGTGTGGAACCTAATCGGGAACCAAATTTAAAACACAACAGCCTTCGAGAGTCACAGAACTTGGTTCAAATCACCTCAATAGCCAGGTCAGAACTAGCCTACGTCATACGCAAACCCTTATGACTATGAAGCTGACTTGTACAGTGTAAGTGATAGTGGCTCTCCCCAACTGGAATGACAAAGAGACTAGCTTCTCCAGAATGACCACCCAATGATTCCCTAATCCAACAACTCTTTCCTTGAGGAGCAGGGTATTCCCTTCTAAGTTCAAGTGGCATCCAACTCAAGAGGAGGAGGTAGAGAAAAGAATGGACGGTAGCCAGTGTAGCTACCTATCATGGGATGCAAGACCAGTGTAGTCAAGTCATCCAGCTGCAGGCTCACATATTTGACTTTGGAACTCAAGCTTGCTTATTGACTTTGTACATACTTTGCAGGCATTTTATTTTTGTACAGGCCTGACCTTTTTTTCAACATACTGTATACAGCAGCATTTACATAAGGAGTTTTTCCTCTTGAGCCAGAAGACTATCCCTCTTTTGAAGCTTTATGGCAACCCACACTCTCCTGTCGTTAGACCTCATGGCTACTGGACCAGGTTGGGGTGCACTTCCCTCCCTAGAGGAGGACGAATGTTTCCACCCGTGTGCGTCTCAGACTGGCAAATCCAACCCCCTCACCACTCCAATTGAGTTGAGCCAAGTGAAAGGTGCAAGTGTCCAAGTTAGGTCACAGTCGACAAGAGTCATACGTGTGTTTCAAAAAGTTCTAGTTAGTTCACTGAGGTGACTTGAACCTAGCCCTGATTTCTCAAAGAATTAAGTTTGAATAGACCTGAAGTGCCCTAAACCTAGTTCCCATAAGGTTCCAGTGCAATTAGGTGCGGTAAGGTCCAACCAAGCTTCAATCTTCGACTTTATTAGACTAGTTGAATCATCAAGCTCAATGAAAGAATTTGAATGCTATGCAAATGCTATTTGCAAATATGCAAAGAATAATGCAATTTCCAAAGAATTTGAAAACAAAGAGAATGATTTTTACACAAAGAATTTTTGCAAATAAAATTAATTTTGGCACTCAAAGTATAAAATATGTACAACTATTTACACGGGCGTGCCGCTTTATTTTACAATAATTAAGATTTTACAATATAGTTTTTATTAGTATATGTGTACACTTATTAAAGAATTTTGTTTGTGATTTATTTATTTTTATTTATAATAATTATTATATATATTATTTTAGTTATATGTGACTATTCCTCAAACTTATTTGACACAATTTTTTCAAACAATTTTTGAAAACTATAGTCCAAAATAATTTTTACAAATATTTTTACAAACATGTACACACATTTGAAAATCATTTTGCAAAGGTTTTTCAAAACAGTATGTATAGATTTTTCAAAATATTTTTGCAACCATTTTTCAAACCATTTGCAAATCATTTTTCAAACATTTTATTTCACACAAAGAAAATAAATTTTTACAAACCACACATTTTTACAAAGGTTGAAAACATGTAACAAAACGTTTTCAAAATAGTTTTCAATAAATGTTCACATGGATTTTCAAACTATTTTTCAAACATTTTGCAAGAAATATTTTCACCTGATTTATTAATCAGTATATACAAAAAGAATTTGAGGAATAACCACATCTTTAAGGATTTTTAAAGAATTATCAGCCATATTATTAAGAGAATACGAAATTACGAGTTATGGCTAAAGTATATACAGAGTATATACGACCCCCTATACTTAGCTTGAGCTATGTCCTCATAGATCGAAAAGAAAAGAGAAGACATAACTCGTACTGAGTATAGACAAGTCTAAAGAATATATATAAGTAAGAGACGAAGGAAATAGAAGTTGACCGTCCCCCCTATACTTAGGATCAAGTAATCCTAAGTATAGCAGACTGTACACCAAGCAGGGAGGGTCAAGGGTGGGAATAAACCGATGAACAACTCAGGGGTACACCCCCCTATACTTAGGACAAAGTACGTCCTTAGTACAGAAAACTGACACAAAGGAGCGACACCTTTTATTTAGATACACAATATAGAAAAGGAAAAGAAGAAAAGAAGAAAAGAGAGATATGTACAGTTAGATGAAACGATCGTGGAGAATATACGCATCACTCCCCCCTATACTTAGGGTGAGATATCCCTTAGTATAGGCAACAACAGGAGTGACAAAACTGAACAACGAAAGAACAACGCGGTGTGTGCCCCCCTATACTTAGGACAAGGTACGTCCTAAGTGTAGACACAAAGATGTGGCGATAGATCTGGGGCACACATAACATGCGGGAGAAAAAAGGAATAGGTAAAACACATATATACAAGGGGTGAAATAACTGGTGGAGTATAGGACAGTATCTGACAAGTGAATACCGTACTCTCGTCGTCGTCTCCCTGTGAGAACGAGGTCGCAGTCAGCAGGTGAAAAGACACCCGAATATATAGTCGAGTGGGTGTCAGCTACTGGGGACAACAGATCAGAAAGTAAAGTGGTCCGGGCCGGCAGCAGAAATCAGTCAATCGGTTCATCGGGTTAGCATGAGGTAACGGAGCCGATACCGTAAGACCGAGAGGAAGAAAGAGTAGTACCGATTCCTCCGGTCAATCAGAGTCTCAGATAGATCAGAAATAAAGCCTATGAGACTGTGTGATGCACGACGGTGATATAATCTGAAAGTCACAAGAATACACCGGACAACACAATATGTGGCTCACTCCTGCGAGGGTCCTCAAGGTGACCAGAATCAGAGAATAATCAGAAGACTCGGCTCCGTGCTCCAACAGAAAAGAGACACAACCAGGGAGGAGACCGAGTACACAAGGCAGAAGACCCAGCTTCGTGCTCCCACAAACAGGAGACACCAGAAATGAAGCCGAGTACATAGAAAATGATGTACTCGCCCGCAGATAACCCTCAGGGAGTGGTACATACTAGTCAATGAATAATCAAAAACAGAAGGTCACCCTTGCGAGGGTCGTCAAGGAGAGCAGGCTCAAAGGAGCCTGATCCATCAGACGGATCATAGAAACGATCTCGGTAGGCGACAGATCGGCTACCAACAAAAGAGACCATCAAATTAAGAAAGTGTGGCAGCGTCCCGCAGATAACCCTCGGGGAACGTGCTGCCAGCTAGGCATGAAAATAGCAGATATCAGAAGCTCAACCTTGCGAGGACCGTCAAGGCGAGCAGACTCAAAGGAGTCTAATCAGACAGGTCCCATGATCCGCAGATCGGATACACAGTCAGCAGTGGGGACCGAGCATAAAGAGAGTGTTGCAACCTCTCGCAGATAGTCCTCGGAGAGTACTGCGATCTAGGCAAAGAATAGTCAGAATGTGTCTCTACCTTGCGAGGGTCGTCAAGGAGAGAGATGGGCTCGAAGGAGCCGGATCCATCAGACGGACCCACATAGTGGTCTTAGTAGTCGACAAATCGGCTACCAACAAAAGAGACCAATCAGATCGGAAATATGTCGTAGTCTCCCGCAGATAACCCTCGGGGAGCTACGAGCTAGTCAAGGAATAATCCGAAAGAGCTCATCCTTGCGAGGACCGTCAAGGAGAGCGGACGCAAAGGCGTCTGAGCTAGTCGGTCTCATGCCCCAACAGATCGGGCGCATAGTCAGAAAGGGAGACCAATTGCCTATATCAGACGAATCGACTTCATGCCCCAACAAATGGAGGCACCAGAAGTGAGTGAAGTCGATCGTAAAGACAATGTCACATCCTTCCGCAGATAACCCTCGGGAAGTGATGTGAGCTACATAGTGAATAATCAGAGTACATCTCGTCCTTGCGAGGGTCGTCAAGGAGAGAGGGAGGCTCAAAGGAGCCGGATCCATCAGACAGACCCACAGAGAATATGATCATGGTAGGCGGCAGACAGCCTACCAGCAGAGTAGACCATCATCGCTATAATGTGTCATGGCTTCTCGCAGATAACCCTCGGAGAGCTATGAACTAGGCAAGGAATAATAAGAAAAATGGAGCTCTGCCTTGCGAGGACCGTCAAGGAGAGCGGACTCAGATGAGTCTAGTACATTGGCCTCGTTTACCGACAGATTAGGCACACAATCGCAGGGGGAGGCCAATCAAGCATATCATCTGACTCGGTTTCGGGTCCCATCACAATGGCGACCCAAGCAGTGAATGAAACCGCAGTCCTTGAAATTATCGCATTCTCCCGCGGATAGTCCTCGGGGAGGAATGCGAGCTAGATCAATGTAGGTCATGGGAATGCTGGCAAGTCATCTCAGGTCCTCAAAAGCAATAAATCATTCACTCATCCGGAGGGCATAAGATCATGCAAGGGAGCAAATAATCATGTCATTCACCAAACATCCCTTGGGTCAATCCAGTCAGCTGAGATGGCACGAAGAATAGTCAGGAATCCTCTAAGTGCCAGGGTGGATTAGAGAGTCAGGAGATCAAGGATGGGTCAAATAGGAAGATGAGAGATCATGCAGGATCCGCACACCTCTATCAGGCACTCCTGATCAGAATAATCATTCAATCCTCAAAATCAAGATGGCTAGAACCTCGAGATAGATCAATCAATACTCGTGAAATCAGACAGGTCCCATGATCCGACTACTCTATTAATGAATGAAATCCGACTCAAAGATGAAAAATGCATGGCTCACACGGGCGGAACCGACTACTCTATTAATGAATGAAAAGCATAATGGACTCCAAGTCACAATCAAGACACAAGGCAAACCCCCAATTCACCTACTCAACACAGTGAAGACCATCAGGTGATGGTCATTTATCTTTTCGATTTTAGAGTAAGGTGAGAACCACAAAAATTGTACAATCACTTAGGAGGCTTAATGGGATTTGGGCTCTACTCCTTAGTGTGTACGTGAGCACTTAGAACGCATCCAATGAGTGGGTTGCTCTCCCCAAGACAAGGAATCCATTACGTTTTATTTTTAAGTCTAATAGAGTTAGCAGTCCCGATTTTATTTAAGTTATCACTTTTTTGGGTATTTTCAATGCACGTGCCTATCGAGGTTCCAAGTTCCATTAAGCATCCTAGGTTGGCAAAAACAGAGGGAGAAGATCGGAAAAAGCCATGCAAGTCGGAAAACAATGATGCATGCCAAGTAAGAAGACTTACAGTGCCTCCCAGCTCTCTCCATGCGGGATGCTAAACAGAATTTGAAACTTATGCTATATGCAAATGCAAGCCGAAGAAATCGCCCTAGGTACAGAAATTGCTATTATCGTGAAGCACCACAAGTCGCTCATTCATCTTTAGCCTCAAAAAGTCCGGTCTTGGCTCACCCCTCCTATGCTCAACACACTTGAGTTTAGGAGAAAGCGCTTTGCGGGGCTCGCTGTGGCACAAAGGCTAATAGACAAATGAACGGCTGTTTAGAGTTTGATCTAGGTCCAAAGCGAACTATAGGTACATGCAAGTTTATTAAGGTGTTTGGACCTAACTCTACGAGCAAACAACTCCTAAGCTAAGGCTCATTCACACAAAATAATAAAAATAAAATAAAGAAAAGAAAAAGAGTCAAAATCATCGAGGCCCCCAAGGGAACAATCCCTCGGGCAATGGACCTCGGGAGTCAAAGCGTACCTGTGAGAGTCCTGTATTATTACAAAATTCAAGTGTCACTCTCTCACATGAATATACATAATAAAATGAAATAAAATAAAATGCATAAAAATAGAGGATGTCTTCAAAAATTCTCCTTCTTCTGTCGTGGTTGCCCTCTCCTGTTGGCTGGTATAGAGGAGCCAACTCCACCTCGCTTGGGTGCATAGGTCCTCCTAAGAGGTCCTCCTTCGCTTGGCGGTCCCTCGCATCAAAGACAAAGAAAGGAGATGGTCAGAGCAGTCAATCAAATAATATCAAATAGAAATAAAAACCAAATAAATAAATAAATCAGGGACATGAGCAAATAATTGAATAAATGAACAAATAAGCTCACAAAATCATACAAAATCATACAAATACAAACGACGCCATTTGATGACAGGGGATTCGCTGAGGTCGTGTCTTTCCACAAGGCGGATCGACAGTCGATGAGTCGACCTCAGACGAAATCCCCAAATCGATCAACAATTAACCCACAATCAATGTATGCAATAAATATCCAAAAATGTGGAGTTAAAATTTATTATAACTCTACATGTAAATGTGTATAGGTGTAAGTACAGGTAGAGGTCGAACACAGGGAGGCGAATGGTTGTATGTGTTGTGTAATTATTCAATCCATTGTTCATGTCCAATTATTGTTTTTGTGGGTTTTTGGTTTTTACAATTTTTTATATTTTTTTATATTTTTTATTTTGTTTTTATATTTTATATTTTTTATTTTCTTTTTATATTTTTGATTATATAATATATAGATATGTATTAATATATAAAGATATATATATAAGAAGAGAGAGGGGTAATACAATATATGGGTACATATATATAGATAAAAATGCTTAAAATATATATAGATATAATTTTTTTTCTTTTTGCTTTTTAATATTTTCCTAATTTTTTTGTTATTTTTCTGGAATATTTCTACTTTTTATGTATTTTTAATTTCAAAAATGTCCACAATATAGGACTAATTATATACCGGAATATAATTTGGATTTTAAAAATATAAAATAAACTCCAAAATTACCCAAATTAATTTTAATATATTAATAATAATATATAGATAATTATAAAGGAGAAAAATGTAATTTTGGTATTTTTTTAGGATTTTTCTATTTTTTGTTGGATTTTGGAGCTTTCTGATTTTTTTATTTTTCTTTTTCATATTTTTAGGGTTTTTCAATTTCTAGACTCAATATATATATACCATATATGATTTTTTTGGATTTTTTCAAAAACATTTTATAATTTTTTTTTGTATTTTATAATTTAGACAGTACAAAATGGGCTTCTTTTTTATTTTTAATAATTAGGAAAAATGCAAAAAAAATGTGGAATAAAATATGGGCGTGGAAGAACACTACATGAAGCACTTATCCTCATTTTTCTGAATTTTTAGAAGCACCCTAGGTATTTTTAATAAATAGATAAAAGACATAAAAAATAAACAGCCTGGCAGGGGCATTTTTGCAAATAAAATGCTTTCCAGGGGCATCAGTGCAAAAATTCTACAGAAATAAACATTTATTTATATTTTTGAGACTAATTTACAATATACAAAAACCACCAGGGTATTCATGCAATTTTCACGCGCCTCACGTGGGACTGCACGTGAGGCGCGGAGGGATCTAATTGCAATTCCAATAAACTCATGGTCCTTTCTGCAAAATTACAAATATTTTACAACGTGCTATTTATTTCACAGTATTAAAAATTAAATACAAAAAGAGCGGGGGTTGGTTTTGCAATTTACCCCCAAAGGCGCGTTATCCAACGGTTGTGCTTTCTTTACTAGACACGCGTCGCCTCCTAGTGAGACGATGACGGTTCGCCGATCTACGGTGGAGATTAGATCACTCGCGTGATCTGACGGTCTGAGCGCAAGAGGATTGGACGGCTGTCATACGACCTGGACCTTCGTCTTCATCCAACGACGGGGAGCACACGTGCAAGAACAGGGAAGAACGCTCGCCAGGGCGAGCTTCTTCCGCCTGGATCTCGCTCCTCTGATGTTCGTCGCTGCACCTGAGGGTCCCAGAAGCTTCCTGGAGGGCTGCTCTATCTGCTGGAGTGCTTGGATCGGCCGGGGGCACGCTGGAGCGCCGCCACGAGCTCGGAGAAGGATCGGGGCTCCAGGTACCTCCGCCCGCATGTAACTCAGCACCTGGTACTGTCCAATGCACCTAACCTGCACAGGAAGAACGCTAGGCTCGAGGGCATCACCCTCGACCAAAAATTGAAGCTGTTAGCATATGAAATGGATGGGGTGGCGAAGCTTCCAGCGATGGGTGGAGACGAAGCTTCGGTTCGCAGATCTGGAACAGATTTGGTTGGACAAAGGTGGCTGGGAGGTGGAGACTGGGGTAGGGAAGGAAATGAAGGCGAAATGGCGTCGGAAAACGGTCGGGAACAAGGTGGCGAAGTCGCCGGAGAGAGCTCCGGCGAACTTCGATTTACCTAATCTAAGCTATGCTAATAATCTAAATGCGAAATAAAATGCAGGAATAAAATGCGGGAATAAAAATCTACCTAAATACATAAATGCGCAGCTCTTATACCTGAAGAAACTCCAGGGAGCAGGGTGGCTGCCGGAGTGCCGCCGTGGGTGCGACCACCTCCATCTCCAGCCGATTCAAGGTGCCGGAGGCATCCTCTTGTCACGAGGAGCACACCTGGGACTGAATGCGAGGAATAAAATGGGTTGGGGCTGACCAAATTTTGCGGAGGAGGCATTGGTTCCTTATTTATACACAAACGAGCACCCTTATTTGATCGGCTAAAATCAACGAATCGGTGTTATGTACAATGGATCCCAGATCTCGGCGCGAATCATGGATGATCAGAGAGTAAAATTCGTGAAGGGATGGCTGTTGAAGGAGCAACCAATCGAGCGGGAAAAAAGGCAAAAATCGAGGGAATGGACAGGCCTGACGGGTCAGTCAGAGGCGCAGGGGGAGTTGACCGGAGGTCAACTTTCCCTGGCCCCTGATTGGTCAACATCGACCAGATCTTGACCCTTTTATTTGATATAATAAATGAATTAATTAGATTTTTCGTATAAAATAAAAAATGTTTATAAATTAATGTAGTATTTATTTATGATTTTTATTTTATTTTTTGAAGTATTTTATTATGGTTTTATTAAAATAATATATTTACAAGTATATTTATATATATTTATTTTTATTTTGTTTATTTTATTTTATTATTTTATTTTCTTATTTTATAAATTTATATATATTTGCGAGGACCGTCAAGGCGAGCAGACTCAAAGGAGTCTAATCAGACAGGTCCCATGATCCGCAGATCGGATACACAATCAGCAGTGGGGACCGAGCATAAAGAGAGTGTTGCAACCTCTCGCAGATAGTCCTCGGAGAGTACTGCGATCTAGGCAAAGAATAGTCAGAATGTGTCTCTACCTTGCGAGGGTCGTCAAGGAGAGAGATGGGCTCGAAGGAGCCGGATCCATCAGACGGACCCACATAGTGGTCTTAGTAGTCGACAAATCGGCTACCAACAAAAGAGACCAATCAGATCGGAAATATGTCGTAGTCTCCCGCAGATAACCCTCGGGGAGCTACGAGCTAGTCAAGGAATAATCTGAAAGAGCTCATCCTTGCGAGGACCGTCAAGGAGAGCGGACGCAAAGGCGTCTGAGCAGGTCGGTCTCATGCCCCAACAGATCGGGCGTATAGTCAGAAAGGGAGACCAATTGCCTATATTAGACGAATCGACTTCATGCCCCAACAAATGGAGGCACCAGAAGTGAGTGAAGCCGATCGTAAAGACAATGTCACATCCTTCCGCAGATAACCCTCGGGAAGTGATGTGAGCTACATAGTGAATAATCAGAGTACATCTCGTCCTTGCGAGGGTCGTCAAGGAGAGAGGGAGGCTCAAAGGAGCCGGATCCATCAGACGGACCCACAGAGAATATGATCATGGTAGGCGGCAGACAACCTACCAGCAGAGTAGACCATCATCGCTATAATGTGTCATGGCTTCTCGCAGATAACCCTCGGAGAGCTATGAACTAGGCAAGGAATAATCAGAAAAATGGAGCTCTGCCTTGCGAGGACCGTCAAGGAGAGCGGACTCAGATGAGTCTAGTACATTGGCCTCGTGTACCGACAGATTAGGCACACAATCGCATGGGGAGGCCAATCAAGCATATCATCTGACTCGGTTTCGGGTCCCATCACAATGGCGACCCAAGCAGTGAATGAAACTGTAGTCCTTGAAATTATCGCATTCTCCCGCGGATAGTCCTCGGGGAGGAATGCGAGCTAGATCAATGTAGGTCATGGGAATGCTGGCAAGTCGTCTCAGGTCCTCAAAAGCAATAAATCATTCACTCATCCGGAGGGCATAAGATCATGCAAGGGAGCAAATAATCATGTCATTCACCAAACATCCCTTAGGTCAATCCAGTCAGCTGAGATGGCACGAAGAATAGTCAGGAATCCTCTAAGTGCCAGGGTGGATTAGAGAGTCAGGAGATCAAGGATGGGTCAAATAGGAAGATGAGAGATCATGCAGGATCCGCACACCTCTATCAGGCACTCCTGATCAGAATAATCATTCAATCCTCAAAATCAAGATGGCTGGAACCTCGAGATAGATCAATCAATACTCGTGAAATCATCATCAAATCATCACATCATATCACATCCTTAATCCGGTGTGCGAGAACTAAAATGCCTCAATAATGCACCACACCTCTGCTCTATGCATCAGCAAAAATCCTCAAGAAGCCCGTATGCATGTATCAAAGACAAATCCATCACATCAATCTCAGCAACCTCAACATCATGCCCGACTTACACCAATAATCTGTATAAATAATCCCTGATGCGGGCCTCATCAATATGCACAGCATTACCGGGCAAAGGGAGAGGTGATACGGGGTATACGAGGAAGATGGATAAGAAGGGTAACACAATGGGGTGGAGAAGCTGATTGAGCGTTCGTGCCAATATCGCGGGTGGGAGAAGAGTGATACAGAGGGTACGAGGAGGGCGTGCGAGAAGATCGGGACATAGATAAAATTGGGTGTTCCACACAGGGTGGGAACACCGTCAACATGGTGGTCCGAAGAGCAGGCTCTCCTCGAACCTAAGAGGATGAGGATGGTACGGAGAATACGAGGAAAGTGATGAAGAAGCGGGAAACAAAGGACATGGCGAAGAATGATTGAGTTCAAGCGCCAATATCACGACTCGATGCAAAAATGAAGAGATATATGTATAAGAGAGGTAGAGAGAGACTCAAAGATGAAAAATGCATGACTCACACGGGCGGAACCGACTACTCTAGTAATGAATGAAAAGCATAATGGACTCCAAGTCACAATCAAGACACAAGGCAAACCCCCAATTCACCTACTCAACACAGTGAAGACCATCAGGTGATGGTCATTTATCTTTTCGATTTTAGAGTAAGGTGAGAACCACAAAAATTGTACAATCACTTAGGAGGCTTAATGGGATTTGGGCTCTACTCCTTAGTGTGTACGTGAGCACTTAGAACGCATACAATGAGGGGGTTGCTCTCCCCAAGACAAGGAATCCATTACGTTTTATTTTTAAGTCTAATAGAGTTAGCAGTCCCGATTTTATTTAAGTTATCACTTTTTTGGGTATTTTCAATGCACGTGCCTATCGAGGTTCCAAGTTCCATTAAGCATCCTAGGTTGGCAAAAACAGAGGGAGAAGATCGGAAAAAGCCATGCAAGTCGGAAAACAATGATGCATGCCAAGTAAGAAGACTTACAGTGCCTCCCAGCTCTCTCCATGCGGGATGCAGAACAGAATTCGAAACTTATGCTATATGCAAATGCAAGCCGAAGAAATCGCCCTAGGTACAGAAATTGCTATTATCGTGAAGCACCACAAGTCGCTCATTCATCTTTAGCCTCAAAAAGTCCGGTCTTGGCTCACCCCTCCTCTGTTCAACACACTTGAGTTTAGGAGAAAGTGCTTTGCGGGGATCGTTGTGGCACAAAGGCTAAGAGACAAATGAACGGTTGTTTAGAGTTTGATCTAGGTCCAAAGCGAACTATAGGTACATGCAAGTTTATTAGGGTGTTTGGACCTAACTCTACGAGCAAGCAACTCCTAAGCTAAGGCTCATTCACACAAAATAATAAAAATAAAATAAAGAAAAGAAAAAGAGTCAAAATCATCGAGGCCCCCAAGGGAACAATCCCTCGGGCAATGGACCTCGGGAGTCAAAGCGTACCTGTGAGAGTCCTGTATTATTACAAAATTCAAGTGTCACTCTCTCACATGAATATACATAATAAAATGAAATAAAATAAAATGCATAAAAATAGAGACTGTCTTCAAAAATTCTCCTTCTTCTGTCGTGGATGCCCTCTCCTGTTGGCTGGTATAGAGGAGCCAACTCCACCTCGCTTGGGAGCATAGGTCCTCCTAAGAGGTCCTCCTTCGCTTGGCGGTCCCTCGCATCAAAGACAAAGAAAGGAGATGGTCAGAGCAGTCAATCAAATAATATCAAATAGAAATAAAAACCAAACAAATAAATAAATCAGGGACATGAGCAAATAATTGAATAAATAAACAAATAAGCTCACAAAATCATACAAAATCATACAAATACAAACGGTGCCATTTGATGACAGGGGATTCGCTGAGGTCGTGTCTTTCCACAAGACGGATCGACAGTCGATGAGTTGACCTCAGACGAAATCCCCAAATCGATCAACAATTAACCCACAATCAATGTATGCAATAAATATCCAAAAATGTGGAGTTAAAATTTATTATAACTCTACATGTAAATGTGTATAGGTGTAAGTACAGGTAGAGGTCGAACACTGGGAGGCGAATGGTTGTATGTGTTGTGTAATTATTCAATCCATTGTTCATGTCCAATTATTGTTTTTTTGGGTTTTTGGTTTTTACATTTTTTTTATATTTTTTATATTTTATATTTTCTTTTATATTTTATATTTTTTATTTTCTTTTTATATTTTTAATTATATAATATATAGATATGTATTAATATATAAAGATATATATATATATATATAAGAAGAGAGAGAGAGGGGTAATACAATATATGGGTACATATATATATATAGATAGATAAAAATGCTTAAAATATATATAGATATAATTTTTTTCTTTTTGCTTTTTAATACTTTTCTAATTTTTTTGTTATTTTTCTGGAATATTTCTTCTTTTTATGTATTTTTAATTTCAAAAATGTCCACAATATAGGACTAATTACATACGCGAATATAATTTGGATCTTAAAAATATAAAATAAACTCCAAAATTATCCAAATTAATTTTAATATATTAATAATAATATATAGATAATAATAAAGGAGAAAAATGTATTTTTGGTATTTTTAAGGATTTTTCTATTTTTTGTTGGATTTTGGAGCTTTCTGATTTTTTATTTTTCTTTTTCGTTTTTTTAGGGTTTTTCAATTTCTAGACTCAATATATATATAAATATACCATATATGATTTTTTTGGAATTTTTCAAAAACATTTTATATTTTTTTTGTATTTTATAATTTAGACAGTACAAAATGGGCTTCTTTTTCATTTTTAATAATTAGGAAAAATGCAAAAAAAATGTGGAATAAAATATGGGCATGGAAGAACACTACATGAAGCACTTATCCTCATTTTTCTGAATTTTTAGAAGCACCTAGGTATTTTTAATAAATAGATAAAAGACACAAAAAATAAACAGCCTAGCAGGGGCATTTTTATAAATAAAATACTTTCCAAGGGCATCAGTGCAAAAATTCTACAAAAATAAACATTTATTTGTATTTTTGAGACTAATTTACAATATACAAAAACTGCCAGGGTATTCAAGCAATTTTCACGCGCCTCACGTGGGACTGCACGTGAGGCGCGGAGGGACCTAATTGTAATTCCAATAAACTCAGGGTCCTTTCTGCAAAATTACAAATATTTTACAACATGCTATTTATTTCACAGTATTAAAAATTAAATACAAAAAGAGCGGGGGTTGGTTTTGCAATTTACCCCAAAGGCGCGCTATCCAATGGTTGTGCTTTCTTTACTTGACACGCGTCGCCTCCTGGTGAGACGATGACGGTTCACCGATCTACGGTGGAGATTAGATCACTCGCGTGATCTGACGGTCTGAGCGCAAGAGGATCGGACGGCTGTCATACGACCTGGACTTTCGTCTTCATCCAACGGCGGGGAGCACACGTGCAAGAATAGGAAAGAACGCTCGCCGGGGCGAGCTTCTTCCGCCTGGATCTCGCTCCTCCACCGTTCGTCGTTGCACCTGAGGGTCCCAGAAGCTTCCTGGAGGGTTGCTCTATCTGCTGGAGTGCTTGGATCGGCCGGAGGCACGCTGGAGCACCGCCACGAGCTCGGAGAAGGATCGGGGCTCCAGGTATCTCCGCCCGCATGTAACTTGGGTCCTGGTGTTGTCCAATGCACCTAACCTGCACAGGAAGAACGCTAGGCTCGAGGGCATCACCCTCGACCAAAAATTGAAGCTGTTAGCATACGGAATGGATGGGGTGGCGAAGCATCCGGCGATGGGTGGAGACGAAGCTTCGGTTCACAGATCTGGAACATATCTGGTTGGACAAAGGTGGCTGGGAGGTGGAGACTGCGGTAGGGAAGGAAATGAAGGCGAAATGGCGTCGGAAAACGGTCGGGAACAAGGTGGCGAAGTCGCCGGAGCAGAGCTCCAGCGAACTTCGATTTACCTAATCTAAGCTATGCTAATAATCTAAATGCGAAATAAAATACAGGAATAAAATGCGGGAATAAAAATCTACCTAAATACATAAATGCGCAGCTCTTATACCTGAAGAAACTCCAGGGAGCAGGGCAGCTGCCGGAGCACCGCCGTGGGTGCAACCACCTCCATCTCCAACCGATTCAAGGTGCCGGAGGCATCCTCCTGTCACGAGGAGCACACCTGGGACTGAATGCGAGGAAGAAAATGGGTTGGGGCTGACCAAATTTTGCGGAGGAGGCAATGGTTCCTTATTTATACACAAACGAGCACCCTTATTTGATCGGCTAACATCAACGAATCGGTGTTATGTACAATGGATCCCAGATCTCGGCGCGAATCATGGATGATCAGAGAGTAAAATTCGTGAAGGGATGGCTGTCGAAGGAGCAACCAATCGAGCGAGAAAAAAGGCAGAAATCGAGGGAATGGACAGGCCTGACGGGTCAGTTAGAGGCGCAGGGGGAGTTGACCGGAGGTCAACTTTCCATGGCCCCTGATTGGTCCACATCGACCAGATCTTGACCCTTTTATTTGATATGATAAATGAATTAATTAGATTTTTCGTATAAAATAAAAAATGTTTATAAATTAATGTTGTATTTGTTTATGATTTTTATTTATTTTTTTGAAGTATTTTATTATGGTTTTATTAAAATAATGTATTTACGAGTATATTTATATATATTTATTTTTATTTTGTTTATTTTTTTATTATTTTATTTTCTTATTTTATAAACTTGTGACTTATTTTTGTGAGTATAAATATATTTTTATTTAATTTTTATGAGTTTATTTACATTTTTAAATAAATGTGTATATGTATATGTAGGTATACTTATAGGTATTTTATCTATATAATATATACTTTTATTTATTTAATGTATTTTATTTGTTTTTATTTTGGATTTATATTTTTAATAATTTATATATATATACATTATTATAAAAATATAGATGAATAAAGAATAAAAGAATTAAATACCTTTTTATTTATATACATTCTTAACATAGGTATTTTGCCTATGTATTATATAGGCTTATTTTATTATACAAATTCTTTTTGGTTTTCTTGAACTTTTAATATGTACATGTATTATATATATTATTTACAAATTTCTAAAAATATGAATTTACAAAAATAATGGATATTGCATAAAATGAATATTTTAATCTGTCCTATATACAAGGTGGGTCAAAAACCTAACTTCCACAGATGAACTTCAAAAATTATGAAACCAATTTTATTAAATAGTTCTTAGAGTGCTATATATAATTAAAGGTAAGTTTGGGTGATTTGGAGTTTTTATTTGCAAGATATGGGTCTGTGAAGTTGAGATTTTCGCTTTTTATTCTGAGTATAAAATGTACACTGAGTATTATTTTTACACAAACTCAATTTTGTATTTTTATTTTTATTATCTACAACTTTCATGTACAAAGTTTCTTTATTTGATGAATGAATAATTATGTATAAAATAGGTGTCAAAAAATGCATAAATGAGTGAATAAAAAATGAGGTATTTATTGTACTATTGGCCCTTATCTCCCCCTACTTTATTCCTTGTCGACCAATTCCATGCTGGCCTTGGTCTCGGGGTTCGGGTCATAAAATATTTACAATATTTTATTCCTTTTTCTTTTCTTCTCTTTATTCTATAATTTTGGCATTAAAAACCATATTTTATGTACAACAAATACAATGAATAATGAATGCTATTATGTACAAATTGAGGATATTTACATGCATTTGTTGGGGTTTTAAGGCCAAAATGATAGAATAAAGGTGATGAAATGGAGATTCATCAGTCGGGTCAACTCGTGACCTAATAAATGACGGATTGGGGCGGGTCACGAACTAACAGTCAGGATATCTTATCGTGAACACTCCTAGGGAAGATGTTGGACGATTGGGACAGGGTAGAACCGGTAAATTACTACATTCGTATCAAATTTCCAGCATTATAAATTGGAGCTATCAACATTATTCTATATACTATGTAAATTTTCATGTGAATTTTAATATTTATACATTTTAATTTTAAAAGATAAATTATATAATTTTAAATAACTTTTAAGCTCCATTATCATTTTCTTTGACCTTTAAGATACCATAGCAAAGAACAATTGATTTGCTTGGTATATAGAGAGAAATAGGGTAGCTACTTGGGTACAGCAAGCGGGCTGCTCCTGACCCATTTTCATCATTTTCTGGAAAATAATACTATGTATTTTCATCATTATATCCCCATATTATGTCATTCAAAATTTTGTCGGAAAACAAAGACTCGTATGTCATCCATCCAGAACATGTCGATTACAACAATTCCGAGACCATTACAATTCGACAATCTGGATGGAGGCATAGGAGTCTCTGTTTCTAACGACATTGAAGTGACATGATGTAGTGATACAATGACGAAAATACATAGCAGTGTAGTCCAAAAAAACAAAAAAAGTGAAAATGGGCGGGAGCATCCTGCTGGCTACCTCAGGCAGCAACCACATTATTCTTTCTCACACACAATTTCTATTGTTTTAGTTTTCATATCAAGTTTGAGAAAAAATAAGGGAGGGAACAAATGATGTGGATCATGCAGCAGAATATATGCTTCACAGGATAGGAGGAAGAGAAAGATGATGAGAGAACGATAGCGAGAGGAAGGATAAATAATGACATCAGTTGTTTTTCTTCCTTCTTTCCTGTAAATGAATGAGATTGATAAGGATTTTTTTTGGAAACAATATAATTATAATATATTTTATAACACAAGTACTTGAAAAAATTTTTTTCTGTGTCAAACTTTTGACGAATCGAATTTGTGCGAGCCTTCCATTTTCAGGTTTGGATTGTTTATATAAAAGGACCTTTATGTTTAGTTTGGTTTATTTATTTGTAAACCAAGAATCAAAATTGGACTTTTAGCGAATCAATCCGAGAGAATGGCGAACTTGGTAATTTCCCTACAAACTTAGATTCTGGTTAGAACCCATCGACAAATAGTTCGACTTATATGCAGAATATCTAGTTGCAAATTAAAAGCAACACACAAAAAATAAATAATCGTAAAATATAACATTCTTGCTTTGTATGATGTCGATATTAATTTTGGCCAGTCTACAACATGACATGATAATCATAAGGTGCATATGGTACCAAAATAAATAAGTAAATGGTTTAAATGGTGAATGAGATGAAGAGCATCTTAAATCGTAAAGCAGGGAGTTAATGATATAGATCTCGTCAGAGGAGGAAGAATATAGAAAGAATATAGAGATGAAGAAAATATGAAAATAGAAACAACAACCCAAATAACTAAGAAACAACAATGATGTTAGTAAAAAACAAAATAAACCTGGAAAAAAAGAAAGATAGATCAACAATGAAGAGGATATAGAGAGGAAGGAACTCACGTCACCTCGTTATTACCCCTTGCTGGATGTTCTGCTTATTCTCCGCATGAGCGGATCCTCTGCTGTGCATCAGGGATCTGCTCGCTCCCTATTCTCCGCTGCCTAAATTACCAACAAGAGAAGGGAGATGCAGGATGAATAGAGCGGAAAAGGATAGCCCCCTGCTTTAGATGAATCCTAAACCCTAACCAAACACGTTAGACATGAGCAACTTTGCTTTGGACATAACTGTTTATAATTCAATACTTTCTGTGATATATATATATATATATATATATATATTAGATTTTCATTACTTAGGTAAATAATCAGTTGATTGAATTGCTTACGTATGATTCTCTTTCCCCGTCCACGTGTTTTTAACTTGATTTATTATATATCGATTCTCTTGTGATGCAATCTAACATATGGAAATGGTCTCTTGCAGATCACTGATGAAAAAGATGGCGAGAATAAGAAAATAATCGACATAATTGCATGAAGTTTTACCAAATTCCATGCATATGATGCACATCTTGGGGAAGTAGATCTTTGATGTATTGAAATACCTTGAATCGGGTCCATCATTGTATCTCTTTTCGCAAGTTCATGACTTTAACATAACTGTAACATCCTCCCACAACGACTATCAAGACTGATGGACATGTGATGCTTCGATATTCATCAAACTTGCCTATGATCTTCGATAAACAACATATACATCTAAGGGAATCATGCATTAAATTTCAAAATGTACTAATGATAAGTGAACGATATAGAATAAAATGCAGTTATCATCCATCATCATGTATGTGTGTGAAACATGTATCTCAGCATAAAAAGGATACAACGCGTATATGTTTACTATGATATATAAAAAAAACTCTCAAAACTAACTATCTTGTTATCTCTACAAAATCATGAAAATTATAGAGAAGCAGATAAACTGCTCAAAAGTATTTCACGCCTTACTCATGCAGCAGACAGATCGGTGACACAGTCTCTACCAGTACAAGTACAACTAATGTTTTACTATATTTGCTGGGATCGAACAACATGACATAAGAAAGTGCTTAATGATGATGATAACACTAAACTTACATCCTAACTGTAAGTATATACACACACACGTGCTCGCCATTAAATACACACGTACTATTTAAAACATGGCACTTACAGGGCTACACAAACGTAAACCCCGGCATATATCCAATAAATGGACTCTTTATATAATTACTTGTCTGGTAACTTCGAGAGATATCCAATGTCCAGATACGAGGCAGTGATTTAGTTAGTCAAAGCTTGACTTTGTTAAATTGTTAATTATTTTATTTCTTCATGTATTCAATTTCCTACCCACTTATTGGTCTAGTGGTAGTACATTGTGTCTACCACGCAAAAGACCAGGGTTCAAATCCCACTCTTGCAGGGGTTGCGTTAGGTAGTCGACAGCCAACGTAAAAAATAGTTGGATCTTTCAACATGATTTGAGCAAGAATCCATGTAGCCAACCCTACTTATAGTGGGAGAAGGCTTAGTTCATTTTTTATTTCGTTTTCTATGTATAAAAAATCAATATGGTTAAAAAGGGAGAGTTTATGATGAGAACAATCTCTATAATTGCGTCAACCTTTCCCTTTTCTCTTCTCAGCTCGTAAAGCATCTCAAGTTCTTGTTTCTTCTTTTTTCACCTCCAACTATCTTGCATATATCATGCATTGCAACCACATTAGTGACTACTGAGAAGCTTTCAACAATAGAGTTCGTTGTGATGAGAGTCAAATATATAAGAGATGTCTCATCAACAACCATGCCACTGGTGCAAATAGCTAGAACCTTAGCCACAAGGATGTTAATGGAGTTTGGAGTGGAAGTACTAAAGTCTTCTAATTTGTATGATAGACCCCTATTGAGGAAAATAAATACGAATAAACAATGATCTTCTCGATCTTGAAGTTCCATGCTACCAAGTTTTTTACGACAACGATTACCTCCATATAAAGGAACTTATCCTTTTTTTCCTTTTGTGCATGATTGATTCTTCACTTCAGATGCAAGCCATTGTTATATTGAAAAACACATTGAGCAAGAGGACATGAGGTTTGCTTCTTCCACGTCTAGCTACCTGAGCAATACAAACATCAAAAGCAAGGCCAGTGTCGGTATTAGGGGCCGAACCATGAATTTTATCAATGAGGGCCAAGTATACAACAATCAAGTATGTTCAAACATGAAAACATTGTTGTATTTAAAATTATATTTTAAATAGAGTTAATATTATAAAGTGATGTATATTTTTTCGAATTCGATAAACTTAAAATTTAAATCCCATTTAAATATATTAGTAAGTTAAATCTTCAAATAGACCGATAACTTCCATGATTTTTCATTCTTGATAAATCTAATAATTTAAATTTTTTCAATCAGCATCTGGCTTTAAGTACGTTTTTGAAACACATAAATCAGTAGTCAAAATAAAACAATAAAATTTTAATTCATGTGTGTAGAGTGCTATACTCAACAGAAGAAATAAATGAGCTTGAATCCCATTTGATATCAGATCATATTTGACATCTTAATATTTTCAAGTGATTCGTTGAGTTTTCAAATAGATTACTAACTTCGATGGTGATTTTTTGTTTTTTTATAAGTATAATAATGTAAACGTTTTAAAGTCCATCCCTAAGGCTAACTTATCAAGTTAAGTACGAAAAAATCACAGTCACAATAAAGAAATACAATTGTTTCATCTATAAGGAGTACTAGAAACAATGTGAGAAATAATGTTTAGATCTCATTATATATCAATAATACTTAAGTTATTTATATTTTAAATTTTATTGGTGTGAGTGAGTTTCAAAAACTAAGATCAACAACATGCCAACGATACCACTAAACCGCTACATGGGCGTATGCTTGTTTTTAAAACACCATATATTTAATATTAAAATAGGGGTCATATTATAAAATCAAGATAGTATGAAAGTAGAATATAATAATTAAGGAGGAGCCATGCCCCCACCCATGAGATATATCGGATTCACTCATGGCTAGTATTACGGAGTTTGAGAGGACTAAAGAAAAACTAATTGAGTGAGTCTTATCTTCCTCGAATCGACCAGTCAATCTCCCCCCTTCATCGAAATTGAATTCATTTTTGAGTTCATATTACCTTGGCTTCTACATCGAAATTGAAATCAAGTTCGAGTTCATGTTAGTTTGCCTTCTACTTCTTTCACGTAACCACAAGAGATGGAGAAACTCTTGGTAGAAATGTTAGACATCATGTGCTGGGGAATGTGTGGCATACATATAGGCTATAGCTTTAGGGAAGTACTGACCAAGAAAAGAAAAATGCAGAGTTAGGACAGTCAGAAGACACGACTCTTATAGTTCGATTGGTCTCGTCTGCTTCTAATTCACACTATCTCTTCTACATAAAAGAGTGGTGACCCCGTATCGGCATAAATACATTCCTAACTAGGGAAGACGAAACATGGATTGAGACCTCGACCGTGTTTACTTTTTTTCCTGAATTTTATTTTTTTCTTTATATGTTAAAAAAGAACCAACTTTTTGTTGTTCACATACAGAAGCTCGTTGTCTTGGGATAGGAAAGATCGAACAAGGATGAATCAAAGAGGGATTTCATTAATGCAAACACACTTTTAAACTTGATCAAGCAAGTATCACAAGAAATAGCATAATGTCAGCTTGATATATGGACTCCAGTCGGACACAATGAGAAAAAAATGGGATCACTTCTTATGATTTCATCGAGAATGATCCGATCTAGGTCGAAGGCACGTGACTTGTATAAATAATAACAAGAGGGCGCACACCATCTCTGGAACAAATTCTAGTAAATATGGTCAAGGCAGATGTGCTAGGGGACGACAATGTTTTGGCCCTACAGTCCACTCATCTTCCTTTTGCAGGGAGGTACGTGATAAAGCCAAAATTCACGGAGTCTAAAAGTGGTGTCTCACACAAGGCGGAGACAACCGTCGCTGTGATGACTCACAATGAACTCTGAACTAAAATCAACAATTAACCCACACTAAAGATCAATAAATTAGAGCTAATGTGGAGTTAAAGTTTATTTTTAACTCTGCACAAATGGTGTATAGTGTCAAGTATGCAGAGAGTTCGAACACAGGGAGCAAACACGGTAGTTCAAGCAAGTGCTAAAGTGTGTGTGTGTGCTAAGTGTCTACACTAAGCAAGCAAGTAAATAAATTTTGTGGGTTTTTAATTATTTTTTTTATTTTTTTATTTGATTTTTAATGTTGTATTTTGATTTTTGATTTTCTGATTTTTATATTTTATATTTTATATTTTTTTTATTTCTTTTTCAATATTGGAAAGTAAAGACAATTTAATAAAAGACAAGATGAAGTATTTATAAAAAGGTACAAGAATAACCAAAAATTCAGAAATTAAATATTTTTGGTATTTTTAGGGTTTTTTACTGTTTTGTGGTTTTTGGGGATTTTTCAAGGTGTTTTTGATATTTTTAAATGCTGAAATAAGGCAAAACAATGGAAAGAGGGCTGGCTGTGAATAAAATGGGATTTAAAATTAGCAACCAGTAGCTAAAAATTCTCACACTATTTTTCAAATAAAAAGGACAAAATAAGGAACAAACAGGAACTGAGTTTTTGATTTTTGGAGTTTTCTACTATTTTATATATATTTTTGAAGTTTTTGAGTGTTTTTAAATTTTTAGTGTTTTTCTTTTGAGATTTTTAATGCTTTTTGGACTGACACTAAAATAGGATAAAATAGACACTAGGTAATTTTTTTTTGGAATTTTTGGAGGGGTTTTAATATTTTTTTGGTATTTTCTAAGCTAGACAGTGCACAAATAGCATGTTTTTGATTTTTAATAAATATGAAAATAAAATAAAATCAAAAACTAAAATTATGGCGTTAAAGTACACCTGTCCAGGAGCTTATCCCTATTTTTGTGGAATTTTTGGGCTTGAAATGATATTTTAAACAATTAGAACAAGTATCCAAACATTAAACAGTCCTGGCAAGGGCATAAGTGAAAATATTAAAACATCCAGGAGCATACATGCAATTTTCCACAAAAGTTTATACTTAATATAATATTTAATGGATTAAAGCTAAATAGCTAAACCCGGAGGTATATAGATGCAAAATGTCTACCAAGGCGCGTGGCTTGCACGCGCCTGGGAATGACCGGAATGTAATATCAAAAACTACCAGGGACTTCACTGCAAATATTACAAAAACTTAATAAAGGCGGACGAAAGTTTCAGTGCTAATAGAATATTACAAAAATGACCGGGGGTTACATGCAAAATACCCAGTCAAAGGCGGGCGATCCGACGGTTCTCCTTCTCCCACTTGCCACGTGGCGGCTCGCGGGCTCACGATGACGCTTCGCAATCCAGCGGCTCAGATAAGAAGATCTTCGCGCGATGAACGGTTGAGGGACGTCCTGATCGGACGGCTGCTGGATGATCTGGGGCGCCCTCGTTGATCAGACGGCTCCGGAGGCAGAGGGAAGAACACGGAGGAGCTCCGGTTGGGTGAAGTTCTCCGAGCTCCTCCGTCCGGCTACGGCGACGACTGAGCTTGTAAACCGGTCGAGGGTGCTCCTGCAGGTGTCAGCTGACGTCTGGAAGCATCAAAATCCACCGGCGTTCGCCGGTGCTCTCGCACGGAGGTGGCGGAGCTACAAGGGCCAGGTGCTCCGGCGAGGTGGGCAAAATTGCTCCAGACGCTTCGATGGGCTTCAGTACCTGCACAAAAAGGTTACAGAGGTCGAGGGCAAAATGCCTCGACCTCAGGTGGCTCTCGAGATGGAATGAAGGGCGAGATGGGGACCTGCCGGAGTTGCGCTCCGGCGAGGTGAGCAATGACGTGATTAGGTGAACGATTTGACGAAGAACGATGGGCGAAAATATCCTAAAGCGACGCGGAACGAGAAGGGGATAAATAGAGGGAAAGAACAGCCTCGATGGCCTGGGGCCAGAGGGTGAGTACCTCACGGGGACACCCGCCGGAGGTGGGGGTGGAACGCGCCCAACTCGCGCGAGTCCGCCTCCTCGAAGGTGTAGACCTGGAGCTGTCACCTCCACGGTGCTAGAGCGACTCCAAGGGGGGAAGGAGCTGGATGATTTGCGGTTCAAAACCGAGAAAGGGATATGGGGGTTTGTATTTGAAGGGGGTTGAGGGCGTGACTTCGAGGGGAGTCACGGGCGAGACGAGCAGATCTAAGGAGATTTAGGAGGGCGGCGAGGTAGGTGGATCTACAGTGATCAACTTCCAAGAAGGAAGCGACGGCGAAGGACGAGCGGTGCGACCTCGAAAAAAGGGTGAAATCGGGCGAAAAACGAGGTGTACTAACTCCTGAAGGGTGAAGAATGGATTGTTGACCCGCCGGTCAACAGCCCGAGGCGCCTGGTTGGTCCACGTGGACCAACCAGGGAAAAGATAAAGAAAATGCTTTGTTAATTCATTTAAAAATAGAAATAAATAGGATTAAATTATGATTATAAAATAAAAACTGTTCGTTATTTTATGTAGTATTTAATTATGATTTTTATTTATTTTTATGGTACATATTTTTACAAGTTTACTTTTTAGCCTTATATAGGTATATTACCTATGTATTTTAGTATTTTAATTTTAGTTTGTGTATTTTATTGTTATTATTTTTACTTATTATTTTATAAAAACATAAAATACTTTTATGTACATAAATATATTTTTATTTTATTTTTCTGAATTATTTAGTATAAAAGTATAAAAGGTATAAGTATAAGTATAGGTATAATACCTGTATAACCTATATATGTTTATTTTTATTTTTATCTTTCTTTGCATTTTTATTCTGATTTTAATGTATAAATTTATTATGAATAATATTTACAACATTATAAAAATATAAAATTATAAGAATAATAAATAATAAATAAATTGAATATTTTAATATGTACAAGTATACAATGAGGGTCCAAAACTCAACTTTCAAACCGTAGCTCCGCCAAATGCGAAACCACCACCATTGGATAGATTATTTTATTCTATATACAATTAAAGGTGAGTTTGATGCATTTGGAGTTGTCGTTTGTGAGATACGGGTCTGGGAAGTTGGGATTCTGGATTTTTATTCAAACCATAACTTTTTATCTGTACATTATTTTTCTGTGAAATTAATTTTGTATTTTTCTTTATTAAATTATCTACAACTTTCATGTACAAAGTTTCTTTATTTGATGTATAAAAAGTGGAACCAAAAATAGGTCCCAAAATGAATAAAGAATGGATAGAATGTATAGGTATTTTATCTGTGTTTCTGACCTTATCTCCCCCTACTTTATTCCTTGTCGACCTATTCATCAAGATGCCTAGGTCTCGGGGGTTTTGGGTCATAAAATTTTTACAATATTTTATTCTTTTTCTTTTCTTTATTTATTCTATAATTTTGGCCTTAATTACAGTGTTTTATACACTATCTGATTGCACATGCATGAATGCTAAGATGCTCTGTTTAAGGTTATTTACAGGCATTTGCTAGGGTTTTTGGTGCCAAAATGGTAGAATAACGATGATGAAATGTGGATTCATCAGTACGCTATTCATGCTTCGCAAAGGGGTCAAGTACCCACAATACCACTTTTATCTTCAAACTAACCGATCTTTCACTTTCCCTGATTACCCACCTTGTTTATTTCTCCCTTGCATTGATATGAACCCAAATTTAGCCCTTCCATCTCCCCACCACCCGCCGCAGGCTTTCCTTTGTGACAACCCAACATAAAAGGAAATTACCCATAACCGAGAATCATGAAGCTTCAACGATCTCAATGCAAGCACAACCTCTTCCAAAATGATGTCTCTCCCGAGATTATTAGAAGTGAAGTTATATAACCAAATCGTTTATTTTTTAGTGACAATATATTCTACCATCTAGTAGTGTCATTTCTCAAAAAAATCACCACACGAGTAGCTCGTTGAATTGATTCACGAAGCATGAAAAAAAATAAACATTCCCCTTTCCTTGACCACTAATCATATAGTTACATTATATATACCTCATCATTCAATCTCCAGTACGAAAAAATAATCTTAACATCAAAACAAAAAAGTGGCTAGCATTTTTGTACAACAATCTATAATTGAAATATGGTAGCATGGAACATGCACCAAATATATAAGATGTCAAATCGACATATGTCATAGATTGGGTGTAACCCTTAGGTAGACTCATCCGCAAGCAACAACGGATGTAGTAGGAAATAGGAAGAACAAGTAAACACTGGTGAGATGTCGCTCGGGGCACAAATACAACTGTACCATAGTTGATTTTCAACGTCTATAGGGGTCCAACATTGATGTTGGAGAATAAGATTTTTCATGATTTAACATATCAATTTTGTCACTGTTTATCAGTCAAAATTACATTACAATCAAATACAATACATCAACTCAAAATGTCATGATACCTACAAGTATTACGTATGACAAGACATGTATAGATCGACAATGGCTATGCAAGCTTTGCACATATATTTTTAGAAATTCTAACTAATTTTTGACTCAAAAATATTCACATCAGTCGATATTTTTCCCCATGTCTAAGGTCCCTAAACAAGATGAAACCTAAACTAAGGTATCAAAAATCGTTTATAAATATCTTCGAGATTTTCTTTGATTATTTGATATTTTTATTGCTCAAAGCAAGTTTTTATGGGCTATTTTGCGGATCAATTGAAAACGGAGGCCAATTTACACGTTGAACTAAAACATATAATTCCAAAATAATTATTTAAACTTGTTGGACTACAACCAACCATGCATTTTTTAAAATCATTCAAGTAATAAGAAGTGACAATTGTAGAATAAACATAGTATTTGAAATTACACAGTGGTTCTTGAAAAAAACCTAAATACATAAACTAAAGACCAATTTTTTTTTAAAAGAGAAACGACCATGGATGGGAAGCTGAACCGATCAATTACCCTAAAGTGGCATACAACATATGATATCTTGCATAGCAAGTAATCGAAAGTACTATCAAATATACACTATTGAGTGGTATGGATTAAATCCAAAGTTCAATATCTTATGGATATTCGATTATCACGTTAATGAAATTATATCATGTCGGCATGCCTTCTTTTTTAAGCGATAAAAAACGAAACATATTTTTGGATAGACATTATTTTCAACCAATTACGAATTTTGGATGTGACAAAAATCCATGTTATATCTACTATGTGACAATCTCGGTAGAAAAATATACATCCTATCCACAAAGAATATAATATTCGTTAATAGTCAAGTATTATGAAATTCGTGAACAATACCGTGAACATTACCTACGCACGACAGTTAATATTAGATGTAGTTGAGAAAAACAATCATATATACGATATCATTTTATTGCTCTCATGCTCTAACATTTTATTGCTCTCACAAGATCATTCCTCTATAGATATTAGATGTAGTTGAGAAAAACAATCATATATACAATATTCAAATCTTCATGGACGAAAAGTCGAAAACATCCAAGATGTATTGATTTTGTAACACAGAAAAGAAAACAAATCTTGAACTATTATTGTAATAATTTCTTTATTACAGAAAAGAAAACTGATATAGAAAAATTCATGGTTAGAAAGTAGAATAAGATGCTGTGATTTCTTTCCTAGTACCATTATCTACCATCTACATTCAGCGTGCATCTCCTTCTTGTACGGAATGATGCGCTTCTAAGCGGAAGGAAATCCCATCCGTCAAAAACCACTCCGAAATTGTTCCAACGCGGAAACAAATATATACGATTCCGCTTCTGCCGTGCCGTTTTGACTTCTACTCCAATCTCTTCTACTCCGACTGTGCCGTCTTGAAGCCGCTCCCTTCCACTGCCTTCTCCCCACGCCGTTAGGGTTCGTTCATCGATCGATGCCTGATGCCGCGGTCGCCGCTGTAGAGGCGGAGCCCGGCGATGAGAGTTCTCAATTGAGCGTTATCATAGCGTCGGAGCCGGAGGAGGACCGTCCAGATGGCGCCGTGGGTCGCAAGGTCCCGGAGGCGGCGCTACGGAAGGAGCTCGAGAGCGAGGAGGGGAGCGAAGAGGCCGCTGGGGTTGTGAGCGTAGTGGTCTTGTCGCAGACAGAGGAGATCGCAACTAGAAGCTCCGTGGCGGCGAGCGGGAGCGACGAGAAGGCGGCGGCTATCAAGAAGGGGTTCTTGCCCGCGAACGGGAGCGATCAGGATCTCTGTAGGTATAATTGAGCTGGCTCTCAGTAGTGCAGTACAGTGTAGTGCCATTTTTTTTGAAAAATTCTATTTTTAGCCAATTCTCCTTATTTTTTTAATTTGCTATTTGTATTTTTATTTACTGACTTAGATTATAGCTTTAATGATTATAGAACTGTTTCAACATCAGTTCTGAGGAAATAACCATCATCAACTTTTTAGTTAGAAGCTTTGGTTTCAGTTTTTGTTTAGATGTTTCCCGAGAGTCCGTCATGCTATGAGAGCCATCTTCTGACATGCTTTATGCAGATATCAACCTTCTAAAATTGGCGGGTTGCCCTAGTTCTTGCTTCGGTGTATTTCTCATGTCAGGCAGTAGATGTAGATCGTCTGCAGAGCAGAGAGGATCAAAGGTGTGTGGAGCTGTTGAGGTGTGTTTTGGCCCAATTTCTCTCTCCAATGCTAGTGGTAGAGGGGGATTTCACTGTGGACGTTGCTTATGAATTGCTCTGCGTTTTGATCTCTGATTGTCATTGTGGTTGTTACCTTGCACAGAAAGCAGATGCCCTGTTTGGGATCAAAAATACCCATGGCTTATCGGATGCAGGAGTCTCATAACGGGAGTGTATAGGAGTGAATGAGCTGCTGGTTCAGCAACAGAGTTGATTCATGCGTGAAATGGATCATAGGGGCATCTGCCATCTATTTTGTTTGTGTTCTTCTGCCTAGATAATTTGAGCAGAAGATGGTATCCATTTGTTAGTGTTACCCACATTTTTATTCCTTTGGGGATGTTTTGGTAGGTTAGGGTTTATCCCAAGTACTTATGTATGAGAGTTAGGAGAATGTTGTTATGCTCCCTGACAATGATTTGGATGTTATGGATGCACCCTACCAGCAGTGTTCTGCTGGACATGATGTTTTATGGAAAATTGTAAGTTTCCACCAGTTTGGTTGTTATGGGAGTTCCTTTGGGGTAACTGTGCATGATGGTTTGACAATCCTCAATCCTCTAGGAAGCTATATCATTTAAGGGACATCTAAATAAATGGCCATCTCAGAGCAGCATAAGCTCTTCTGAGATCAACCTTCCAAAGGCCACCTTAGAGGTTCGGGTTGACAAGATCATCATTGTTCATTTTAAAAAGTTCAATCATCATGACACCAAGCTCCAATTGCTGTTGGGTGCGAGCTAGCAAAATTATTTTGTTGCGGTCTTTTGATTTGTCTGAGGCTTCTACAGAGGTAGAGTTGTGAATACATGTAGGATCAGAATACTATTACGGCGGTGAATAGTAGTTTACTCAATTTACAATAATTAATAACAAATAGTAGAGTTACACAATTTCAAGCACAAAGATCAAACCAGATAGACAACCACGTGCGCGATCAAGTCCATGACAAGATTTTTGATCATCCATGCTGGTCAACTGCTTCACGATAAGAGTTATTTGATGTGGATAAGTCTACCACTTACAAGAGTATTGGATTCGACATCGGTACACTTTACAACCTTGGATCAAACACCAAAGTCTTCACCTACATAATAGACATCGAGACACCATCGAGGATGGATTAGACACCAAAGTCCTTAGACCTTCTTGGATCAGACACCAAGGGATTATCATGTTTTGGATTAGACACCAAAGACTTCGACCTTTTTCGATCGAACACCAAAGAACCTACAATGCTTGGATCAACCAAGACTATCTGCAGAAGTCGTTATCGGGGAATATGATAACCAACATATATGTCTTTCTTTTCGACCTATCAACCACAAAGACGGTGCTAAGAAGATATACATATGAATAAGCAATATGAATATCTCAGTAAATAAAATAGGTGATTATGAAACAATATAATATGAAATATATCACAAGTATTGCTGTTGCTTGTAGAGGAACTTCTTTTACTAGTCGTATAGAAATCGAATGCTTGAAGGCAATCATGATTGAATTGAGAGCTTGAACGGATCAACATAATTAGGCGCTGCTCTTGGAACGTACACCAATCTCACTAAATAAAATAATAGATTATACATAGAGAGAGAAAGCTTTGCAAAGAATGCTTGAAGTGTGGACTGAGTACTTTCAAAGGTGATATGGACGCTATCCATAGTGCTCATAGACGTCCCCTGCAAAAATGTAGCCATTGATCCAAGAATGGAAATGCATCAACAAAATACTGCTGATCAATTTGAACTTGTTGATTGATTAGAAGCGAACTTGATCGATCAGATCATTTTAGTTGATCGACTAAAAATAGTTGTTACATAGCCATTGAATTTGGATCTTTTGTTAGATCATGTGTGCGATTTGATCGATCATCTGGAAAGTTTTGGTCGATTAGAAGCTGAAGGTTAATCAATCAAAACTAGAACCATGAGCTACACTTGTATAAATATATTTTATACAATCACATATCTCTGTGGCTAATTATTACATTTTATAATACACCAAATAAGTATGATACAACTTCTTGAATTAAAGCTTGAATCAATTAATGTTCTCTTGTTCTAGAATACATGTTGATTTAAATAATATGCGAGTGACTTGCGATAATTATGTGGCGTTATTAAAATAGGGATTACGGTAACAAGATTCACAAGTTCTTTTGGGATGCAAGAACTAATAGAGGTTCGACATGCGCTGAATGATTTGAATGAAAATGATTTGCTAACAAGTCCCGATGCATTTTTAGATATCTTTTTACGAAATTCTGGAAGGTCATTGGACGTGATATGGACATGGTGTTGGAGTCTAGTGATGGGAATGCTGGGTTTGCTAGGTTGAATCATGCCCGATCTTTTTTCCACTCAAGCAAGATGTGGTAATTGGCATGCAAGATTCCGAGCTTGTGCTTTCCAATGCATTTTACTTAGTGGTGGCAAAGATATTGACAAATAGGCTGAGAAGGGTTTTGGGGAACATTATCACCCCCCATCACTTGTACTGGGCATCATGATAAGATACAATAGTTTTGGCATCTGAGATCATCCGTGGTTGGAAGAGGAGAGAGGTTGGAGGGATGCTGTGGAAGGTTGACTTCTCCAAAGGGTATAATTGTCTGAACTGGAGGTTTCTTTGGACTTCGCTGCATAAAAGGAGCTTCAAGGATACTTGGATAACTTGGATGAAGATGTATATATCTACTTCCTTTTTTGTGTGTTGATTAATGTTTGGTCGGTGGGGGGTTTCCTCCAGTCATAGAGGGGTGTTAGACACAGCTGTCCGTTCTGACATCTCCTTTTCATATTATCTAAGATGGACCGATGGTCTTACAATTAAGAATGAATGATTCAGGAGGGCACTCGAATCCTAGCCTTTTTGATCCCTATATGTAGTATGGGGATGGCATCCTACTCTTTATTAAGAGTGGTATCTGAAAGGTCAAGGATTGTCAGCCTTGGTTGAGATTTTTGGAGGTTTCTTGGATCTTGAAATAAATAAAACAGGTTTTCGTTTGCTACCCTTTGGGATAAACATTGAAGAGGAAGTAAGGTGTGGAGAGGTGTTGGGTTCACTGGTCTTGACTTGGCCTATCTTGTACAAGTCTTTCGTTGATGGTGTGCAGATTGAGAGGGGAGGATAGACTGAGAGTGATTGAGCAGGTGGAGCTCAAGTTGGCAGGGTGGAAGAGTAGAAGCTAATCTAGATGTCGCAGTCTGGTGTTGCCGAAGTCAATGTTGTTGGCGATATCGATCTTCTACAGGGTTATGAACAAGTTGTCAGAAAGGTGCATAAATGCGTTGAGTGTATTGATGATGCATTTCTTCTAGAACTCTTTTAGACAGGAGAGATGTGGGATGGCTTTGGCTGCTTTAGAGATGCTTCATCTACACTATGAGGTATATGTGGATCTGTAGGGAGGGTGAGCTAAGTTTGAGGTTACCATCCAACTTATGAACGAGGATTTATAATGGTATATATGATGTTGCATCATTCTTGCATCTTAAGGTGGGTAAAGGAATTTATTTGTGATTTGGCTTGATGATTGGACATCGCAATGTGCTTTACGGGATGAATTTTTGATAGTTTTGCTTTGTTTATGACTAGCGAGGCAGTAGTTGCAGACTGTTGGTCTTATTAGGGTTAGAGACTGGAGCTATGGGTTCAGTCCTTCCAAGTGGACTCGCAGATCAACTAGCTTTGGAGTTTGTCCGGTTAATGGTAGACCTGGATGCAGTGTTGCAGAAGTCAATATTCAGTATTCAGTTGGAGTGGTCACTGAATAAAGAGCATTCGATATTCAGATAATATATGGAATTATCTGGTTATGTATTTTTAATTATTTTAAATATTCAAATTATGTCTAATATATAAAATAGCAAAGCCTTCTCCCTCCTTAAGTAGGGTTAGCTACATGGGTTCTTGCTCAAATCCATGTTGAAAGATCCGATTATTTTTTATGTTGTCTAGAAGTAGTGAACGTCGTTGTCAGGGATCAAACCTGGGTCACCTGCGTGACATGCATGAATAGTTACTTTATGTCTAATATATATTCTTATATATTTATACATATATGGCCACCAGTCAATAAGAATCCAAGATAAAAGTACCAATTAACAAATTGCATATATGGAGCTGTGACATTTGTGGTGATGCCGGGATAAATGGGAACCTTTAAAAATTTAAAAATGAAGAAAAAATACATCATATGTTGTAATAGTTGATCGAATATTCGGTCGATTATTCGATTGTTCAGACTGAATATTCAGGAATATTCGGGTTGGATTGAATATTGATCGAGTAACATAATGCTATTTGGTCACCCCACTGAATATTCAGCCGGACAGAATATTGCAGCAATGCTCGGTCTATGTGATGGGCCCCACGAGTGACTGGGCTCAGTGGAGATGATATGGGGTTTTACGATCAAGGAAGCATACGAGGTTCCGTTGTCCCAGTTAGCAGCTGGAAAACAAGAGTTGGTGAAAGAATGTAGTCTCATTTGGAGAAATAGGGCTTCGTCGAGGGTGAAGATTTTTGCTTGGCACTTTAGGAGGATCACGACAAGGGCTTTTAGAGCACATTTTATACACGGGTTGTTGTTACCTACCATGTGTAAGATGGACCTCGACCACATGTTCTTTCATTGCCTTAGCTTGTCGGAGGTTTGGAGGAGTAGCTTGATGGGCTGGACGAAGCTCGAGCAGAACAATTCTGGAAAATTTCGGGGGGAATTGTTAATCACTCGAGAGCTAAAACCATGGATATCCTGTGCGATATCTGGCTTGTGAGAAATAATCTGATGTCCAAGAGGACAGGCACTATGTTGAGAATATCATGGCACATGTTCGCATGCTTGTAGATTCGTAGAATAGACTCTTGTAATATTTTAGGCCATTGCTTAATAGAATCCAATTGAACACCTACCAAGGGTGAACATCCGTTTACATCATGGTTTCTGTATTTTTGGAATATCTATCATCTAATATGCCATCAAGAAACTCTCCATAATTGATTTGATAGCACTTGGTAATGGAGAAATGCATCAGTGTCATCATGCAAATGATGGGCAGGGATATTGGTTATGGTGAGATAAACTGACCTTGATAATATGGGTGGTCAAAAGTCCTCAACACAAGCCACTTTTGCTTTCTTTAGCTGTAAGAACAAGAACAACTAATTCATCTTCTCAATATCAAAATTGCCATCCATGAATTCTCTAGCAATCACAACCGCATCCATACCATCCAATCCCCAAAAGTCTATGTAAAGGAAGACCAAAAATCCATCAAAAGTTGGAGATCCCTCTTACTTAAGAGAACCCAATGCCCCAACATGGCAATGCCTCCTCCCTAAAAATATCCCATGGTAGGCGATTCACAACATCAAACAGATGGATCCACGATCCCTCACCTTCAAGCAACATCATGCCCTCTGTTTGTAAAAGTTGGCCGAGTGGTTGATATGTTGATGCGATTTAGTGGATGCCTAAATAGATTAGGTTTATTCGGTTACTAGTCGGCTTGATCGAATCATTTTGACTATAGTAGCTGGCCATGAAATCATGGCATTTAATATTATTTTTCCAATTGAAATATGTTAAGAATAAACCAAAAGGAAGGTGCTCAGTATTTGATTAAAATTCAACCAACTCTTTGCTTTTTTAAATTAATGACCAAATTTGTACAAATAAAGCAAGACATACATACATACATACATACATTCATATGTGTATGTATTATATCATATATAAACTAAAAAATACAATTAATTTTTTGATCAATGAACCGGGTTACCCTTCCCACTTTATATTGAATATTGACTTTTCTTACCTTGAGAATCGCATTCGTGCATTGCTGAAAATGATTAGCCAAGGCACACTCGATCTCTCTTCCTTCTTCCACTCCTTCATTATTACGTAGTGATTAATTTTGCTCCTTTGCAAACGTCACACTAGACAATGCAGCAACTGGCTCATTAGAGCTGATATCATGACATTCTCTCGAAACATGTCCCCTCACCCATTCCCAGCATAGTTAGGACAACTAAATTGTCTTCCCGCCATTTTCTACCTGCTTTAATGATTATGCATTTTGCTCAAATCATTTTTTTACCTTTTTGCCTAATCTTTGCAACTGTATGTCTACTTGGGGTTGTAAACAGTTTTGTGTGACATGGACAGAGTTTGCCAGCTGGAAACTGAAGAAGCACTATTGGATCTTGGATGCCGATGTCGTGGTGAACTCTCAAAAGCCCATAGATCCTGCATTGATGCCTGGTTCCACACTATAGGCTCTAACAAATGTGAAATTTGCAGGTTAAGATCTGATTTTTTTTGAAGATTTTCTGATTTTGTCTGAAGAGAGGGGACCTGGTTTTTTTTACTTGTGCCAGTGAACCATTCACTTAAATTGCTAATATACAGGCAGGTGGCTTCAAATGTACCTTTCCCACAATCTCAGCCAACTGTAAGACAGCTTCCCTTTTGTTCTTATGCTTCAAATATATTTGTCCTAGCATGGAATGGCTTTTACATTTGGGTATTAATAGTTGATTTAAAGTGCTTTCTTATTTGCGGGGCAGGTTAACTATTGGGTTTGGAGAGTCAATCCGGCAGACACTGCAGGGCGAAGAGAACATGTAAGGTCATTCATTTATTTGAGGTTAAAAATGGGTGTAACTTATTAAGTGACATCTATCACATTGTAATCATTGTCACTATCGAAAAACTTTATAATAGCATTTTGGATATAAAGGCTGTTTCCCCTCCTGTAACAGGGATGCTTTACACCAGCTTGGGTAGCTCTGTCCATTCTCATTGGTGGTCTTCTTTTGGATGTGTTGATATCTGTTTCTCTTGGTGTTGCTGCACTACCGGTCAACATCATAGTGGGTAATACTTAATGTAGCCTTTTTACTTTCAAGGCTGGCATAGACTAGTTATACTCGGTTGTTATACATTTTAAATTGCTGAGCTCCTGAATTTTTTTTACAAAGATCGTGATGCCACTAACTTGTCCTCTTTTTAAAAAGTTACTTTTTAACTGTATATTTTGAGATCTTCATATATTTGTCCTTGTAAGGATTTTAAATTGCATGTAAATCCTTGGAGCTTTCATATATAGTCCAATAATACCCTTTGGTCATTTTTTATTGAATTAATAGATGATTTATGGAAGATGGGTAAATCACAGGGAAATATACATAGGTCAATCTGGTAATTGCTTTTTTTTCTGTCAAGCATCGGTCTTTGCTCAGAAGAGTCCGAACCTGCCTTGAGTCCTACTTTTAATCTCTGTTTTGGTGAATTCATGTGAAGTAAGATGCAAGGGGGGATACTTTGCTGCTTGTTGTTTGCATTCCACATTATTTTAGTAGATTAGTGAAGAGAGTGAGTCAATAAGAATCTCGAGCATTAGGGGGGAGGCTTTGTATTTCAAGGGTTTTTGACTTAAGTACAATGAAAGTAGGATATGTGGCATGCAAGTTCAATGTTAAGTTAAAAACGTGACTGATATAAAACTATGAAATTTGTCTTTCAAAGGACATTTGCAAACATTTGGTTTAGCCCGTTCAGTGGGAGGGAGGAATTCATGTATATATATATGTTGAGAAGAGAAAACAAAAAAGAGATGAATGATATGTTTATTCCATAGAGCTAGGGTCTCTTATATATAAAGAAAACCCTAGAGAGTATAAGGGTTACAGAACCCGAAGGATCACGGGGGGTTACGGAACTCGAAGGGTCACATAAGGTTACGGAACTCGATTGGTCACGGGAGGTTATGGAACCCGAAGGGTTACAAACATAAATGTAAATCTAATAACTCTAACACTCCCCCTCAAGCTGGCTGGAGCTGAGAAAGCTTCAACTTGTAACAAAAAGAAAAAGTATACATCACATCTTTACACGATGCATCATAAGAACATATGTCCGCTGCTGGTAGAAGACCTCGCTCGAGGACGGGTCTGCGGCTTTCAGGTCACCGGAATGTATCTCTGTCATGCATGTAGAGTCACTGCGATATCAGGTCACCAGAACGTATCTCTGTCGTGCCTGCAAGTCACCGGAACATATCTCTGTCGTGTCTGGAGAAGAATCGTTGTAGAAGAAGTCCAGCGCGGAGTAGATGTTGGGTCGTAAAAGAAGAAGTATACGTCCTGACGAAGAAGTCGATGCTCGATGAAGACGGATGATCTGAATAGTAGTCTAGAGTGTCAGTCTATCAGTCATGGTAGGGCAACAGACGTCCTGAAGAATATGAAGAATCATCTCTGACTCCCCCTTTCTCCCATACTTGATATAACAAAGAGTATGGAACATCAATTCGAGAGAAGGAAAAAGATGGGAGAAATAAGTTGTGGTGAAGCCAGGGCTATTGGAGGGGGGGCTCCAAGCGGTGCCAGCGACACAGGAGGTACCGTTGGAGCCTCGGACAAAGCTTTAGGTGCCGCTGGAGGTGGCAGCTGGTGCTGCCGGGGACTTAGACTGCCTTGCGCGAGACTATGGAATCCACGAGCGATGCAGGAGGTCCAGCCCTCTCTCCTTGTCGGTGGAGAGAGGGTTGGTGGCGGCGGCGGATTTAGGGTATCAAGCTTCGATCTAGGATCGTCGCTCTGATGCCATGTTGAAAAGAGAAAACAAAAAAGAGATGAATGAGATATTTATTCCATAGAGCTAGGGTCTCTTATATAGAGAGAAAACCCTAGAGAGTACAAGGGTTACGGAACCCGAAGGGTCACAGGGGGTTACGGAACTCGAAGTGTCACAGAAGGTTACGGAACTCGAATGGTCACGGGAGGTTATGGAACCCAAAGAGTTACAAACATAAATGTAAATCTAATAACTCTAACAATATATATGTGTGTGTATGTATGCATGGGTTAAATGGGGCTACCCACAAAGGGGGAGCCAACTTGGCTACCGCCATCCTAATTTTTTAAATTTTAAGATATTTTTTGATAATACATGTGGGGATTTAATTAACTAGATGACACCATGTTCTTTTCAAATTTTGTGTAAAACATGCAATCCTAACCTATCCATCAAGAAGTGGTCATTTTTAACAATTCTTAGACCGTTGAAATTTGATAGGCTTGATCGATGGGATGTGAATCTCGAATTGAGTTGAAATTTGAATTGAGTTGACATATAATGATCTAAAACCCCCATGTGTTATATGAAAATAAAGCAAAAAATTAGAGAATTAAAGGTGGAGTAGCCACATTTTACCCTATATATAATGCAGGGTGTGTTATGTGGGAGAGAAGCTTATTGTGTTCTATGTGTGAAAGAGATACCTTTAAAAGTAAAAGATATATTTTAGAACTGTAGTGAAAACTGCAATGCTTAACATCACCAACTGTTGGGCCATAAACCACAGATAAAATGTTCTGATGGATTTGTAGCCATGCAAGAAGGATTCGATTCATAATGGGAGCATTAGACGAAAAGCAGGTGGGACACCTATAGAAGATAAAATAAAGGGAACTTGCTTAAGGTTGTTCAAAGTTTTGTAAAAGGAAGGCAACCTTGTGCTTCTAGTTTGATATGAGAAGCTACAAAAGAGCCTCCCTAAAGGGACACTGCAGACCAAAGAAATGTTGAGAGGAAAATATTGGAAAAGATATATATAAGCCAATTACCAAATTAGATCCATTCATAAGCATTACATCCATGTAGCTGACCACACTCGAAGTAATTGCATTGTTGTTGTAAAGTCATAAGGTAGCTATCTGGGCATGTTTCAAATGTAGGTACGATTTATAGTGTTATTCGAAACCGTGTTTACCTTACTCTTTAACAATAAGTTCACAATAGGACTAACCTATAAAAGTTGTGTGGGATCATGTACCTTTCTTAATTGATCATATCCATGGGGAGGCATATTGCGATGGGTGGTGGATAACAGTATGTGGGAGGAAGGGTCAAAGGTGGTTGTGGCCCTGTCTAGTAAGAGAGGGGAAGGTAGCCGTGGCTATGTGGAGGTTTTGAAGGTCGAGGAGAAGAGATCGAAGTTGTCTGAAGTCAAGGAAGTAGTAGTGACGATAAGATTTGATAAGGGGATGACAATGTTAGGGGTCTAGACACTGGAATTGAGCTTGCAAAGGTGGCTGGTGGAACACATTGATTTCTTGATGAATGTTCTCACTTGGAATTTAAGACATTTAAGGGTGGAAGGGGGGCAAGGGAGTTTGAGAAGATCTCTTTTTGAGTAGGGAGAGGATATTTTCCTCCTGTAGAAGTTGTACCACGAGTAGTGTGAGGTGGAATATGGAGGTAGATTGGTGGGTTATCTTGGGTGGCTTTCTTCCCGAAGGGGTGAAAAGGTTGTATGGAGGTTAATTGTGAGGGAGGACAGATGATCTCTTTGACATAATTAATTCTTGCGAGTGGAACTTGGTTTTGTTGGCACAACTGCTGAGGAGGTTAGGTTTTTGTTAAACAAAAAGGGGGGAACATCCGTGATTGATGCCGCCCTAAATATATTAGGTATTTTTACACCCATAACCCTGAGTAATTTCATAATAACATTCATAACCCTGCATAATCGTGAATTACATGAGAAACCCCGAGTAATGGTTAACTCTTACATGGCATAACCCTGTGTTAAGATGTCTTATATTTGGCGGATTCTGTTTGGAAAAAGATAAAGATACCCCTAATACTCATTCTTATTTGCAAATACTACCATCCTCCATCACTCCTACACACTCCCCTCGGACCCCGCCTGGAACCTCACCACCCTCCCCGGCGTCGCCGCCGTCGCCCTCCCCGCAAGCAACCCCCCATCGCCCTCTGCAATCCTCGTTGATCTCTACAAGCCTCCCCCCTCCACGCCCCAGTCGGTCGCTGCAAGGTCCCCCCTCCCCGCGCCCCCAACCCACCCGCACCTCTGCAACTCCGTTGCAGTTGACTCCCCCCCCGCACCTCTGCAACACCTCCCCTCCCTCCGGAACACCCCCCTCGGGACTGCATTGCCATCGTTGCTGTTGACCCCCCTCCTCCGGAACCCAACCCCCAACACCTAACCTCCCTTCCCTTCGGACCCTCCCCCCCCCCGGAACCCGACCCCCGCACCTCTGCAACACCCGCACCTAACCCCCCTCCCTCCGGAACCAACCCCCCTGCACTGCATTGCCATCGTGGTCCCCGACCTCCCTGCTGCTTCTTCCAGCTGCTCACCTCCCTGTCGTAACTGTTCTCTGAAGCCCCCCACCCCCTCCCTGTTCATGGACTCCCTTCAGCAAACCCATCCTCGTCCCAATCCAGCAGCCCCCACCCAAACCACCCTGTTCGACCCCACCACCTTACCGCAAACCCATTCCCCCCCTCCCCCCGTCTTCAGCAAAAAAAACCCGATCGCCCAAAGCTCCGACCCCTCCACCCTGCTACAAACCCATTCCCACCATCACCATCCTCCCTGGTCGACTCCCTGCTGCCCGCATAAAAAAAAATCCAACACCCACACCAGGCCCCACCGCCCCTCCAATAAGCCTCTATCGGCCCGACTACAACAAAGCTCCCTGCCAGTAAGAACCCTCCACCTCTTCCTGCAAGCTCGGAAGCGAAGAGAGGACGGCGTCGTCGACATCGACGAGAGGAGCTGACGGAGGAGAAATGGAGGATGCGGTGGTGTTGGAGGGACTGATGGAAGAGGAGTTTTCTTTTTTTTTTCTTTTGATTAATCACATCCGTCAGATCAATGATTGGTTAGATTAACTCAACCATCTGGTTGAGTTAATAAACTAAACTAACGGAGGGTTATAATTGTAAGACGTCGCATTTATTCAGGGTCCTAGGTGTAATTCACAATTATGCGGGGTTATGATTGTAATTGGGAAAATTACTCAGGGTTATAGGTGTAAAATCCCAATATATTAAAGCGGTAAACTAACAGCAACAAAGTCTTGAGTAGAGATCCAGCAAGATGGGTTACATTCTCCTCATAACACTGCTCATTTCTAAACATATCTCCATTGTGAGAGAGCCATATATCCTAAAGGGTAGCAATCGACTTCCATAAATCTGAGGCAGATCTGAGCTGGTTCGCTTGAAAGACTGTCCCAAAAAGCCAAGTGAGAGCAAGGATCTAGCCAAGAGATATTTGTTCCCCCCCCATACCTTTCGCACGCTAGTGCAGGAGAACACATGATCAATATTTTTAGATGCCTAGTTACAAACAAGACAGGAGTCGTTGGCACCTGGATGAAAAGAAGCTCAACATCTCCTTGTCAGAGTCCTCTCCCATTGCCGAATCCACATGAAGACATTAAATTTCAAACGGATTCGAAGCGCCCAAATAAGTCTGCAAACATATTCTCTTATGCTCATTGAAGACCTATGCGATGCAGTTAGCACCCCATAAGCCTTTTTTACTGAGAAATAACCATTTCTCCAAATCCAATTGTCTCTATTTACCGTTGGACCCATGACACCAAAGATAAGGCTCAACAAGTTTATGAATTCCTCAAACCTTTGGTCTGAAAAACTCGAACAAAAATTGGTGCCTTTGGTTATCTCCCAGATATCTCGAAGGCAAGCATCCCCATTGGATGCCAATGCAAAGAGATGAGAAAACACATTACGCATGTATAGGAGTCCTAACCCATCCAATCATCTAGTCAGAATCTGAAAGAGGAACCATCACCAATGACTGGTTTCGCGTGGGCACGTAACTCAGGAATCACTACACATGCACCTACCCAAAAAATCGGAGGGAAATGATGAGTGCGGGGAGGGATGCACGGGCTCGAGGGGATGACATACATCTTCTTAACCAGTCTACAAACCAGATCTGAGCCATCCCCCAGATCCTTGCTGCCAATCCGCGAAGGAGCTCTATTCATGTCTTCTAGCCTGCAAACTCCCAACCGACCATGATCAAATGGGAAGTGTAGCAATATCCCTGTCAATCAAGGGTATGCTTCTAGATCAGTTGTCTGATGGGCTGCAAAATTTTTTTCTCATGTAAGCTTCGAGTCGTTTCCGGATTCCACATGGAAGAATACGGGTGGACATAAAGAAAAGCGGAATAAAGGCTAGAACTGCCGTCTACATGATCAACCGTCCTCCACGAGAAATACATTTAGCCTTCCAACCCGTTGGTTCTACTCCACTCGCTCAACCACATGCAACCAATCTGAGTTTCTCAGCTTCCTGTTGGCATGCGGTAGGATTAGTTAACTAAGAAGAAGACGCCCTTGTGGGTTGAAATGATCGTTGCACGCTCTTCCATTTTAGCCTCAGACGGACCAAAAGGCACAAAACCTGATTTCTTACATCTAATCTTAAGGCTCGAAAGCTCTCCAAAGATATCAACCACTGCATGAATTCCCCTGGACTCCACTACCCCCTCCCCCAACAAAAAGAACCGTGTCATCCGCATACTACAATGACATAATGGAAATCTCGTTATTTGTATCCCGAAGTGCCTCTACTTTGAACCACTCTCCATACCATGACTTCCAACAGATCTGCTAGTACAAAAAGCAAGGGGGTGAGAGGGAACCCCTCCCTAAACCCCTTGAGGCTGAAAAAACTCCCTCTAGTTTTCCATTGAACAGAACTGACAATGAAGTCGTGGTAACACATTTCTTCATCCAAGAGATCTAGATGTCAGGAAAACCCCGCTTCGCCAAAGCTCCTCAGAGAAATCGCTAATCGATATTGTCGTAATCCTTCAAGAAGTCTTGGTCTTGCTGTGGCGGTTCGATCTTGGCATGGTTCTTACAAAGAGCCGTGGGGGGCAACTCTGGGTGTTGAAGACCACAATTGTGACAGATGAGATCTGGGGTGGTAGACTTGGACCATTTGTTCATCTCTTGTGCGCACTCGATGCACGTGGACACCATGCTAGATGCGGGAATCATATGGAGGAGCAAGGTGCCTAACAGAGTCAAGGTCTTCATGTGACTGTTCGGTCTTGGCAAGGTTCTTACAAAGAGTCGTCAGGGACAACTTCTGGGTGTTGAAGACCACAAATGCGACAGATGCGTATTTGGGGAGGAAGACTTGGACCATTTGTTCTTTTATTGTACGCATTCGAGGCATGTATGGAGTAGGGAGAATATTCCGTGGCTTATGACGGACGATGCGTCCAGCTTTTGGAGTTGCATTAGAGCGATGTGCAACAATAGTCATGATGATAGTTCATACACATTCACCATTTTTTTTGAATCCAAAAAGAAGGGGGATACACTCAGCGGTGTTCGCCCCAATATATTAAAGAAATAAAAAAGTAAACAACCGGTTTACAGAAGTAAACAACAAAAAGAGGCCAATCAGGAAGCTAAACCAACACCCAATCATCTACCAATCTCACACAATGGACACGGATGTTCTCTTTGTAGAAGCGTTGTCCCGAGAAGAGAGCTGTGTTTCTGCCCAGCCATATTGCCCACAAACTCGCTATGGGCCATAAGAGGTCCCTCCTCTCCCTGTTTCTGTTAGTCACCAACGAATCACAGAAGGCCGCCAAGTCATTAGTGCAAGCCCATCCCACGACCGTTTCCTGCCAAACCCCAATGACCTTTGGGCATGTGAAGAAGAGATGCTCAATGGTCTCCTCTGCACTTTCACATAAGACGCATCTATTTGAGACACTGCCAAGCAACCTCGCGCAACGATCCCTCGTCATCAACCTCTGTCCCCAAAAGAGCCATAGGAAAAAACCCAGACGCATTCGCCATTTTGTGGGCAATTTGGCGGGGTAGAAATGAGACAACATTTTGTGGGCAACCGTTCTACTGGGAAAAGGTTCTTGAGCATTGTAGAGTGATGCGTGAATCCTGGAATTATGTAGCATATTGCGAATATTATATCTTGCCTATTGTATCATAGCGCCCTGTAAGTTTTTCTTTGTTTCGATGAAATAAAAGTCTGGTGGGTCCCAATCTTGGGATGCCACCCTTTCTCTTCTAAAAAAGCCTTCAAGAAGTCAATCTTCCACAAAAGACCTTGCACATTCCTTCGTCTCCAATTGCCAACGATCTCTGCTGGTGTGACCCCACTATTCATCATCAACGGATCATGGATAAAAGTAATCTGGATCTCATCCACAAGCCCATTAATGACCTCACATAAATAGTTAACTAATACCTTTGCAGTGATCGAATAAACTGCATCAGAGAGAGCGATCATTTTTAAGATTTCAATCCACAAGGCAATTTCTTTCTTTGAGAGGAGGAAAAGCATAACACGATTCAATCTATCAAAACCATGGTTACCTATGGAGAATTCCCTCAACATCTCCATAATGGTGCTGCTCTCACCAAAACTCTTTGGAAAAGAATATCAGGAGCCCATCATGTCCACGAGATCCATCCATATTTACATCTCACATCGTGTAGCGGACCTCATCAATCATGAAGTCTTTAGTAAGTGGACCCTTCTGATCTTCAACCATCAAGGAAACTCCTACACCCCTCCATCCCCTCCCACTACTCAGGCCCCACCAGCTTAGGTTACGAAAGAAACGCACCACAACGTTGCCAACTTCCTTATCCCTCTTAAAAAACTCACCCCCTTTCTCCACCGAACTGATATAATTGCGACGTCTCCTTCCGTCGACAGCGAAATGGAAGAATTTTGTGTTGGTGCCCCCTTCTTATCCAGTGCTTCCTAGATATATGTTGCCGCTCAATCTCATTTTGCCACCTTCCTGAATGATCCTTTGAAAGCTAGTTCGTTCTGCCAATTCAAATGGAGAAGGGTCTCACACATCTTCGGTCTGGTCCAAGCAGTCAATTCCTGCTTGAGCTGCAGACCTATGAGCTTCATGCAACTTTGAAGCTCCTTAATCTCACAAAGCCTGGATCTCAAAGCCACAAGCTTTTAGGATAATCTCGTAGTTGCGGAGCCCTCATAGTGGAAAGATGACCAAAAATCCTTGATCAGTTCCTTGAAACCCTCCAATGGTTTGGCGGTAGTGCAGTGTGTCTACCACCCAAAAGACCAGGATTCAAATCCTCCCTTGTGGGAGTTGCGTTAGGTAGCTGACAACCATTGTAAAAAATAGTCGGATCTTTCAACATGGATTTGAGCAAGAATCCATGTAGCCGACCCTACTTAAAGTGGGAGAAGGCTTCGCCTTTTAGTTCCTTGAAACCCTCCTCAAGAAGACACGTCTTCTCAACGAGAAAGAAAAATATCGGGATGACGTTCTCGCCCGAGACCAACATCAAGGGGGTGTGGTCGGAACGGGACTGAGGGAGGGCGTTAACCTATTACAACGGAAACACGATACCCAAACTGGACGAGAAAAGGAAAGGATCAATTCTAGATCTCGCTCTCGAGTTACGCCAAGTATATCGACAATCCACCGCATCTTTGACTTCCAACTCATGCACATTATTGGCAAAGGTACTAGAATCCTGATCTTGACCCACATGCAATTGCGGATGGTTCATCGCAAACAAAGTAACATTCAAGTCTCCACCAATCAACCAAGCACTGGATCTAAAGCCAAACTGGCTTCTCAAAGATCCTTCCATAAACCCTTCTGAAGGCTTGGATTTGTCGGTCCGCAGACACTCGAAAAAGCTTGATGGTCCCTACTACGCTTGCTTCTTAGCAGAATATAATATTTATGCATGCCCAAAATTTCAAAAATAAGTTCAAAATAATCACCATTCCACATCACAAGGAAACCGCCGAATTTTCCTATCCCATCCACTGCTATGAAATCAGAGAACCTGGACCCCTTACCGAACCACATAATGCATTGGTAAAAGAATGGATCTTAGGCTCGTGCAAAAGAACCACATCACCATGCCACCCATCTAACATCCAGACACCTCACATTCTAGCATATGACCTTCATTGAGGAATCGATAGGGTCCCCGTGGCGACACACACCACCCTAGCATCTCTAGCAATTGCTATTTTGAAAGGGTTTGCCTGTTCCTCTTCCAAAATGTCTTTCAAAGAAGAAACACCTGGCATGCATGTTTGGATCTCATGCAAAGACGACGACCCAATTTGAACTTCAGATTCATGGATAGCACTCCTTCAGACATACTTTTTTCCCATTTCTTGGTGAGCCCTCTTCCCCAAGCAATAACTCTTTGATCTCCGTTTGTATACACCCTTCCAAGTTTGAAGTCCCATCAGGATCAAACCTACAAGACACATGCAACATCGTACAATGTGGCGGTGGAGGAAAGACTAGTTCAAGTTCTCAATATGGGAGCTAGTAGTTGCATCAAGAGTGTTGACCCCACCCCCAAGACCTTTGCCAAGGCCAGAAGCTCCGCCCGCAGTGTTCTTCGAAGCAAGGTCGGGAAGCGGAGGCCCTCGGAAGCTCGTAATATCCACTACCATTACAGGGGAACTCAAAGCAACCACCAAGTTTTGAATTGGGATGGAGGTAGGATACATCGATGGTGTAATCAGGTCAGATATTGAGGGATCCCACTTCAAAGATTCGATTGGAAGATGATCACGGGTCTCCTTTCGACTGGTTAAACGAAAGGTGCCAAACACGATTCGAGTTGGATCCGAATCCAAATGCGAACCCAAACTTGGGACTACCGGATTCTGATGGGCATTCGAGGAAATCCTAAGAACTGTGACCCCATCGAGGTCGAATGTACAAATTGTGGGATTTGAGATCCCCGTAATCTCCGTCGCAGTTAACGTTAAGGTCGTCATCGTCGACGCTGACAGTACCACTGGAGCAAACTCTGTTGTGTGAGGAGGATCTATGCATCTATGAGCGACGATTATCGGAGGAGCTGGCGACACCAACTCCACCTCCCTAAGATTGATTCTCGCTCTCCCCACCTTCAGCCCAAGCCCTATTCCTCGAGAGAAGAATCTCCGACTTGATGTCAGAGCTTAAAGTCAAACATCTAAGAGCACCTCTTGTACCACTCCAACCTCATGCAACGTTGGCTCGAGAACCTCCAGGGTTCAAGATAGGATCGACACCCCGTCCATGCATAGAACTCACACCTCATCCCTCAAATCCCTATCTGTGAATCTAGCCTTTCTCCACGAGATATTGCGGCTCGAAGAGGCCTTAGAGAGCAATGATGACACTTCCACATGCGAGAGGACTCAAGCGCAACAAACCTTCTCTCAAAGAACCACCACATCCCTTGAGAAAGACTGCCCAATAACAAAGTGAACCTCTGCCTCCACCAACTTCAGGTCAACACAACCTTCTGGTGTCGTGCCAACGAGAACAACCCGAGAGGCCAGAGGTGGTCTTGGATCGAAGGGGGCTCCTTTTACTATCTTTGAGAAGGACCAAATATTTACCACACCTCCCCCAAAGCACGAGCCACAACAAGATGCCTTGAAGCTCTTGGTTTCTTTGACGAAGCCTGCTTCAGACATTGAGTAGTAAATTCTTGACACAAAAGATGGAAGTGACACATCAAGCCGTAAAAGAAACAATGCGATGGAGATGAGCACAACTTTGCAACATGGTCGCCAAGCCCACAACGATAGCACAACAGACCCACGCGCTCTCTCCGCTTCCAGCGTGAAACCATCGTCCACCCATCCAAATCGCTCTCTTTACATTTAATTTTGGCCCTCCCTAACACTCAATCCCTCTAGGCGGCAACCTCTACGCTCACCCAATGGCTCTCTTCCAAGAGGAGGAGGTTATATGGGTTGGTTTTTCAATGGTAGGAGCTTATGGTTTGACATATAGTAGGAAAAGTGTCAAGCTGTGGCCCTGTGGAACGATCCGAGGAAGATGGTGGATGAAGCAAGGGGTGCCCCCTTTTTCATGGAGGTAATATATTTTTCTCGATGTAAAAGGATGTATATCCAAGACATGATGCACACTAAAGCTTTTATCAACTAACTCATTATATGTGGAGGGTGAGATGAAGGCTATCATCTCCCAAGTTCAGATTATGTTTGTCCTAGGTAGACGTATGGCAGTCAGGATAACGCTTGCATCCGAGATGGTATTGGATTAGAATAGGAAGCATAAAAAAGGCATGGTTTGGAAAGTCGATTTCTTGAAAGCCTACGATTGAGTTGGATGGCGATTCTTGTGGGCCTCGTTGCAGAAGTGGGATTCCACGAGGTTTGGATCGCATGGATGAAAAGATGCATAACGACAACATCATATCTATTTCTCGTGAATGGCCATTTGAAAGGCATGTGCTATCTGCCTTTGCGTGGAGGGGGGGTCCGTCAAGGATGTCTTTTGATACCCTTTCTTTTCGTTATTGCGGCTGATGTGCTAGTGGTGATGATGAGGCTAGTTTCGTCCAACGGATTCTACCATGGCTATTGTAGTGTGTCATTTATTCCCTTATTGAAGTACATCAATGGTAAGATCTTGTTTGTGGAGGAAGGAGTGGAGTGGGCGAGAGAGCCTCCCGAATTATGTGTATTTTTGGCGATATTTTGGACCTCCGCATTAGCAGGAGAAGTTAGTATTTGTGTCGTTCAGTCTCACTTAGGACGAGGTTCAGGAAGCCGAACGAGTGTTACAAAGTGTAGGTGTCTCTTCCGATCACATATTTGGGTCCTCCTTTTGTTGACAGTAGACTCAAATCCTTGGATTGTCGCTCCCCATTGGACATATTAGAAGGGAGGCTAGCATATTGGAAGGATGTGATTCTTTCAAAGGGTAGAAGACTTGTTCTTCTCAAGCACGTGTTGTCAGCTATACCTATTTTCTTGTTTTTCACTAGGTTGCTCCCGGTGGGCGCAAGAACAAAAATAGGAGCTATGATGAGACAATTTTCCTGCGCGAATTCTGGGCGTGACAAGGGTGGATCCATCTCATGTATTTGGGATGGGCGGAATTGATCCATCTCGGTGGCTCAGGCATGGTCGCTAATGCGTTGGCTCCTTTCATATCAGACTTCTCAGAGCAAATGTTGGCGGACTTTCCGAGCATGATGAGGGATTTGAAGGGTGTTGAAAGTCCCTCCTCTTGGAGCAAGGTTTAAAAAAGCGTGAGATGGTACGAGACGTTTTCCTGAAATGTGAGACGAGGCGTAAGCCTCGATTTTTCGGAAAGAAGAATTAAAATTAAGCAAAATCCATTAAAAATATGTAATAATATTAAGTATTGCTAAAAACACATTAAAAAACAATTTCACACTAGTAAAGATATGACACAAATATCAAGTTCCAACTCCAACTTCTATGATTCTATGAGTATTGAACCAAAGTCCATACTTAGTACTAGAAGTACAATAAAAATCATAATTCTTAGTGTGCAAAGCTAAAACGTGTTGATATGCCTTGAATCCTAGCCATTTGTCTTGCTAGACCCAGTTAGTTTCTTTTCAACTGTGTCTTCATGTATGTGATAACTATTTTAAGAACAATCAAATAACATTAAGTTTTAAACTTGCAATTAGTTTAAAATTTTTATTACATTTTAGACACAATCGTGTATGTTGTGTACAATAGAACTAGTATGCGTGGATGCAATATAAGAAATTGAACATGATGTATACAAAATCATCGAGCTTCGTTTGTTTCGAGCAATCTCTTCTCTTTGTATAAATCTATTTTTAGAAATATGTAAGGTTTAACATGGAAACAAAAACACTAGCATGGAAATATATAATGCTTAGGCAAAAGAGGGTCATGTGTAAAGCACATAATGTTTGAGGCTTACGCCTCTGCCTCGCCTCGGTCACCTCACCGCCTCATATGCCTCACAACACCCGGAGGCTTACGCCTCACAACTTCTGGGTGCGGCTTAACCCTCGAGGTGCTTTTTCTCAAAAAAACACCTCGAGGATTTCACCTCACCTCCTCGAGGTGCGCTTTTCAAAATGAAGTCTGGGAAGTACCATTTGTGTGGGTGGATGACTATTTTCTGTCGAGAAAGCTTACAGGGTCTTCTTCCATGCACAAAATGATATGCAGTATGATCTTTGCAGTGATTTCTTGTTGATATGGAAGAGTAAGACCCTGTAGAGAATCAAGATGTTCCTTTGGCTCGTCAGGCACATGTTGTTACTTACAGAGTGAAGGGACAAGCTCTTATGGACTGTTGAAGTGATGCTCCTGAGATGCAGTGCTGAAGTTAAAGACTTGCATAATACCAAAGGCATCCCCAGATAAGTAAATGGTAGAGCCTTCGCGTAATACCGAAGGCCTAACCACACTTCGAGACCTTGACCGTTGACAAGCCAAAAGGAACAAAAGCAAGCACAACCGTGTTGATCCACCTCCGAGAAAACCCTGCACAAACCTCTATTATAATAGTGAGACCTCTCACCGCTTCCATCTTACCTTGGATGAACGATAACATGCCATTTGCATATTGTAAAGTTGGTGCAGACACCCTGTACATCTCATAACCTGTCAGCCTTCCTCTCAAAATGGCCGGGTCCATCATCATGCCATATGGTCCAATACTAGAATAAAGAGTAGTGACTCTTAGCCTAAGGGACTTAGGCCTGATGCCTATAGAGAGTACTGAGTGTTGAGGGGCTTGTGTTGCTTTGAACCTAGTCTAACATGCATGTATCATCGGAGTTAAAATTTTATCAAGACATGTTTATATTGGAAGCATGTGAATAAGCTGCGAGGTTATCGTTAATAATCATACGTAAACTGGCTGGGGTTATATGAGGATGCATAGAAAATCTAGATCTCAAGTTTCTCAGTTGTCACACTAATATTGTCGAAAATTGTAGAGATAGTTTCTAGTATTATCATATGTTTATGTACCCTGTTTCTATTTCTTTCTTTTATTTAGGCATCCATGTAATTTACCCGTAAGGCCTCTCCCTATATAAGAGAGCCTAGGGTTTTTCCTACGAATCATAACAGAGACTCCCTTTCGTCTAACATGGTATCAGAGCCACCCTAGGGCTCTTCTCCCCTACCCCCCACCCGCCGCCCCCACCTTCTCTCCTCCATCCCGGCGGCTTCCAGCCGCTATCGGCCCCACCAACCGCTGCCTGCGGCCCCACCAGCAGCCCTAGCCGCTGCCTGCGGCCCCACCAGCCGCCCGAGCGGCCCCACCAGCCCCTGCCTGCCGCCCTTGCGGCACCGCTGGCTGCCCTAGCAGCCCAGCCAGCCGCTGTCTGTCGCCCCAGCGGCAGCCAGCACACCCTCGCGGCACCCGCACGCCGCCCCTACAGCCCCAGCGGCGCCCCCTGCCGCTCCCACAGCCCCAGCGGCAACCCCATCAGCCGCAGTAGGGGTTCCGTGGCCTCCACCAGCACTTAGGCGGCGCTCTCGAGGCCTTTCAAGGGCTGTTTTGCTTCCTTGGAAGCGTGCCCTAGACCCTTCTTCCTCGGCTTTATGGATTTGAGTGCGTAAAGGTCTACACACGTACTCAAATCCGATGCAGTTGGTGTAGACATTCATCACATTGTCTATTCGCCCTTCGTCTTCTTCCAGCAGCAGTATGTCAGAATCGAAAGTCGATTTGCCCTCCACCGGCGCATTCAAAGGTCCGGCGCCGATAGTGAAGATGGACGGGTCTAACTATGAGTTATGGGCCATGCAGTTCATGAGCCTCATGAAATCAAACGGTAAGAAACACATTCTTACCGAGGATGAGCCTGCGGAGAAGACATGGATCTATGCCTCATGGGAGGCCGATGATGCTTATGCAAAGGTATGGTTATCGGGTACGTTGACGATGGAGATAACGAATGATGTCCTCCATCAGCCCACTGCTAAGGCGATGTGGGACATTCTTGCTGCTACATATTCGCAGGTGCGAAATGAGACAAAGATGTTGCAGCTTCAGCATGACATCTTTACGATGAAGCAGGCCGGCAGACCTCTACACTCTCTATACACATCCCTAAGAGGGATGTTTGAGAAGCTCTACAGTACCATCCCTCTGACTGCTACTCCAGAGCAGCAGAAGACGTTCCGGAACGCCACCATGGTGGGTGTTCTACTTGCTGCCCTCGATCCTGAGTATGATGCTGCACGGTCACAGATCTTAGCAGATGCAGTCATTCCTCCAGTGGAGGATGTATACAGGAGGCTCAGCCGTATCCCAGTTTCCTCCAGCTCTTCTACTCCACCCCCATCTGCGATGGCAGCTTCGCGTGGGAGAGATGGACCATCCTCTTGGCGTGGCCGTGGACGTGGTCGTGGCTCTCAGGGAAGAGGTGGTCGAGTCAGTCAGACGTGCTCATATTGTCACAGAACTGGACACTCAGAGGAGACATGCTACTCAAAGCATGGGTTCCCAGCATCGGCACGGGTTGCAGAGCATTCACAGTCTCCATTACCGTCTACTGCAGATCATAGATTTGACGAACTAGTGGCCCGTCTCCGTGATATTATGCCACAGTCTTCTGGTGATTCATCTGGTGGCTCTTCTGATATTGCTGCCACAGCCTCAGCCAGTTCTTCCGCCGCTGCCAGTTCCTCAGGTAGATCTTCAGCAATCATTCCTTCACATGATACCTTCACATGATATATCTGATTGGGTTATAGATTCCGGAGCTACACATCATCTGTGTCGAGATAGAGGTAGATTACAGGCCTACATGGCTATTCCTCCAAGTCGCTCAGTGCAGATAGCAGATGGTTCCCATTCACCCCTCGTTGGTCAGGGGGAGGTCTTCTTATCCTCCGCTATGCAGCTACAGAATGTTTTACATGCTCCTGAATTCTCACTGAATTTGCTGTCTATTAGTCAGATTACAAAGGATTTGAATTGTCGAGCTATATTTGACCCGTCTTCACTCATTTTTCAGGACATACTCACGGGCAAGGTGATTGGCTGTGGCTCTGAGCAGAACGGTCTAATCGGCTGGTCCGGGAATCCTATGCTGGCATCTCCGCTCACTCTGCTGGTCCAGTCTCACCTTACATTTGGCATCTTCGGTTTTGGTCACCTTCCACTCCAGAAAATGCGCCATCTTCTGCCCCAGATTTCCCCAAGTTCGTCGTTTCGTTGTGAAGCATGTCAGTTAGGAAAGCATCACAGGTCGAGCTTTCCAGGTCGTCAGAGTCGGAGCAGTAGCTCCCCTTTCGAGTTGTTACATATAGATATATGGGGTCCGAGTCGTGAACCCGATCACCAGGGACACATGTTCTATCTTGTGGTAGTAGATGACTTTTCTCGTGTCTCTTGGGTTTTTCTTCTAAGGAATAAGTCTGAAGCAGGAGATGTTATTAAAAATTTGATTATTAAAGTGCAAAATGTTTTTTCTTCATCAATCAAATATGTTCGGACAGATAATGCCCTGGAATTTTGTACACGTTCTCTTTCTCAATTTCTGTCTTTGAAGGGAATTATTCATCAAACCACCTGCGCATATACATCCCAACAAAATGGTGTGGCAGAAAGAAAACATCGCCATCTCTTGGATATCACTCGTACCTTATTGATTCAAAGCTGTGCTCCCATTTCCTTCTGGGGGGATGCTGTTCTTACTGCATGCTACCTGGTCAATAGAATGCCGTCCTCTGTCCTTGGAGAAAAGATACCAATTTCTCTTATTTTTCCAGACAAAGAACTATTCTCACTGCCACCTCGTGTCTTTGGTGCTGTGGCGTTTGTTCATCGTCTATCTCCTGGACTTGACAAACTCTCTCCAAGAGCAGTCAAGTGCGTCTTCGTTGGGTATTCCAGAACCCAGAAGGGATACTGGTGTTATGATCCTACTACCAACAGGTACTTTGTTAGTGCGGATGTCACTTTCTTCGAGTCGGTCATGTTTTTCTCGCCAGCCGGGGACAGAATGGTACCATCCACCACCGCTGATGATATTTTGGTTCCACCACCACCTACCTGTCTTACACCTCCACCTCCTGTGTCTGTCCCTATGCCAGCACCGCCACCACCACCTCCACCTCCACCGCCACCGCCACCTCCACCCATTCCACGGCGAATCATATCACCATTTCCTAACCACTATACGCGTCGGTCAGGTCCTGCTCAGCCAGCAGATCAGCCAATCACTGAGCCTCAGGTATGTTCAGATGATGTTACTACTGACGGGTCAGGTTCGGAACATATGCAGGATGACTCCTTACAGGTGGACCCCGATGATGATCTGGATGTTCCGATTGCTATTCGGAAGCAGAGACGACAGTGTGCTTCCTACCCATTTGCTTCACAGGTTTCCTTCCACCGACTCACAGGTGATTTCCAGAAGTTTGCCACTGCTTTGTCTTCTGTGGACATACCACGGACATACCAGGAAGCCTTAAAGAATGAATGCTGGAGACAAGCTATGGAAGAAGAAATGGGGGCCTTGCAGTCCCGTGGCACATGGTCTTTGGTTCCTGCACCTCCTGATGCATCAGTTGTAAGCTGCAAATGGGTCTTCACAGTCAAATATCATGCAGATGGCACATTGGATAGATACAAAGCACGCTTAGTCGCCAGGGGGATTTACACAGACATATGGTGGTTGATTATATGGATACATTCTCTCCAGTGGCGAGGCACTCGACTCTGCGTATCCTCCTGTCTGTTGTAGTAGTTCGTGATTGGAGCATTTATCAGCTGGATATCAAGAATGCATTTCTGTACGGGGCTTACAGGAGGAAGTCTACATGCAACAACCACCCGGGTTTACTGCTGAGGGGGAGAAGCATATGGTATGTAGACTTCACAAGGCCATATATGGACTGAAACAGAGTCCACGAGCATGGTTCCAGAAACTGTCCAACCTAATTGAGCACCAGGGATTCAAGAGGTCCAATGTTGACCATTCGTTGTTTGTCCAGAAGTCCGCGGCAGGTACGGTTGTCATAATGGTCTATGTGGATGATATTCTTGTTACAGGAGATGATATTCAGGGCATAGCAAGGGCGAAGGCATTCCTAGGTCGTCAGTTTGTTACAAAGGATCTTGGAACCCTAAGATATTTTCTGGGGTTGGAATTTGCAAGGAATGCACATGGTCTGGTGATGACACAACGGAAGTACATTACAGACTTCCTGGTTGAGACTGGTATGGATGGGTGCAAACCATCAAGCATCCCCATGGACCCCAGCATGAAGCTATATGATGATGATACTGATGAAGTGGATAAGAGGAGATATAGAGAGATGGTGGGAAAACTCCTCTACATTACTATAACCCGTCCAGACATTGCATTTGCAGTTAGCCGGGTGAGTCAGTTTATGGAGCAGCCCAGACAGGTATACATGGATGCTATACACATGATACTGAGGTATCTGAAGTCTACTCCAGGATTAGGGCTACTATTCAGAAAGAGTGCAGATTTATCCATCTCAGCGTGTGCAGATGCAGATTATGCAGGATGCCCTAAGGACAGAAAATCAACCTCAGGGTTTGCAGTGTTCGTTGGAGGCTCTCTGGTGTCTTGGAAGAGCAAGAAACAAACGGTGGTGGCAAGATCCAGTGCGGAATCCGAATACAGGGCAATGGCCCAAGCCAGCACAGAAATGATGTGGGTTCGCTCCGTATTAGAAGATCTACATGTAGCTGTATCTCTACCTATGAAGCTTCAGTGTGACAACCAGGCAGCATTGTTTATCGCCAATAATCCAGCCTTCCATGAGAGGACCAAGCATATTGAAGTTGACTGCCATTATACCAGGGACCTGATCCAGAGAGGATTGATATCCACGGCCCATGTCAGCTCAGGAGATCAGACTGCCGATGTATTCACCAAGCCTTTGCTCAGAGGACCTTTCCAGAGATGTTCATCCAAGCTGAGCATGATCAACATCTATGCTCCACCTTGAGGGGGAGTGTAGAGATAGTTTCTAGTATTATCATATGTTTATGTACCCTGTTTCTATTTCTTTCTTTTATTTAGGCATCCATGTAATTTACCCGTAAGGCATCTCCCTATATAAGAGAGCCTAGGGTTTTCCTACGAATCATAACAGAGACTCCCTTTCGTCTAACAAAAATCATGGAAATGGCTCAAAAATTGATTTTTCAGAGATTAAAGTTTTCTATGTTCTTTAATAATAAATAAAATGTGAATTTGCAATTGTTTGCTAAAATATAGGTGTAATTAGAAGCTCACTGTGTACAACATCATATACCAGGCTTGCAAAAGTCAGTCGACTACTAGTCTACTAAGGCTAATTAGTCGAGTCCAGGTAGGGGTGTCTATCGAGTTCAACGAGCCGAGTTGGCCTCTTTTCGGACTCGAACTCGATAAGAAACCTAAGCTCGAACTCGGGCTCGATAAGGATCGAGCCCTGGATCACCAACTCGAACTCGAACTCGTCGAGTTCGAGTTGACCCACGAGCCTCTTATCGAGCCACGAGTTTCTGAGCTGGCTCACGAACCTCAAAATGAGCTGGCTCACGAGCCTCTTATCGAGTCGCGAGTTTCTGAGCTGGCTCATGAGCCTCAAAATGAGCAGGCTCATGAACCTCTTAATGAGTCATTGTTCCATTTTATACATTAAATTATGCAAATGACATTTGTAATTTTGATTTTTTATACTCTTTTGGTAGCTTTTTGGGCAAGAAAAATGTTAACCTCTAGTTTAATCAAACTCAATGTGGAAGTTTTGGTATATATGTTTTTAATTTTTTATTAAGAGAGAAAACGAGTTATCGAGTCGAGTTTCCGAGTTGAACAATGCCCAACTCGAACTCGACTCGATAAGCTAACGAGCCATAAAACCCAACTCGGGCTCGGGCTCGTTAAGGTTTCGAGTCCGGCTCACGAGCCCTTAACGAGCCGAGCCCGAGTTGAGCTCATCGAGTTCGAGCTTTCATGACAGCCCTAAGTCCAAGGGTACCCCGCCCCGAATAGGGCATGTCGGTCAGATAAGCAGACTGTTGTTAGCGGACTCGACTAGTCGGTCGACTTCTTTTTTACAAATGTTTTTTCTGATTTTTTTAAAAAGTAAACAAAATCTTAGATATTTAATGTGTAGTTGGAATTCAATTGTTTCTTTTATTCCATTTTGTTATTATCGAAAATGTCCATATAATTCTTTTATTTCATTTTGTTAGTATTGAAAATGTCTAATTTATAAGAATATATGTATCTCCTCAAAAAATTTATAAGAATATATGTATAACAAAATAATTTATATATTTAAATAAAAAATATAATACCGTATAAATACAATTAGTCTCCCGACCTTCGATCAATCCTTCGTGTCCATACCGATTGAGCACTGAGTATTTGGCACGTTTGTCATATATGTTTGCTGAAATATTGACATGCCTTATTAAATAAAAGATAGTATTTAGCATGGCCTCAAATTTCGCCGAAATTCGACCGACGGTGGGTAACCGAAATTTGACCGAAATGGCCAATATCGGCCGAAATTTAGGGGCCTTAGTTCAAAAAACGACCGAAATGACCGAAATTTCAGTCGAATTTTGACCGAAATTCGGCCGAAATGTCGCTTCGGTCAGTCACCGAAACGAAGCCGAAATCCGACATTTAAGGCCTTGGTATTTAGTAAATAAATTCGTTGTTATACATAATAATTATGAGTACTTGAGATGGATATATGTATCGGATATGCTTCTCATATATGTGAATCTAACAATGTCCATGTATTAATAACAATAACAATCTCTTGTCACGCCAACTATATATGTGTGTCTTAGAGTTGCTCTTTGGCTTGGGAGGAGTGAGGTGATCTTCGTAGTGAGGGGTTATATTATATGGAGAGTGTAATGACCATGCGAAGGTGCTCTTGTTGAGACCTGATCTTTGTAATTATTATAGTATAGAGAAGGAGATCTTGTTAAATGCCGTTGAAATACAAGGCCACGCCTTCAACACCTCCCTAAGGCTGTTCAATAGGATCTTCACCATATTTGTAGAGATATATGTTATTCTATGTTATTCTCGTCTGTACCTTTCCACATTTTCTTTTCTTTTTTCTTTTCTTTTTCAAGAGATAACCAAATAACTTGAAGCATAGAGTTGACCACATGTATATGAGATCAGAAACATAAACATCTCCAAGAGCAGCAGTAAGAAGAACTACGCACACAGCATGACCAGAGAACGACCAGCACCGGCGGGATCACATGTTGCCATTGATCTCACCAAAAGGAAACCAACACATATATTCCTCCATCCAACATATCTAAGGTATATAGTTAGATGGTATGACCTTCAAAACAGCAAGAGACCTGATCAAAATAAAAAGAGTAAAAAAATGTGAAAAGGTACAGACGAGAATAACATAGAATAACATATATCTCTACAATATTCATGGTCAAGACTTCAGAGCCATAAGGCATTGGAAAGCACTGTAGACGTGAAGTGCACCTGCAAATTAGCTTCCCCCTTGACAACTGGAAAATGATACTTCAGTGAAAACATTAAAGCAGAATCTCAGGACAGAGAATTGAATATCCGTCCATGGGGGAATATTTGGTCCTGTTGGGTTTTCTTTTTTTCAGTAGGGCTATATTATGTTGATTATGCCATGCACAGTGCTGGGGCACCGTCTATGTACTTGCGACTTTGAAAGGTTGCTATAAGGGGTCACCATGTACTTCTTTTGTAAGTTTTAATAAAATCTGGATAGTATCCTTCACTGGATGAACTCCCTTTCACTTCTAAAAGAAACATGCATGCTGCTACAATGCTATTTCGAGGGAGAATAACATCCAGTTGGATCATGTGCCCATGTGTCAAATGATTCGGTCCCATATATTTCAAAATTCCTAGGTTTTTTCCTTTCCCTACAGCAGTTTACGTCTCATAATGTGCATTGCTTAAGAAAAATCCTTTCTACATCAATTTGATTTCATTTCACATCACTTATGATACGTCTTTCCACAGGAATTGCTATAGTTCTTGGGCTAGGAACTACAGTGCGGCTCTTATTGGAGTGCTGCCATGAATGGAACCTGCGAAGAAATCATCCTGAACTAATCAGTCCGGATACCGTCATTAATCGTGGTTATCCTCCCACTGTATAATTACCAGGCTAAAGTTTCTGCAATGTTATTTTGTACCTTGAAGTACTCTTTCTATTTAATGTTATAAAAGGGCAATATACATTAAAGTAAAATATACGAGGAGTGAGTTACTATTGTCTATTAACATTTCAGAAGCTTGAAAAATCGTTAGCCTCTTTTGATTTTTATAGTCACGCGCAAGCAACTCTTTTCCCCGTGCACTCTTTAAGCAGTTCATGTTCCACAACTCTGGAGCAGTTCTTCAGACACACAAAGGTTGTTAGACAGAGGATTCACAGAAGACGGGGGATGTTGCATAACTGTTCGACGAAGATCTAGTGATTATAAAAGTCGCAATGATCAGTAGGTTTTCAATCAAAACTGAAGTCCTTAGTCCCAGCAGATCCATGATGCAGCTCTGAGGAGAATCAACAGTCAGTTTTTTTTGGAACAGCAACAGATTTGTCATTGCGAACCAATATGCTTTCATTGCGAACAAAAACTTATGATTGATTTTTCAAGGCATTTGACGCAGCTTGATTCAAAATTGTTTCTTGTAGCCTTCGATGCTTATGTCTTCGTGTCCTCTTCATTGATCTCTCGTTTGTATCCAGACAAGAATTTGTTTCCCCCATTTTTTGTTGCATGATGATTGTATCGGAAGCTCAGTGGCTGTATGTTTCCAATCTTATCATGATAGAAAGCTAACACTGTCCCGACCTGACTTTAGGTTCATCGATCTCAGATCTCTGATGTGCTGATGTCTCATATTCGTAGTTTTCCGGATGTTTCCAATCTTGTTTGCTTCTAATGTGTTATTAGGGTTCGGAAGGATATTTGTAACACAACCTCATGTCGGTCAGATCATTGCATATCCTTCCTTTCTCTACTGGTGTTGGAAGTAACTAATATTAAGGTAAGGGAATTAATGTGATGCGCAGATGTGTAATAAATGTATGAATATAATGAATATAACATTCATCGCAAATTATAAGAATAAAGGATAATTTTGTAATATACAATATTTGTTGGTATAAATTTTACATTGGCATATATGATGATGAATACTCATATTATTCATTGTAATAGGCTAATTTTGTTGTATGGAAAGAAACAAAGTCCCACATGCAATGGCCTTGAATTACCCATTCAAGGGTAGAGGTCCTTTGTATCGACGGGCTAATGCAACTAAACCCTGTCACCTAGACATTGCGTAGTTTCTCCATGCTGCAATATACGGCTCGTTACATGTCGAACAAGCTTGATACTTCACATAGGTTGCTATATCAAATGGCATGTGAAAGACCACATGAAGGATTTTGTTGCACTTCATTATTTTTGGATCTCGAGCTGGGATTTATAGGGGCAATAGACTTGGAAGCAAGAACCATAATGATATATTATATAAATCAAGGAAAACGCAACATCAGGTGCACCTATCAATTCCAGCATCATGATAAAAAGAATCGTTAGAAAAAGCATGAGTCGTTATAAAAAATATATTATAAAGTTGAGAGTAATTTACAAAGAAGTCCCCAAACTTTTCATACGATATCAATGCGGTCCTTAAACTTTTAAATTTATCGATTCAAGTCTTAATCTATTTTCAACATAACAATGTGGTCGCAAGCCTATCCCCACGTAGTTGCGCAATTAAATGAACAGACGAAAATACACTTGAAATTTCGCCAATCAGAGAAAATCTTCCTCTTCGAATCGATCCCTACTCCTTCCATTCCTCTTACGGCCCGTTTGATATGCTGGAATAGAGGTGGGAATGGAATCGTCATTCCTCCCTCGATTCCATTCACATGTTTGTTAGATCATAGTACGGCATGAATAACGATTACAATGAAAATCAGATTCCCTCATATATGGGAATTGCCATTCCTAGGTACCCCCTAGGAATTGAGATTCCATTCCTTACAAATGTTAACAATGTGTTCTTTTTCAATATTTTTTAATTATTATATTCTTGTTATAAATATATGATTAGCGACATGGATATGCGCTTTTCTTTTTTAGATATTGTTTTGGATATCGACATGAATATGATTTTTTGGACATGAATATATGGACACTGACATGATATAAATAAGTATACATATGCAAAAAATCGGATAATTTACAAATACATGCATCTATAGATACTAACATGGATATGGGATTTTATTGTGGATACATATATAGATACAATTCAATTCTTTTAGATACGGATACAAATATAGTTACACGATATTCTAGCAGATACAGACACATACATATATATAATATCTATTATATGGATAAAATATATCAAATATGATTTGTTTTGCGGATACGGATAGGAACATGGATGTGCTTTTTTTTCCAGATATGGATATGGACACCGATATATAATTTTCTCTAATATGGATATGGATGCAATTTTTAATTTTTTCTAAGACATGAATATTGATTATATTCTAGCGGATACATATATGGACATGGATATGGGTTATATTTTTTTGCAAACACAAATATGGACATGGATGAGGATTTTTTTGGTGGAAACGAATATGGACATGAAAATAGATTTTTATTTTTTTTGTAGCTATAGATATAGATGTTGATACAGATACCATTTCTATTTTTTTAGGATATGGATACGGGTTACATTTTAGTGGATATGTATACGGACATGGATATGTGTTTTTATTTTTTTGCGAATACAGATACCCATAATATTTTCATTTTTTAGTATACGGATACAGATACCGTAATAAAATATTCTAGCATATATAGATATAGATACATTGAACCCTTTTACAAAATAATTATAAATACAACGATGGATAAACATCTTATCCATTAAGATTGCATTGTGCCTTTCAATGACATTTGTGGTCTCTTTACCAAATATAACTCCGTCGTCCAATACTAATGTCCACTACTTTTTCAAGAAATGATCATTTGTAATCCATGTGCATGCATTTGCATCCCACTCCTTGAGCTTTCCATAAAATAATTTAAATTTTGTGAAGATGTTAGTCTGGACACCTGTAGGATCAAACTATTATTGTATTGGGTGAATAGTAGTTGTAACAAATTATGACCACTAAAAAATGCAATACCAATAACAATCACGAATATAAACATTAAAGTAGAGAAGAAACTATTTGTACGATGATTTTTACATGCAAATCCTATTGGGGGAATAAGTCCTTGACTCAGAATTCGATTAGTTGTGCCAATTTGTTGGACATGTGAGCCCGCGACGAACCATCATGAAATAAAAGTTATTGCAAATCATTCCTTAATCAGAAATGAAGATTAATTAATTTGCATAATAGGTCCCTTAAGGTTATGTACCATGGTCATCTTAATATTATACAACTGTTAATCAAAAGGTTGGAACATAGAGGCTGGTGTAGGGTTGAATATCTAAAGAGTTAGATTGAGGACTCAACCACACCATCAATGTGATTGTCAAGATGGGATCTCCAGTCTGAGAAAAGGATGGCAATCCTTACTACAAAGGGTGTCATCCGATCGACTCTTGATGCATGTCCTCTGCATAGGAATAGAGATTTAGAGGTATCATGTGAGTTAAGTCAAAGAGTTGACTTATCGAGATCGAGATAACCAAGACCTATACTGTAAGTTGTCACGATACAGGCATGCATCCTCTAACGGAGACAGATGTGTTACTATATGTCTAAGTATGTGCATTATGTAGACTATTAGGTTGATGACCTAATCAAGGTCTACACACCGACAATCTGATGTGCATATGAGGATGTATGAGTAATACGATTTCTCAATGGGATCATACAGTTTCACTTCTGAACTAGAAGACATGAGCTTCACTCATACGATATTGAGATAAATCAAATTCCAACTTTGATCGTCTATTTTTGGAAATAACACAGGATTTGAAGGCATGACATATGATTCTGGATTAATACCCATTCCTAGTGATCAAATGAAAAACTTACCGATAAAACCATGAAGGAGACAGTCCAAAAATGGGATCAGAACTTCAAGTTTAATCACGATCATCCAGTATGCAGGATGTACGGGTATTGGAAATACTCGAAGGTCGTGTGATCATAAACAATTGTATATCATTATGCTTCCATTTCGAGAGAATGATGAAATATATTTGGATTTTAATGACTCCACTCAATAGTCTAGTTATCTAATCTTAGTCCAAATAATGGACATAGATATGAATATGATTAGGATGCATTGAAAAGATTGGATATTATGTCTGACTTGATCATACATCTATGAGAGATCTTCTATATATGGATGCGGGATTAGATTTCACTATCCAAATCACTATACATGGCTTATACAGTCGTCATGCCATTATCTCATGGTATCAAGGGAGAAGGCACATATTCTTCAAAGATTTCAAGAATTATTCCATTAAAGCAATATATGAGCACTGAAAATAAAGAGACATGATGCTAATTAAATTAGATTTAGTTATCATAAGTAAGGTGAATATGATTCACATTTTTTATCATGTGTCCATATACATTTTAGATAATTAAATTGGATTAAATTATTATAGATAAAATTAATATGAATAATATTATGACAATAATTACTGATAATGTGGATATGATCCGCCGTGTCATAGAGAGAATTAATTATGAGTAACATTCACTATTTAAATACTAATGTGAATTGGATTCACATTGAACAATTAAATGTAAATATATTTTACGTTTACTTTTGGATGGATGAATATGATTCATAAATATCAACGGTCTATTTGCAATTATCATAAATAATGTGCAAATTATTTGATGATATTTTATTTATAAAATAAGATCTATAAATAAACATCTAATGTAATAGAATTATACTAAAGGTGATGGGAGAGTTCTCTCTCCAATATCATGATGGGTGTGTACACCAAATGAGGAAAGATGTTATCTCCTTCCTCACATTTGGAATGATGCTCTCTTCTTTCCTCTTTATTCACGTGAAATAAATTTTTAGATTAAATTTTGGAGCATGACTTAATATTTTATTTATTAATTCTAAATCCTATTATACTTGTAACACAAGTATAATCCTTTAATCTCAACCATTGATCATTATTAGGAGTGCATTAGGAGTACATCTCCACCATTTAATTTGTTTTAAAAGAGATGCTAACCCTACATCTTTTGAATCAATTAAGGAGTGAAATGGTTGCAAGCAATGACCCTGTATCTCTCACATACCACACGTCTACCCTCTCTTCCTCTCCAATTCTTGTGGTTGTCCACAAAGGGTTCATGGAGATTGCGATCATCGTCGCGTTGTCATCGTATTGCCGGACCGATTGCTGACAGATCTTCATCTTCTTGTACGCCTCATGCTCTTGAAGAAGACGTCATATTTTGTGAGACAAAATCAGAAGATTCTTGGCTCAGATCGTCGCCTCGGATTGCGGAAAGTACGCGTCCCTTCTACGCACCCACATGTGCTCTCTTGTTGGATCAGACTTGCGACATGAGTCCTCTTCCTTTAGAGGCTTTGATATCGAGGTCACACTTCAAGAGGTAAACCTTATACTCATGTGGCCATGGTGAAACATCTTATGAATTGTTCCCAAGCCATGTGATTTCATCATTTTTTTAATTCCACTACTACTGCGACTTGTGTGGCATGTCTTGTTTTTGTCGGATACGATCTAACTCTCATGCTTCTATGATGCGCGAGACACTGTCGACTCCCTTCACAGTCAATTGTTCCTCTACTAGAGTTATTTCCTTGTAGATAACTTAGCTATTTACAAGCCTTTAGATCAAACACCAAAATGCTTACAATATTGGATTACAAATAGTAAAGTTCATGTTCTAGATCAAACATTAAAGTCTTCTTCATGGATTACGAATACTGAAGTAATAGCGAAGTTGGATCACACACCGAATCCTCTGACCTTCTTTGATCAAACATCAAGGAACTGTCAAGGTTGGATCAAAGACCAAAGCTTCTAACCTTCTTGGATCAAATACCAAGTAATCACCAAACTTATATCTAATCAAGTCCTACAAAAGCATGTACAAGATATATATATATATATTGAATATTCTACCAAGATAGTTTTTTCTATGTAGATACACATTATTAGCACAATAGCAATATATCTCAAATATTAGAGTGAGTGATTATTAGAATGAGAATCCAAACGTATCATCACCAGAAAAATCACATGTAGACATATTTCTCTGGCGAGTCATAGAGAGCTTGTGGAGTAGATGTTGAATGTATTTGGCTGAGAGCTTTAGATGTTACATCGACAACGTGAGTTGCTCTAAACGCATAAAAATACACAAAAATATCTCAAAAACAATTTTTTAATAGAGAATAATGAGTGAGAAAGAGTGTGCTATCTACATAAGAATGTGTTCTTTTCAAAGAGGTCTAAGGATAGTTATATAATGCTCATTTATGTTGGAAATATCTCATAAATGTTAAAGGACTATATGGAAACATTTTACCTTTTAAGGAAGAAAGCAATGTTCAAAAGTGAAAGATCATGACTTTTGATTGATCAATGAAAAATCTTCATTTGATCGATCACATTCTAACATCAGGTGATTGATGAATCCACATTTCATCATCTTTATTCTATCATTTTGGCCTCAAAAACCCTAGCAAATGCGTGTAAATAGCATTAAAACCACCATCTTAGCATTCATGCATGTGCATCTAAATAGTGTATAAATTACTGTAATTAAAGCCAAAATTATAGAATAAATAAAAGAAAAGAAAAAGAAGAAAATATTGTAAATATTTTATGACGTGAAACCCCGAGATCTAAGCATCTTGATGAATAGGTCGACAAGGAATAAAGTAGGGTGAGATAAGGGCCAAATACAGTCAAAATACCTATACTTTTTAATTCATTCTTTATTCATTTTGGGACCTATTTTTGGTTCCACTTTTTATACATTAAATAAAGAAACATTGTACATGAAAGTTGTAGATAATTAAATAAAGAGAAATACAAAATTGATTTCACTGAAAAACAATACACAGATAAAAAGTTATGGTCTGATTAAAAATCCAGAATCTCAACTTCCCAGACCCGTATCTCATAGATGAAAACTCCAAATGCAGCAAACTCACCTTTAATTGTATATAGAATAAAATAATCTATTTAATGGCATTGGTTTCGCATTTGGCGGAGCTACGGTTTGAAAGTTGAGTTTTGGACCCACATTGTATACTTGTACAGATTAAAATAATCAATTTATTATTTATTCATTATTTTTATAATATTATATTTTTATAATTTTGTAAATATTATTTATAATAATTATGTACATCAAAATCAGAATAAAAACCTAAATAAAACTCAAAATAAAAATACATATATATCTAATACATAGGTATTATACCTGTATAAACTATACTTATATTTTATTAAATATACAAAATACTTCAGAAAAATAAAATAAAAATATATTTATGTGTATAAAAGTATTTTACAAATATATAAAATAAGAAACAAAAATAAATAAATTAAAATAACAAAACAAAAATAAAACAATAAATTATATATATATTATACCTATAAAGGGCATAATAGGTAACTTGTAAAAATAAACCTCATAAAAATAATTAAAAATCGGAATAAAATACTTTATAAAATAATAAATATTTTTTATTTAATAACCTAAATAAAATAATAACATTTACTCTTTTTAAAGGAATTTTTAAGGGGTTTTTCCTGGTTGGTCCATGTGGAGCAACCAGGTTGGTCTGACAGTCGACCCTGGTCAACTGTCTGACCTACTTCCCCTAGCTGTGTCAGAGATGCGTTTGACCCTATGTTCAGCCAATTTTCTAGGCCAACCCAGTGCTCCTTCCATGTCGCATCCTTCATGAAACTTTTTCCTCGAGCAGTGGTGAATCACGCCCAAGTGTTTCATTGGGCTGTGGAGCACCGCATCGAGCTGACACTCTCCTTGAACCTCACGCCTCGACCACCATTCAAAACCGATCCCCATCCTTCCTCTTCCTCTTGGAACCGGTTTTGGGCGCCAAAAACCTCCAGGTGAGGGTCGAGGGTGTGCTTCCGTGACAGGGGAGTCCTCCCCCATCTCAATCGAGGTGCGGCGAAGCTCCTAACGCCGCGTTCCACCATCTCCGGCCACCCCCTGGCTGTAAGGTTCCAACCTCGAGCACACAGCTCTTGAGGTCATTTCTTCTTCTTTTTCTTGCATGTTTTCATTCTTGGTAGTCTTAGCTTCCCTTTTCCGCCTTTTATTTCGCCTAAGAATCAACTAATCACCGGGCCACCACCTCGCCGGATCAAGCTCCGGCGAGCTCCATTTTTTCGCCAAAACCCTCATCAATCCACACGCCTTGCCCTGGGAGAACATCTACTGTCGTTGTGTGCTTCATCTGCAGGAACCAGGTGCGAGCAGATCCCCTTGGGGGTCGATTTTTGGCCGAAGACGTGCTACCTGGAGTCACACTTCCCCCTTGACCTCGCGGCGGGGCATCAGGGCTCCTCCGCCCATTTTGGCTTCGCCGTTGGGTCAGGGAACCTTCCAGGAGCTAGGAGGGACCGTCGGCGGGCTTGAAGGAGGCCGAAGGAGCACGCACCACCAGATTTAAACTCGCCTTAGGCGAGTTCATCTCCAGTTCTTCCAGCCCCTTCGAGAGTCGTTGGATTGGGCCTGATCGTGGAACGCAGCAGCAGCTGCAGGATCGCTTCACACCGTGACCGTTAGATCCCAGCGTGGGATCTAATCCAGAGCATCCAGGCTGAAGGGGCATCGCGCTACCATCGCGTGAAACATGTCAAGTGGGCGGCTCACAACCGTCCGATCCGCCCAGCAAGTGGGTATTTTGCAATCTTAGTCCCGCTCAGTTTTTGTATTTATTAAGTAAACCTCAAACATTCATCGGTAGTTTAAACATTTGTATAGTTTTTGCATTTGAGCCCCTTAGGTTCCTGCTAATTACTGTTATACCCCTGCTAGAGGCGTACGTGGTTCCTCACGTGTTTTTGTTGGTAATTTTGCAAAACCGCCTTAGACTTTTCTCATATTACACTTGTGCCCCTGCCAGGCACGTGCCCTGTACGCGTGACCTTGGCGCTTTTGTAAAATTAATCCCGCTGGTTTGGTTATTTGTTGTTAGTCCACAAAGTTTTCATTTCAGTTCTAAATTGTGTGGACAAATTACATTGGTGCCCTGTAACTTTTTGAATATTATGAAATCGTCCCTGCCAGGCTTAATATTTTTGTGTGTTTGCTCCATTTAATTAAGGCATCATATTTAATTCAAAAAATTCTACAAAAATCATGTTAAGCTCCTGTGTGCTTGTCTTTAACGCCATATTTTTGCATTCACGTTTTGTTGCTTTTCCATATTTATTAAAAATCAAAAACATGCATTTTACCTACTGTCTAGTTTAGAAAATACCAAAAAATATTAAAACACCTCGAAAAATTCCAAAAAAAATCACCCATTGTGTATTTTATTGTTTATTAATGTCACTCCAAAAATCACTAAAAATTGCAAAAGAAAAACCTTAAAAATTCAAAAATACCCAAAAACTTCTAAAAATCTAGAAAATTATAGAAAACTCCAAAAATGCGAACTCAACTTCTGCAGGTTCCCTATTTTAATCTCTTTATTTTAAAATTAGTTTGGAAAAATTTTGTGGCTGTTTGAAATTTTTCATTCCTATTTTACCTTCAGCCAGTTGCTTATTCCATATTTTCCTTTATTTTGCCTTTTAAAAATACCGAAAATATTTTGAAAAATACCCAAAAATCACAAAAACAGTAAAAAAATCATAAAAAGACCAAAAATATTTTATTTCTGAATTTTTAGCATTTTTGCATATTTTTATAAATAGTGTATCACCCCTTTTATTACATAGTTTTAAATTCCAATATTGAAAAAGAAAAAAATATAAAATATAAAATTAAAAAATCAGTAAATTAAAAATCAAAATATAAAATTAAAAATTAAATAAAAAATTATAAAAATTAAAAACCCACAAAAATATTTGCATTACATAGTGTAGACACCACATGCACATTCACTCACATACACATTTGTAGATCTACCCTGCCTTGTTCCCTGTGTTCGAACTCTCTGCATACTTGCTTCTATACACCTTGTTTGTAGAGTTAAAAATAAATTTTAACTTCACATCTGCTTATCATTGTTTGACTGATTGAGTGTGGGTTAATTGTTGATTTTAGTCCAGGATTCATTGCGAGTCGTAACAGCGACGGTTGTCTCCGCCTTGTGTGAGACACTACTTTAGACTCCGTGAATTTCGGCTAAATCAGTGATCAAAATATTATTGATCAGAATCACCAGATCATCGATCATCTATCCTCCAGAGATGTCCAATTCCATAAGCTAAATGTGATGGATCACGAATATCATAGTGATCATCTACATAATTGTGATTAATTGCCATCAATTGACCGATCGTTGTCAGAGAATGAGAAAAAGTGATCAATCCGAAACTTCAACGTGATCAAATAGTCCATGGAATTTTGCGATAAAGATTTAATATCCTGAAATAATGTGCAGGCACGTCAATGTTAATACCCTAAACCCTAAACCCTATACAAGTGTATAAATGTCTCTCTCTCTATATATATATATGTATCCGTGGGATGATTTTAATCAGAAATAAAACATTGACGTGCTTGCAATAAATAAATAAATTGCTCAACAAGTGATGTAGTCGATTTTGCTTATTTGGGTTTGTGAATAAGCAATAAGACAATATCATGAGGGCCTTACAATAAATATATCTATCATTATTAAAAATGGCTTGGGATAAAAAATTAGTAGTTTGAAGTTATGTCGTTGATAGAGACTTGGTTCTTCGATGATAATTAGAGATAAAGCATACTAAACATGTAAACATCCTCACACTGTTGGTGTGTAACAAAGAAAGAAATGTGATCTAGATTCATCGTCAATAATTATAGAAGATAGCGAGTCAACATGAGACACACCATAAACACTGGTAGGAATCAAAATTTTCTATTTGTATTTACTATATAAGTTGATTTGGTCTATACTCATCGAGTTTACAATACTTAAAAGCTTTAACGTGTTTCCCAAAAGAGCAAAAACACCATTGAAGTGTACAACAACGAGGCTTCTCAGGCTTTTGGTACTATGAATGTGTAATAACAATTTATGTCCTAGGAATGTTAACTTTCAATGCATGTATGCCATCTCTACATAAGACTTATTTTAATCATCGTAGTAATGAATCTCATATTCATTAACTCAAAATCTTCATCTTGATCTAAAATCCCTAGTAGATACCTATAAAATCTGGAAAAAATTACACTCTTATGGATATATCAACACGAGTAAAAACATCTTTTTATAACAAAATCAAGAAAAAAGTGCAAAACTATATAATCTTACCAAAACAAGTGATATCAAGAAGAATGTTAAATATGTATATATGTACATACTGATCAATAAAGTAGAAATAAATAGGACGTATATATTACTTATGAAAAACCTAACCCAGAGACATGGCAGAGTGACTGGTTTGATAAAATAAAGAAATAATATCAAGAAGAAAGCTCCAAAAATAATATTAATATACCTATATTGATAACATGTATAGACTTCTATCTGCAGTAACTATTTCATATCATCTCCAAATGATATAAAATTAATTGCAATTTGTAGATAAAAATAATCTTAATCAATGAAAAAATTTCATGAATATTGAAAGTGTATATAGTTAAATAAGTACAAACCCTAAATTAGCTTTGCACGTGTAAAAAGATTAATATATCAAGCATGAGAGCACCTATGAACCTCTATTCACCTTTGAAGTAATACATATTAGGGATTTTTACCCGGTAGACCCTATAATCTTTGTCAATTACCTCTACGACCTTTGAAACATCGTAATTTCTCCCTCAATCTCCTAAACTTGTTAACCTTTACCCTACAGACCCTCTGGTTAACCCTCGTCCATTTAACCGTTAAAACTAATCGGATTCTGTTATCTTCTTTTACATTATACCCATTTTATTTATCAAATTTACTATAGGTGACACTCCCTCTCACCCACGTCAGATCCGACCTTCGGAACCTCCTCTCCGCCCCGAGCGTCACCAGAAGCCGTACCACGGTGGCGTCAGCCCCCCCTCGAATCCTCCCCCACTGCTCGTCGCCCCTCCCCCGTCACCCACGCCTCCCCTATCCCCCATCATCCGCACCTCCCCTACGAAGCTCACCCCCCCCCCCCCCCCCGTGCGAAGCATCCCTGCCACCCATGCCTCCGCCCCCCTCCCCTGCGAAGCTGCCCCTGCCACCCCTCCTCTATGAAGCACCCACCCGCGCCTCCCCTCCCTGCGAACGCCGGCTCCTCCCCTGCAAAGCCCCCTGGCTCGAAGCCCCCTGGCCCTGTCGCCTCCCTTGCCCACCCACCCACTGACTTGAAGCCCCTCCCCCATCTTCCCCCATTACAATAGTACTTTTTTTCTAAAAAAAATACTATTTAAGAAGTTGCCTCATGACAGTCGGATCTTTTCAACATGGATTTAAGCAGAGCCTCAAAAAAAACATGGATTTAAGCAAACATACAGATTTCGTTCGGGTGTTCCCTACTTGCGACGCGTTGCATCGCCCGAATGCAATGAAAAATGAGCAAGGGCCGCTACATCGCAGCCTGGATGTAGTTCAAAATTTGCAAGGGTTCACGCATGAGGAACACATGCGGGTAATTAAGCTAGTTCCGCTGCATCACCGCCCAGATGCAGTCCAAAATTTACAAGGGTTTTCGCATAATGGACGCATGCGAGTAAAGAAGTTAGTCCAAAAGAGATTGCAACGGAAGTTGCGGATTGGTAGTTGGAATATTGGTACTTTAACTGCAAAGTTGATGGAGATAGTGGATACGATGGAAAGAAGGAAGATTCATATACTGTGTCTTGAAGAGATTAAATGGGTTGGAGAGAAAGCAAAGGAGATTGAGAAGACATGCTTTAAACTTTGGTATTCAGGTAAAGATAAGGGTAGAAATGGTGTTGGAGTGGTTGTTCATAAGGATTTGAAGGATTGTGTGGTTGAGGTGAAAAGATTCGAGGGTCGAATTATTTTGCTAAACTTGGTGCTTGAAGAAGAAATTCTGAATATCATCTCAGTTTATGCTCCGCAAATTGGTTTAGATGAAAGGACTAAACAAGCTTTTTGGGAGGATTTGGATAAGAGTCTACAAGGAATCCCACAAAGAGAGATGGTTTGCATCGGTGGAGATTTTAATGGACATGTGGGGAAAGATGCTTCAGGGTATGCTAGTGTTCATGGAGGACATGGTTTTGGGGATAGAAATGAAGAGGAAAAAGCCATCTTGGATTTTGTAACGGCAATGATCTTTTCATAGCAAACACTCTCTTCAAGAAGAGGGAGGAACATTTAATTACTTATAAGAGTGGGCCAACTAGAATACAGATAGATTACTTTGCGTTGAGGAGAAGAGATTGGTTGTGTTGAACGACTGCAAAGTAATCCCAGTAGAGAGTTTGACAACCCAACATCGTTTGTTAGTCTTGGATGTACAAATGAAAGGGCTGGTAAAGAAAAGGAGGGTTTCTAAGATAACTAGAACTAGATGGTGGAATCTTCCACTGAAGCAAGCGAGCTTCAGGGAGAAGGTTTTAGAAGACTTATCTTGGGATTGTAGCGGTAGTGCAAACGAGATGTGGGAGGCAGTAGCATCTTGTATCCGAAAGGTAGCCAAAGAGATGCTAGGCGAGTCAAAGGGAGGAGCTCCAGGTCAAAAGGAGGCTTGGTAGTGGAGTGAAGGGGTGCAAGGGAAGCTAAAAATAAAAAAAAAGCTTGCTTTAAAGCTATGTCTAAGGATAAAATAGAGGAAACTGTTACAAACTACAAAATAGCGAAGAAGGAAGCAAAGAAGGCCGTAAGCGAAGCTAAGTCAAAAGCTTATGAAGTTTTGTATAAAAATCTTGACTCTAAGGAGGGACAGAAGGATATATTCAGGTTGGCCAAAGCAAGAGAAAGAAAGACCAAAGACCTTTCTCAAGTAAGATGCATTAAGGACGAGGAAGGTCATGTGCTTGTTACTCAAAAGGATATAAATACTAGGTGAGAGCAGTACTTCCATAAGCTTTTCATTGGGGAAGGAAATAGAGAGATCACTTTGGGTGATCTAGCTTGTAGTGAAAGTTACTTGAATCGTGCAAGCTCTAGACGGATACAAAGAAAGGAAGTAGATGAGGCTTTGAAGGTTATGAGACCCGGGAAAGGTGTAGGACCGGATGACATCCCTGTAGAAATATGGAGAGTTTTATGTGAGCGTGGGTTTGACTTGGCTTACGAATCTATTCGATGTTATTTGATGAAGTAAGAAAATGCATGAAGATTGGAGGAGTATCGTGGTGCATCTTTATAAGAATAAATGAGACATTCAAAATTGTTCAATTTATAGAGGTATCAAGATGATGAGTCACACTATGAAAATTTGGGAACGTATGATCGAAAGAAGGTTGAGGCAAGTTTCCAACGTAAAAGAAAACCAAATCGGATTCATGCCAGGTCGCTCAACGATTGAAGCCATCCATTTGTTGAGGAGAACGGTGGAGATTTATAGAGCTAAAAGGAAGAACCTCCACATGATCTTTATTGATTTGGAGAAGGCTTATGATTCTGTCCCACGAGAGATATTGTGGAGAGTGTTGGAGAAGAGACAAGTACCTGTCCTATACATTAACCTCATAAAGGACATGTATGATAGGGTTTTATCTTGTGTAACGACCCCGTCTGGGAAGACTGGATATTTTGACATCAACATTGGTTTACATTAAGGTTCTGCTTTGAGTCCATTTTCTTTTTACTTTGATTATGGACGAGTTGACAAGTCACATTCAAGATGAGTTACCTTGGTGTATGTTATTTGCTGATGATATTGTGTTAGTTGACGAGACTAGACATGGAGTAAATGAGAAGCTTGAGGTCTGGAGACATGAGTTGGAGACTAAAGCTTTTCGTATAAGTAGGGCCAAGACGGAATATATGGAGTGCACCTTTGATGGAAGCAATGGTGAAGGAAGCGAGGTGAAGATTGGTGACGATAATATTCAGAAGAGAGATCCCTTTAGATATCTGGGATCTATTCTGCAACATGATGGGGAAATTGATGGCGATGTTACTAATAGAATAAATGCCGGCTGGCTAAAGTGGAGAGGAGCCTTTGCTGTTCTCTGTGATAAGAAAACTCCTTTAAAAATTAAAGGAAAGTTTTACAAAGCAGCCGTGAGACCTGCTATGCTTTATGGATCCGAATGTTGGCCTGTGAACCATAAACATGTGCAAAGAATGAATGTAGCAATAATGAAAATGTTAAGGTAGATGTGTGGACACACATGTAAAGATCGGATTCAGAATGATGTAATCAGAAAGAAAGTTGGTGTAGCTCCGATCGAGGATAAGATGCGGGAAAATTGCTTAAGATGGTTTGGACATTTGCAAAGAAGATCAACTGATGCACCAGTTAGGAGATGCGAGTGCTGGGATGTTGAGCCAGCTAAGAGAGGGCGAGGACGACCCAAGAATTGTTGGAAAGAGTCCATACAAAGGGATCTTAGTTTTGTGGATATAAGCCTTGGATTGACTCAAGATAGGTCTGAATGGAGGCGAAGAATCCATGTAGCCGACCCTACTTAATTGTGCGAAAAAGGCTTTGTTGTTGTTGTAAAAGGATGTATATCCAAGACATGATGCACACTAGAGCTTTTATCAACTAAATCATTATATGTTGAGGGTGAGATGAAGGGTATCATCTCTCAAGTTCAGATTATGTTTGTCCTAGGTAGACTTATGGCAGTCAGGATAGTGCTTGCATCCGAGATGGTATTGGATTAGAATAGGAAGCATAAAAAAGGCATGTTCTGGAAAGTCGATTTCTTGAAAGCCTATGATTGAGTTGGATGGCGATTCTTGTGGGCCTCGTTGCAGAAGTGGGATTCCATGAGGTTTGGATCGCGTGGATGAAAAGATGCATAACGACAACATCATATCTATTTCTCGTGAATGGCCATTTGAAAGGCAGGTACTATCATTCTTAGCGTGGAGGGGGGGTTCCGTCAAGGATGTCTTTTGACGCCTTTTCTTTTCGTTATTGCAGCTGATATGCTAGTGGTGATGATGAGGCCGGTTTCTTCCAACGGATTCTACCATGGCTATTGTAGTGTGCCATTTATTCCCTTATTGAAGTACGCCAATGGTAAGATCTTGTTTGTGGAGGGAGGAGTGGAGTGGGCGAGAGAGCCTCCCGAATTATGTGTATTTTTGGCGATATTTTGGATGCCCGCATTAGCAGGGAGAAGTTAGTATTTGTGTCGTTCAGTCTCACTTAGGACGAGGTTCATGAAGCCGAATGAGTGTTACGAAGTGTAGGTGTCTCTTCCGATCACATATTTGGGTCTTCCTTTTGTTGACAGTAGACCCAAATCCTTGGATTGTCGCTCCCCATTGGACAGATTAGAAGGGAGGCTAGCATATTGGAAGGATGTGATTCTTTCAAAGGGTAGAAGACTTGTTCTTCTCAAGCACGTGTTGTCAGCTATACCTATTTTCTTGTTTTTCACTAGGTTGCTCCCGGTGGGCGTAAGAACAAAAATCGGAGCTATGATGAGACAATTTTCCCGCGCGAATTCTGGGCATGACAAGTGTGGATCTATCTCACGTATTTGGGATGGGTGGAATTGGTCCATCTCGGTGGCTCAGGCATGGTCGCTAATGCGTTGGCTCCTTTCAGATCTGACTTCTCAGAGCAAATGTTGGCGGACTTTCTGAGCATGATGAGGGATTTGAAGGGTGTTGAAAGGCCCTCCTCTTGGAGCAAGGTTTAAAAAAGCTCGAGATGGTACGAGACGTTTTCCTGAAATGTGAGACGAGGCGTAAGCCTCGATTTTTTGAAAAGAAGAATTAAAATTAAGCAAAATCCATTAAAAATATGTAATAATATTAAGTATTGCTAAAAACACATTCAAAAACAAATTCACACTAGTAAAGATATGACACTAATATCAAGTTCCAACTCCAACTTCTATGATTCTATGAGTATTGAACCAAAGTCCACACTTAGTGCTAGAAGTACAATAAAAACATAATTCTTAGTGTGCAAAGCTTGATATGCCTGAATCCTAGCCATTTGTCTTGCTAGACCCAGTTAGTTTCTTTTCAACAGTGTCTTCATGTATGTGATAATTATTTTAAGAACAATCAAATAACATCAAGTTTCAAACTTGCAATTAGTTTAAAATTTTTATTACAATTCAGACACAATCGTGTACGTTGTGTACAATAGAACTAGTATATGTGGATGCAATATAAGAAATTGAACATGATGTATACAAAATCATCGAGCTTCGTTTGTTTCGAGCAATCTCTTCTCTTTGTATAAATCTATTTATAGAAATATGTGAGGTTTAACATGGAAACAAAAAACAGTAGCATGGAAATATATAATGCTTAGGCAAAAGAGGGTCATGTGTAAAGCACATAACGTTTGAGGCTTACGCCTCTGCCTCGCCTCGGTCACCTCACCGCCTCATATGCCTCACAACACCCGGAGGCTTACGCCTCACAACTTCTGGGTGAGGCTTAACCCTCGAGGCGCTTTTTCTCAAAAAAAAAAACACCTCGAGGCTTTCACCTCGCCTCCTCGAGGTGCGCTTTTCAAAACGAAGTCTGGAAAGTACCATTTGTGTGGGTGGATGACTATTTTTCTGTCAAGAAAGCTTACAGGGTCTTCTCCCATGCACAAAATGAGATGCAGTATGATCTTTGCAGTAATTTCTTGTTGATATGGAAGAGTAGGACCCTGTAGAGAATCAAGATGTTCCTTTGGCTCGTCAGGCACATGTTGTTACTTACAGAGCGAAGGGACAAGCTCTTATGGACTGTTGAAGTGATGCTCCTGAGATGCAGTGCTGAAGTTAAAGACTTGCATAATACCAAAGGCATCCCCAGATAAGTAAATGGTAGAGCCTTTGCATAATACCGAAGGCCTAACCACACTTCGAGACCTCGACCATTGACAAGCCAAAAGGAACAAAAGCAAGCGCAACCATGTTGATCCACCTCCGAGAAAACCCTGCACAAACCTCTATTATAATAGAGAGACCTCTCGCTGCCTCCATCTTACCTTGGATGAACGATAACATGCCATTTGCATATTGTAAAGTTGGTACAGACACCCTGTACATCTCATAACCTGTCAGCCTTCCTCTCAAAATGGCCGGGTCCATCATCATGCCATATGGTCCAATACTAGAATAAAGAGTATTGACTCTTAGCCTAAGGGACTTAGGCCTGATGCCTATTGAGAGTACTGAGTGTTGAGGGGCTTGTGTTGCTTTGAACCTAGTCTAACATGCATGTATCATCGGAGTTAAAATTTTATCAAGAGATATTCAAGACATGTTTATATTGGAAGCATGTGAATAAGCTGCAAGGTTATCGTTAATAATCATACGTAAACTGGCTGGGGTTATATGAGGATGCATAGAAAATCTGGATCTCAAGTTTCTCAGTTGTCACACTAATATTGTCGAAAATCATGGAAATGGCTCAAAAATTGATTTTTCAGAGATTAGAGTTTTCTATGTTCTTTAATAATAAATAAAATGTGAATATGCAATTGTTTGCTAAAATATAGGTGTAATTAGAAGCTCGCTGTGTACAACATCATATACCAGGCTTGCAAAAGTCAGTCGACTACTAGTCTACTAAGGCTAACTAGTCGAGTCCAGGGGTACCCCGCCCCGAATAGGGCATGCCGGGCAGATAAGCCGAGTTTTTACAAATGTTTTTTCTGATTTTTTTAAAGTAAACAAAATCAAAGATATTTAATGTGTAATTGGAATTCAATTGTTTCTTTTATTCCATTTTGTTATTATTGAAAATGTCCATATAATTCTTTTATTTCATTTTGTTAGTATTGAAAATGTCTAAATTTATGTAAATTTATAAGAATATATGTATCTCCTCAAAAAAGTTTTATAAGAATATATGTATAACAAAATAATTTATATATTTAAATAAAAAATATAATACCGTATAAATACAATTAGTCTCCTGACCTTCGATCAATCCTTCGTGTCACGTTTGTCATATATGTTTGCTGAAATATTGACATGCCTTATTAAATAAAAGATAGTATTTAGTAAATAAATTCGTTGTTATACATAATAATTATGAGTACCTGAGATGGATATATGTGATATGCTTCTCATATATGTGAATCTAACAGTGTCCATGTGTTAATAACAATAACAATCTCTTGTCACGCCAACTATATGTGAATCTAACAGTGTCCATGTATCTGAGAGTTGCTCTTTGGCTTGGGAGGAGTGAGCTGATCTTCCGTAGTGAGAGGGGTTATATTATATGGAGAGTGTAATTTCCATGCGAAGGTGCTCTTGTTGAGACCTGATCTTTGTAATTATTATAGTATAGAGAAGGAGATCTTGTTAAATGCCATTGAAATATAAGGCCACGCCTTCAACACCTCCCTAAGGCTGTTCAACAGGATCTTCACCATATTCATGGTCGACTTCAGAGCCATAAGGCATTGGAAAGCACTGTAGACGTGAAGTGCACCTGCAAATTAGCTTCCCCCTTAACTGGAAAATGATACTTTAGTGAAAACATTGAAGCAGAATCTCAGGACAGAGAATTGAATATCCGTCCATGGGGGAATATTTGGTCCTGTTGGGTTTTCTTTTTTCAGTAGGGCTATATTATGTTGAGAATGCCATGCACAGTGCTGGGGTGCCATCTATGTACTTGCGACTTTGAAAGGTTGCTATAAGGGGTCACCGTGTACTTCTTTTGTAAGTTTTAATAAAATCTGGATAGTATTCTTCACTGGATGAACTCCCTTTTACTTCTAAAAGAAACATGCATGCTGCTACAATGCTATTTCGAGGGAGAATAACATCCAGTTGGATCATGTGCCCATGTGTCAAATGATTTGGTCCCTCATATTTCAAAATTCCTAGGTTTTTTCCTTTCCCTACAGCAGTTTACGTCTCATAATGTGCCTTGCTTAAGAAAATCTTTTCTACATCAATTTGATTTCATTTCACATCACTTATGATACGTCTTTCCACAGGAATTGCTATAGTTCTTGGGCTAGGAACTACAGTGCGGCTCTTATTGGAGTGCTGCCATGAATGGAACCTGCGAAGAAATCATCCTGAACTAATCAATCCGGATACCGTCATTAATCGTGGTTATCCTCCCACTGTATAATTTCCAGGCTAAAGTTTCTGCAATGTTATTTTGTACTTTGAAGTACTCTTTCTATTTAATGTTATAAAAGGGCTATATACATCAAAGTAAAATATACGAGGAGTGAGTTATTATTGTCTATTAACATTTCAGAAGCTTGAAAAATCGTTAGCCTCTTTTGATTTTTATAGTCACACGCAAGCAACTCTTTTCCCCGTGCACTCTTTAAGCAGTTCATGTTCCACAACTCTGGAGCAGTTCTTCAGACACACAAAGGTTGTTAGACAGAGGATTCACAGAAGACAGGGATGTTGCATAACTGTTCGAAGATCTAGTGATTATAAAAGTCGCAATGATCAGTAGGTTTTCAATCAAAACTGAAGTCCTTAGTCCCAGCAGATCCATGATGCAGCTCTGAGGAGAATCAACAGTCAGTTTTTTTTGGAACAACAGATTTGTCATTGCGAACCAATATGCTTTCATTGCGAACAAAAACTTATGATTGACTTTTCAAGGCATTTGACGCAGCTTGATTCAAAATTGTTTTTTGTAGCCTCCGATGCTTATGTCTTCGTGTCCTCTTCATTGATCTCTCGTTTGTATCCAGTCAAGAATTTGTTTCCCCCATTTTTTGTTGCATGATGATTGTATCGGAAGCTCAGTGGCTGTATGTTTCCAATCTTATCACGATAGAAAGCTAACACTGTCCCGACCTGACTTTAGGTTCATCGATCTCAGATCTCTGATGTGCTGATGTCTCATATTCGTAGTTTTGCGGATATTTCCAATCTTGTTTGCTTTTAATGTGTTATTAGGGTTCGGAAGGATAAATTTTGTAACACAACCTCATATCGGTCAGATCATTGCATGTCCTTCCTTTCTCTACTGGTGATGGAAGTAACTAATATTAGGGTAAGGGAATTAATGTGATGCGCAGATGTGTAATAAATGTATGAATATAATGAATATAACATTCATCGCAAATTATAAGAATAAAGGATAATTTTGTAATATACAATATTTGTTGGTATAAATTTTACATTGGCATATATGATGATGAATACTCATATTATTCATTGTCACCGGCTAATTTTGTTGTATGGAAAGAAACAAAGTCCCACATGCAATGGCCTTGAATTACCCATTCAAGGGTAGAGGTCCTTTGTATCGACGGGCTAATGCAACTAAACCCTGTCACCTAGACATTGCGTAGTTTCTCCATGCTGCAATATACGGCTCGTTACATGTCGAACAAGCTTGATACCTCACATAGGTTGCTATATCTAATGGCATGTGAAAGATCTCGTGAAGGATTTTGTTGCGCTTCATTATTTTTGGATCTTGAGCCGGGATTTATAGGGGCAATAGACTTGGAGGCAAGAACCATAATGATATATTATTTAATCAAGGAAACCGCATCATCAGGTGCACCTATCGGAATCGAAACGAACCTATTACCAAATCCACCTATCAATTCCAGCATCATGATAAAAAGAATAGTTAGAAAAAGCATGAGTCGTTATAAAAAAACATTATAAAGTTGAGAGTAATTTACAAAGAAGTCCCCAAACTTTTCATACGATATCAATGCGGTCCTTAAACTTTTAAATTTAGTGATTCAAATCTTAATCTATTTTCAACATAACAATGTGGTCGCAAGCCTATCCCCACGTAGTTGCGCAATTAAATGAACAAACTAAAATACACTTGAAATTTCGCCAATCAGAGAACATCTTCCTCTTTGAATCGGTCCCTGCTCCTTCCATTCCTCTTAAGTCATCTACTCCTTTCCTCCCCTATCTCCAAGGACAATTCCCACGGATAATCGAACTGCAACAACCTCATGTATAGGAAGTGCTACATAGGCCCGCGATTTGGTGGGGAGGAGAACCTTTCGTGTGGTGGTGTTAAGGATCACCGGAGTGCGCATCAGATCTGTGCAAGATGTCACTCAAGTTCTCTCTTCCAGGATGCCCATCGATCCTTTCAATCGTATCATCATTGCGTTACATATATAACTTTATTAACTAGTTTGCTTTTCCCTTGCTGAACTAGTTAAAAACATAGTACATGTCCATCTCTGCATAGTGATTGCAGAGATTTATTTTGCGCATCACTAGAACATCAATAAGAACATGCACTCACCCTTAGAACATTCACAAAGAACTCCAATTCATGGTCATTTTGGTCATTTGCTCGTTAAATATTAATCAATGCATCAATCCAAGATTAATCACAAGTCGTGGAGGTCCAACTAAACACGGTTGAAGGTGGTGATTAAATAAAACTATTGTCGATTAGAAAACATTCATGAAACCACACATTTTTTCAAAAGATATTGACAGCTAATGTGATGTCTGAATGCTACGGATCAAATGAATAATGGCTTGGAATAGGAAAAATTATCTCATGAAATAAAAGTGAAGGATGGAATCTATAAAGGTGGAGGCAGTTGGTGAAGATTACATACCGATAACCAAATGAGATGAAGATTGGAATCTTATGATTCAAATGAGGTGAGCATTAGGATCCTATCAGCAAACTCAAATATATGATCATTTCTCTCTCTCTCTCTCATTTCATCTCTATGGAATAACCTCAATTATTCTCGATCGAGAGACCCGTAGCAAAGATCTCCACGTGGCCAGTTCCGTGATCCACACGTGCGGGAGTTTCTCCCGGCATGTAGGGTGGCTTTGGCTTATTTGAAAAGAGCCGCCTTTTCAAGAGACATGCGATGTCTCAAGTTTCGGTCTAACACATTATTATCGAGGAAAGTTGTCCCTGATAACATATTGGAATCTGAATTCAATGGATTCATTGACAACTACACAAATGTTTAAGCCTAAATTGTCAAGTAGTAATTCTCATCACTAATAATACATTTTTACACTTTATGAATATTAGATGTGGGACTATCTTAGGGGGTGTTACAACTAGGGCTACTAATCAAACCAACAAATCTGTGTTCGAGTTCGATTCGATATGAAAGCCTGAAAGTTCAACCTTGAGTTCAGTTTGATAGGACATGTTCAAGTTCATTAGAAAACAAACATTCAAGTTTAGTTCGATAATAGTTTGTTAACAATTTAATTTAACTCAAATTTGTTTAGATGAACAAGTTCGAAACTGGAGGTTGATAATAAGATTCGATAAGATGTAAAAGTAAGAAATTGTTCGAGTTAAAGTGGTAGAAGGCCCACCAATTAATACCATAATTTCTTTAACCCGAAAATTTCTCGTGTGTACAAATACTAAGTTACACATACATACACATATACGCATATCAAACTCAAACTTTTATCGAATGAACGTATGCTATGCTCGTATTCGATTCATTAAGCTATCGAACTAAAATTTGAAGTTCATGTTTAGTTCGATTAGAAACGAACAAATATTTTTTTCGAACTATTATCGAACGTACTTTAATATAATACAAACATGTTTGGTTCGATTACTAGCCTTAGTCACAACCTTCCCCACTTTTATTTGCAATGTAACTAATCCTGACAAGTTGTTGGACTCGGATCAAAATAGACTGATTGGCAACCACCTAAAATGTTTAAGACTAATTTGTCAAGTAGTAATCCCCACCACTCATAACCCACTACGACACCTGAAGAATATCCGACGTGAGACTATTTTAGGGGGAATTAGATAATGACTACAATGAAATGTTGGAATCGAGGGATATGATTAGGTTATGTTACCTTACACACACTTAGATTTAATGGCTACTTGTCATTAGATTGTCTTTTGGCATCACAAGAATACAATATACTTTGGCATAAAAGAGGTAAGTCACATTCACATGAAACTAATCATTAAACTTAGCAAACTCAACTTAGTTGAAGTACTTCCCCATCTATCATATAAGAAGGAAGACCAATTTGGTCATAAGCTATCCCTATAATTTTTCTTATGCTATCTTAGACAATTCAAGAACACTATGAGACTATGGAACAAGCATATCAAAAGCCCACTCCAAATGGTGATATAAGTGGAACCCACTCCAAATGATTATTGAATTATACAAAGGAAAAATATGGGACTGCCTCGTCTCATATTTTTTTTCATATATAAAGGCATGTATATTCATCACTATATCCCTCTAATATGTCATTCCAATTTCGTCAGAAACAGAGACTCCTATCCTATGCCTTCCATCAAGAACAAGTAATTTTAACGGTCGCATAATTGCTGTAGTCGACCTATTCTAGATGAAGGACATAAGAGTCTCTGTTTCGGACGAAATTGGAATGACATATTAGAGGGATATAGTGATGGGAATACGCAACTTTATTTTTGGAAAAAAAATAAAAAAAATGCCAGAAAATAAGGTAGAGGCAGCCACGTTGACTACCACTAGGAGCAGCTCCGTTGAACCCTTTTACAAAACAATTACAAATACAATGATGGATAAACACCTTATCCATTAAGATTGCATTGTGCCTTTCAATGGCATTTGTGGTCTCTTTACCAAATATAAATCCGTCGTCCAATACTAATGTCCACTACTTTTTCAAGAAATGATCTTTTGTAATCCATGTGCATGCATTTGCATCCCACTCCTTGAGCTTTCCATAAAATAATTTAAATTTTGTGAAGATGTTTGTCTGAACTACTATTGTATTGGGTGAATAGTAGTTGTAACAAATTATAACCAATAAAAAGTGCAACACGAAAAACAATCACGAATATAAACATTAAAGTAGGGAAGAAAGTATTTGTACGATGATTTTTACATGCAAATCCTATTGGGGGAATAAGTCCTTGACTCAGAATTCATGATTAGTTGTGCCAATTTGATGGACATGCGAGCCCGCGACGAGCCATCTTGAAATAAAAGTTATTGTAAATCATTCCTTAATCGGAAATGAAGATTAATTAATTTTCATAATAGATCCCTTAGGGTTATATACCATGGTCATCTTAATATCATACAACTATTAATCAAAAGGTTAGAACATAGAGGTTGATGTAGGGTTGAACATCTAAAGAGTTAGATTGAGGACTCAACCGCACCATCAATGTGATTATCAAGATGGGATCTCCAGTCTGAGAAGGAGATGTCAATCCTTACTACAAAGGGTGACATCGATCGACTCTTGATGCATGTCCTCTGCATAGGAATAGAGATTTAGAGGTATCATGTGAGTTAAGTCAAAGAGTTGACTTATCGAGATCGAGATAACCAAGACCTATATCGTAAGCTGCCATGATACATGCACGCATCCCCTGACGGAGACAGATGTGCTACTATATGTCTAAGTATGTATATTTGTAGACTATTAGGTTGATGACCTAATCAAGGTCCACACACCGACGATCTGGTGTGCATATGAGGATATATGAGTAATACGATTTCTCAATGGGATTATACATTTTCACTTCTGAACTAGAAAACATGAGCTCACTCATAAGATATTGAGATAAATCAAATTCCAACTTTGGTCGTCTAATTTTGGAAATAAGACAGGATTTGAAGGTATGACATATGCTTCTAGATCGATACCCATTCCTAGTGATCAAATGAACAACTTACCTATAAAACCATGAAGGAGACAGTCCAAAAATGGGATCAGAACTTCAAGTTTAATCACGATCTTCCAGTTTGCAGGATGTACAGGTATTGGGAATGACTCGAAGGTGGTGTGATCATAAACAACTGTATATCTTTATGCTTCCATTTCGAGAGAATGACGAAACATATTTGGATTTTAATGACTCCACTCAGTAGTCTAGTTATCTAACCTTGGTCCAAATGATGGACATTGATATGAATATGATTAGGATGCTTTGGAAATATTGGATATTCTGTCTGACTTGATCATACATTTATGAGAGATCTTCTATATATGGATGTGAGATTAGATTTCACTATCCAAATCACTATATATGCTTTATACAGTCGCCATGCCAATATCTCATGGTATCAAGGGAGAAGACACATATTCTTCAAAGATTTCAATAATTATTCCATTAAAGCAATATATGAGCACTGAAAAAAAGAGACATGATTCTAATTAAATTAGATTTAGTTATCATAATTAAGGTGAACATGATTCACATTTTTTTATCATGTGTCCATATACATTTTAGATAATTAAATTGGATTTAATTATTATAGATAAAATTAATATGAATAATATTATGACAATAATTACTGATAATGTGGATATGATCCACTGTCGTAGAGAGAATTAATTATGAGTAACATTCACTATTTAAATACTGATATGAATTGGATTCACATTGAACAATTAAATGTAAATATGATTGACATTTACTTTTGGATGGATGAAAATGATTCATAAATATCAATGGTCCATTTGCAATTATCATAAATAATGTGCAAATTATTTGATGATATTTTATTTATAAAATAAATTCTATAAATATATATATTTAATTTAATAGAATTATACTAAAGGTGATAAGAGAGTTCTCTCTCCAATATCATGGTGGGTGTATACATCAAATGAGGAAAGAGGCTATCTCCTTCCTCATATTTGGATTGATGCTCTCTTCTTTCCTCTTTATTCATGAGAAATAAATTTTTAAATTAAATTTTAGAGCATGACTTAATAGTTTATTTATGGGATATTTACCCAGCAGACCCTGAAATCTTTCGAAATTACCTCTACGACCTTTGAAACATCGTAATTCCTCTCACGACCCCGTAATCTTGCTAACTCTTACTCTACAGACCCTGTGGTTAACTCTCATCCATTAAGCCATTAAAGTTAACCAGATTCTGTTATCTTCTTGTACATTATGCCTATTTTATCTATCAAATTTACCATAAGTGCCACCCCTTCTCCCTCCCCCTGAGAGAGAGACGTTTGATCCGCCTAATCACGCTGGCGTTCCCGGCCATCCGAAGCCCACGGCCCCATCCCCTCCACGGAAAATGCACGCTCGTTCATCGCTGTGTTCGTCGTCCTCCTTCTTCCCATCTCCGGCGTCGCCATGGCCGACGGCCTGAAGCAGGTCCTGGTCAAGCCCATCCAGCTGGCCGACCAGATCACGAAATGGGCCGACGAAACCCACACGTGCCGCCCGGAGTGCATGGACCTGAAGTCCAAGACCGAAAAACTATCCAACCTCCTCTGCCAAGCCGCCCGTGCCGACCTCTACGAGCGCCCCACCCGCTGCATCATGGACGACACCGAGCAGGTCCTGGACAAGGCCCTCTCGCTTGTCGCCAAATGCCGAGCCCGCGGCCTCCTTTCCTGCGTCTTCACCATCATCCCCGCCGGTGCCTTTAAGAAAATGTCCTCCCAGCTCGACAACTCCATCAGAGACGTCTCCTGGCTCCTCCGCGTCTCTAAATCCTCCACCAATAACAACGACGGCGATTCTTTTGACGACGACGATTCTTTACCGCAACGCAACAACCAGCACCATCAAGTACAGCAACAATACCACATCCATCACCACCAAGGTAACAACGTCAACCTATCGGGGACGAGCATCAAGGGGCGGGAGTTCGAACACCCGGAGACAAAGGCCACCATGAAGTCCATGGTTGCCAGGGCCCTCTGGCATCTTGCCAAGGGTAATGCATCCATCTGCAAGAGTATCACCGAGTCCAAGGCCCTCCTATGCTTCGCCTGCGGAACCCCAACCCCGCGCTGGTTCCCCCCTCGCGGGAACGATGGAGCTTCCCCCCCTCCCCCTCCCGGGAACGATGGATGCCGCCCCCTACCTCGCCCCCCTCCTCCCGTTCACGGCCCCCTGCCGAGGATGAAGCCCCCCCTGAACGATGGAGTTCCCCGGCCACCGCCGCTTTGCCCCACCCTCGCGCTGGGTCCTCCTCCCTGTCGGCGTCCGGATTTTTATTTTTTTCTTATTCTTTTTATTACGGCTAATCCTAACAGTTAGATGGTAAATTGGTTAGGTTAACTCAAGAGTAACCCAAGTCTTTGACTCAAATATAGTTAAAATTGACGGCAGGGTTTATTGGGTAAGACGGAGCAAGATTACGGGGTCGTGGGAGGAATTACGATGTTTCAAAGGTCGTAGAGGTAATTTCGAAAGATTTCAGGGTCTGCTGGGTAAATATCCCTTTATTTATTAATTCTAAATCCTATTATACTTGTAACACAAGCACAATCTTTTAATCTTAACTATTGATCATTATTATGAGTGCATTAGGAGTACATCTCCACCATTTAATTTGTTTTAAAAGAGATGCTGACCCTACATCTTTTGAATCAATTAAGGAGTGAAATGGTTGCAAGCAACAACCCTCTATCTCTCATATACCACACGCATACCCTCTCTTCCTCTCCAATTCTTGTGGCCGTCCACAAAGGGTTCATGGAGATTGCAATCATCGTCGCGTTGTCATCGTGTTGCCGGACCGATTGCTCACAGATCTTCATCTTCTTGTACGCCTCGTGCTCTTGAAGAAGACGTCATAATTCGTGAGACAAAATCAGAAGATTCTTTGCTCAGATCGTCGCCTCGGATTGTGGGAAGTATGCATCCCATCTACGCACCCACAAGTGCTCTCTTGTCGGATCAGACTTGAGACATGAGTCCTCTTCATTAGAGGCTTTGAGATCGAGGTCACGCTTCAAGAGGTAAACCTTATACTCATGTGACCATGATGAAACATCTTGTGAATTGTTCCCAAGCCATGTGATTTCATCATTTTTTTAATTCCACTGCTAATGTGACTTGTGTGGCATGTCTTGTTTTTGTCGGATACGATCTGACTCTTTTGCTTCTATGATGCGCGAGACACTATCGACTCCCTTCACAATCAATTGTTCCTCTACTAAAGTTATTTCCTTACAAATAACTTAGCTATTTACAAGCCTTTAGATCAAACACCAAAATGCTTGCAATATTGGATTACAAATAGTAAAGTTCATGTTCTAGATCAAACATTAAAGTCTTCTTCATTGATTACGAATACTGAAGTAATAGCGAAGTTGGATCACACACCGAATCCTCTGACCTTCTTTGATCAAACACCAAGGAACTGTCAAGGTTGGATCAAATACCAAAGCTTCTAACCTTCTTGGATCAAACACCAAGTAATCAACAAACTTATATCTAATCAAGTCATACAAAAGCAGGTACAAGATATATACATATTGAATATTCTACCAAGATAGTTTTCTCTATGTAGATACACATATTATTAGCACAATAGTAATATATCTCAAATATTAGAGTGAGTGATTATTAAAATGAGAATCCAAATGTATCATCGCCAGAAAAATCACATGTAGAGCATATTTCTCTTGCGAGTCATAGAGAGCTTGTGGAGTAGGTGGTGAATGTATTTGGCTGAGAGCTTTAGATGTTACATCGACAATGTGAGTTGCTCTAAACGCATAAAAATGCAAAAAAAAATCTCAAAAACAATTATTTAATAGAGAATAACGAGTGAGAAAGAGTGTGCTATCTACATAAGAATGTGTTCTTTTCAAAGGGGTCTAAGGATAGTTATATAATGCTCATATATATTGGAAATATCTCATAAATGCTAAAGGGCTATATGGAAACATTTTACCTTTTAAGGAAGAAAGCAATGTTCAAAAGTGAAAGATCATGACTTTTGAGTTGATTGATCATTAGTGATCAATGAAAAATCATCATTGATCGATCACATTCTAACATTAGGTGATCAAAATATTATTGATTAGAATCACCAGTTCATTGATAACCTATCCTCCAGAGATGTCCAATTCCATAAGCTAAAAGTAATGGATCACGAATATCATAGTGATCATCTATGTAATTGCAATTAACTGCCATCAATTAACCGATCATTGTCAGAGAATGATAAAAGGTGATTGATCCGGAACTTCAATGTGATCAAATAGTCCATGGAATTTTGCGATAAAGATTTAATATCCTGAAATAATGTGAATGCTTATACAAGTGTATAAATGTCTCTCTCTATAGGTATCCGTGGGATGATTTTAATCACAAATAAAACATTGACGTGCTTGCAATAAATAAATAAATTGCTCAACAAGTGATGTAGTCGATTTTGCTTATTTGGATTTGTGAATAAGCAATAAGACAATATCATGAGTGCCTTGCAATAAATATATCCATCATTATTAAAAATAGCTTGGGATAAAAAAATTAATAGTTTGAAGTTATGTCATTGATAGCGACTTGGTTCTTCGATGATAATTAGAGATAAAGCATAATAAACATGTATACATCCTCACAATGTTGGTGTGTAATAAAGAAAGAAATGTGATCTAGATTCATCGTCAATAATTATAGAATATAGCGAGTCAACATGAGACACACCATAAACACTGGTAGGAATCAAAATTTTCTGTTTATATTTACTATATAAGTTGATTTGGTCTATACTTATCAAGTTTACAGTACTTAAAAGATTCAATGTGTTCCAAAAAAAGCAAAAACACCTTTGAAGTGTACAACAACGAGGCTTCTCAGGCTTTTGGTACTCTGAATGTGTAATAACAATTTATGTCCTAGGAATGTTAACTTTCAATGCATAAAGTAATTGTATGTCATCTCTACATAAGACCTATTTTAATCGTCATAGTAATGAATCTCATATTCATCAACTCAAAATCTTCATCTCGGTATAAACTCCCTAGTAGATACCTATAAAATCTGGCAAAAACTACACTCTTATGGATATATCAACATGAGTAAAAACATCTTTTTATAACAAAATCAAGAAAAAAAAGTGCAAAATTATAAAATCAAACCAAAACAAGTGATATCAAGAAGAATGTCCAATATGTATATATGCACAGACTGATCAAGAAAGTAAAAATAAATAGGATGTATATATTACTTATGAAAAACCTAACCCAGAGATATGGCAGATTGACTGGTTTGATAAAATAAAGGAAAAAATATCAAGAATAAAACTCCAAAAATAACATTATACTGTAAATATGCCTATATTGATAACATGTATAGACTTTTAACTACAGTAACTATTTCATATCATCTTCAAATGACATGAAATTAATTGCAAAATTTAGATAAAAATATGCTTAATCATTTAAAAATTTTCACAAATATTGAACTTGTATATATGTTAATGAACCGTAACTTAGCTTATCACGTGTTAAAAGATTAATATCAAGCACACGAGCACCTATGAACCTCTATTCACCTTTGAAGTAATACATATTAAAATACATACAAATCAAGATCACTTTCAAGGTAGTGAGAGGCCATGTGTATAAGTTAGTATTTTGAGCCCAGATGCCATCATTTCATGTGAATATTATCATTTTCCCCACATTTTCCTATTTTATCACTAACTACTTAAAGTTCAAAATCTAAAAAAAATACGTAGAATGGAGAAAATCCAAAAACTAAATCAAGTGACCTTTGGTATTCTATACATGTAAATACCTCTTTATGATTTTCTATGCAATTAATCCTAAACCATATAAATCCAAAAATAATATGTACGATATAGGATTTTTGTCACTTGTGTCTCTCTTAACTTTTACAATATCAGTTATGCCCTTCCTTTTTTAGAATGTCAATTGTGCCCCTGACTTCTTGCGCTATTTTCATTTGTGCCCATTAGTTAGTATAGTCGTCAATTAGTTGAATTTAATAATTGTTTATTTAAACCATGATATGATTAAGAAGAGCATGACTATCAAAACAAATCACCCACCCACCGAACCTCCTCCTTCTCTTCTTCTCAGCCCTCCACCTATTTTAAAATCAATAATAAAAAAATCACAAATATGAGCTTTAATGAAAAATTTTTTAAATACTATAATTATATTTATTTTTAGCAAAATAACCAAAAAGTTCAAGATTATGAATACGTTTATGTGCATATTAAATAAATATGAGAAAATGAGATAAAAGGTCTACTGTAGCGAATCACATGTTTATATGCTAATAATAAAAATATCATAAATTTTATATATAAAAAATTTGATGTTTGTTGAATTTATAATATTTCAATTATTTCTCCCATAATATAATGGTAATTGTATTATGCACTTTAGTTAAATTCAATTTCTCATTTTATTTTGAGGAGAAAAAAAATCTAAATTTTCATTTATTTCATTTATGATAAAAAAATCATTGCTCGTGTAATGTATTCTTATTAATTCCTTAGTGATTCCTATAAAAAATTAAAATCAGTTATAATGACATGCATACATCAGCATATACATTCAATATTTGAACTTTTATTCTTCTACTTCCTTTGCTTTTCCTTTGATTTTCCTTCACTTCTATCAATACTCATTTTTCTTATTAAGGCACAACTTATCTTTCTTTCTTATCTTCCTTCCTTTTTAAAACATAACTTTTATTTCCAAGAATGAAATGTCCAATAAAGAACAACTACACTAGAACTAAGGAGTAAAAGTAAAATCATGATTATTTAACCCGAATTTCTATCTAAACTTTTATGGCAAACCTCTTAGTTGTATTTTTTCCTCATCAATTCTAGCCTAAAATTTGCCATATAAGCATTACATCAAAAGATTTATTCCAAACAATGCCTCTAAAGTATTTCATTATTTCTTCTTTTATGTTATACAACTTCCTTAATTCTTCAAATTTTCTCTGGTATCTTAAGGTTCTATTTTCACCAATCATGTTTCAAAATTATTCTTCAGATTATATACCTGCCTTTAACTTTTTACAATAAATTTTCTACACTATAAAACGCGGGTATGCACCCTAGTACAATTCTAGTAGTAACTTCGATAGCACTTGGAGTTGTGTTATGTTTTAAATCCTCTCGCTTGGAGAACCCTCGATCTATGTACATGAATTGTAGCAACTGCATATCTCAATAACTTGATAAAGAACAAGCCTTAACCCTAGTCTATAGGCCTTGGCCATGTAGCAATGCATCAATGACCGTGATCTTAGGAGTTCTTCTAATATATGCCATTCAATCCCCGACCATAGTTAAATCACGTGTCCCAATCATCTAGTATGGCATTTTGCAACTTGGCCTCCGTTTCTATGAGTTTGCAGATAAATCCTTCTTAATCCTTTTTAGTACATTTTGAGTAGAGATTTTTTCCAAAGATGACCCTTGCTTTGAGTTGTAATTACTTCTTAATCCTTGCATTTTTTAGATGTCGTTATTTATGTATGATTTACATATTAGGATCAACTTCTTGCATGAGTATGAGCAATTTTCGAGCTAATTTGATTTAATGAGAATTATATGATTAAAATTTCATGTTTTAAAGTAAATAAATCCTAGAAATTTGTAGCTTTTGAAATCGTATTAGATATTTGACATGATTGCTTACATTTGTCTAAACTATTTTTCTGCTAGGGATTTTTGAAAAATATTTTTGTATGTGGCTTAGCGGAATTTTTTATGTCTAGTATTCTTTGATATGTGTAGATACAAATTGTTATTTTGTGCTAAAATAAAAATTCCCTTGGTTAGGCTGCATATACAAGCACTTCTAGTATATTTTGAAGAATAATAATACCTAAAATGGTGTTTGAGACTTCGAAAATTCATAAAAAAATTTAATATTTACTTGAAAATTCAAGAAAAATATTAGTGTATTTTTCCCATATATCTTAACATTTCAAAAATCCTTAAAAATTGAAATATATGTCCTAAAAATAAAAAAAATAGAAACTACACAAATTATATAATAATTAGTAGAATTCAAAAAGATTAAAAAATACTATATTTTTTACCTCATTCCCTTTACTAATCAATAAAAATAATCTCATACATTTCCCCTATATATAACTATATTAAAGTATTTTAACCCATTTTTTTATACATAAAATTATTTCTAAAATTCCCTTCGTTTTATTTTTAAAATGTGTTCTTACTTCAAAAATAAAAAAAACTTCTTAAAAATATAAAACCACCAAAAATTCTGTTCTTATTTTTATTAGTTTTCACCTTTTTATGCAATAAATCACTTCAATTTTTATTTATATTTTAAATCCATTTTTTCGCTTATATGTAACTTCATTATTGAAACTTTAAATAATAGAAATTAGGACAAAAATAAAACATAAAGATGTACAAACTAAATATAAAAATAAAATACATATTTAAAAGGAACACGAACATTCAAAGTTATACCAAACACAACCACCAAAATGCAAAAATATCTTAAAACTGCAAAAACATATAAGTGGACCTTTTATCTTAATTTGAGTCACTTGACTTCACACCTAGTTGCACATTTTCCTCCTTGAGTCCAACCTTGGTAGTATCGCCAAGTTAAATAAAGTAGAAATGGTGTATTCCAACATTATTTGATTACTGGTTTGATTGTGTATTACAACATTAGACACATTTCTTAGCACACCAGATCAGAACTGATATCACATAGATAATTGCAATCGGTTTTTCCATTGTATTTCACTCTCTCTTTGGTAACCATATATTTTGTATGTCTTTTGTATATGAACTCACATATTGGAAATCCTAACAATAGGACCATCCCTTACCATACTTAACAATGATCGAGCCATGAAGTAAAGTTGTGGATGGTCTTGAATGCTCCTTGAATATCTTTGTAAGTACCGTTGACAACCTTTTGACCTCATCGTGCAATGAATGGATCAAATAAAGGTTTTGGATGCTCTAGTTGTGAAATTATAATGAAAAAATATGGTACTTTTTCACAATGCGATCAAGTCTTCATGACAAATGCTATAAATAATGTAATATGGTATATGCGGTACACTTATTTGATCTATTGGTTTATTATTACAATGCGAGTTCGAACCACCAACAGAATGAGGTTCATCCATAGCATTGTCGTTATATTTTTTAATCAATTTTTATCTTCCATCTCATCATCTGCTTCACGTAACAGAAAATAATAGAGCATAAGATCTACTTCTTTCACAACATTGTGATTTGTAAAGTTGCATCTAAAGTCGTTGTTGGCGCTAAGTGTATACCTTTCATTATAGAATCACGTGAGTGAACATTGCCAATCGATATACAGAGCCATTGCTAATCTAAATAATAAGAAACACTTTCAAATTGAGTAAAGTTTATACTATGGACTAATGCATTAAAAAATCATTTTTTATCATAAGCGTAGAACAAATACCTAAATGGTGCTGGGAAAGAGTGCTCACGAGGGGCGGACGTAGGAGAAGAGGTAGGGGAGGAGGTGAGAGTTGCATGGAGAGCAAGAGTTGGTGATGTGAGCAAGGGCGAAGGTAGGGCCTGTGAACGAAGAAGGAATGATCAACAAAAGGCTACACTTTGGAGCAGAAAATCATGTGAGGGAAGCTCGCCCAAGGGGAAGTGAGGAAGATGTCATGTGCACATATGACCGGTTGAAGTCCAATAGCAATGTATGCATGCCATGTGGAGGCAGGATGAGTAAGTTTTGAGGATGTGACACATGTACATAATGCACTACGTGCAACACATCTACAAGATGCACTAAAGATAGCACATACTAGGGAGCATACCCATGCTCTGCGGCAGGCTGTATAAATTTGTAATAATGCTGATAAAATATCCTGAAAAAACCCAACTCGAAAAAGGATGTGGGGTATTAGATTGGATACAGATAAATACACACATGAAGCCACGTGCCATTTTCTGGGGAAAAAACCCAGCTTTAAATAGAGTATATATAACTGGGTCATCAAACAATTGATCGTGTGTATTTCCTTTTTTTGTTTAATTGCTCTTTTCTAGTAATTCATTAGCTCAATGAAGCATCTCTCCCTAAAGACACCCATTTTATCCACTAAGATTTGCTAACAACCTAAACATTTAAATTATAAATGTATTCAGAATATAGTTAGATATTGTACAATATTCACCACAAATCATATAGTAATGAGACGGGATATAAATAACTAATTTTGTAATTACTATAAGATTACAATCACCCAACATTAATTACCTAAAAATGGAACTTGCATTACTTGATTAAAACAGAGGAAAAAATTGATTAATCAAGTTTAAATAATAATCAATTAATATGATTATAATCGGACGATTTTAAGAAAGAAGACATTATCAATATAACACAAACTCGTACTTTTGTGGTAGTATGATAGAAGAATCAAGTGTATCTATTTTAATTTTGTGCAAGACTCACGTTAAAATGAATATAAACACGAATTGGAAGTTATTTGCAAGAACAAGCATTCATAGTAACATATTTTTAATATCTTGCTAATATATATTTTTTTTTCAAAAAAAAAAATAAAAAAATCAATTGAAAACTTACATGATTAAATTTGTGTTTTTCCATTGAAGTAAACTGTACATTGAATAAAAGTGGAGCATTAAAAAAGGTAGAGGAAAGAGAAGGGAGAGAGAGAAAGGTATTTACCTAAAACAGGGTTGTGGGGTAGAGAGAGAGAGAGGAAAGAGGAGAGTAGGTGTATTTTAAAGTCATATGCTATTAAAAAAAGATATTTATAGGAGTCAATGCACTTATACTTATTTATTACATTTATAAAAATATAATATGAATTAATATATATATTTATTACAATCAAATATTTTTTATTTGTTTATAATAAAATAATTTTGATATATAATTTGTATTCCATAATAATCTTATCTTGTTATTCATAGTTGTTTTGTCTTTTTATATAATCAAGCATAGATTGAATTAATAATAGTGTTTGATCATTGGTAAAGTATTGGTTCCAATGAAATATGATAATTAATTGAATTTAATTATGTGTTAGTAATTATTCAATGTTGTTTTGTCTTTTTATAAAATCAATCATAGATTGAATTAATAATAGTGGTTGATCATTGGTAAATTATTAGTTCCAACGAAATATGAGAGCTAATTGAATTAAAAATTTATGCAATAATTATTCAATCCTTTAAATTTAAGAAATTTGTAAATCAGATGCCATCAAATAAATAAAGATATTTGTAGGAGTTATTTACTTATACCTATTTATTACACTTATAAAATATATCACGGAATTCATCTATATTTATTATAAACATGTATTTAAATATAAAATGAAACTTAGTAACTATATGTTATCTTTTTTTTTATAAAATATAAGGAATAATTATACAGTTATACCCATGATTTATTACATAAAATACAATGAACAATTATAGGGTTATATCCATGATTTGTTCTCTCCATTTATAAATCTTTCTAATAAATTTTAAAAGATCTATCCTTATGAAATAAATATTATGTTTTATATCAAAAGTTTATGAAAAATAATTTAATAAAAATATAGTTTTCCTTCAATTTTGTTATTTAGTGAATTTTATGCGAGTTGTTATTTATTCCTTGATCATTCTATCTATTAGAAATATTGTTCAGTTACAGTTTAGAAATCGCTGCTTAGAAAAGTTGTAAGACCATTTAGAAAATCAATGAAGAGTGACAATGAGAGTATGAAGGATGGGGGAAGAGACATGAGTGAGGAAAGAGTTTAAACATGATCTTTATTTACTAACTATATAGAGAAAATTACTAAATATAGAGAAGAAAGAGAGAGATAAATATGATATCCAAAGTATTAAAGGGAGTTATTTTTAATAATAAAATAAAATGTATGTGAGATAATAATATTATGATAACTAATGTGTGAATGAGAGAGAGAGAGATCTGATGAGGAGAGAGACATAGGTGAGAGAGAGGACATCATGTGTGTGTCAGTGTGTGTGTGAGAGGGAGGAATAAACGTATCGGAGAGGGAGAGAGCCGGTAGAAAAGATGTTAAAAGAGAGGCGTGGGAGAGGCATAAAGGGATGATGCGGAAGTCAAGGAAGAGTGTCCGTGTCGGCTACCGGGATGAAGCTATGATCTGACGTGAGATCGAGAGGAGTGGGAAGAGCGCCATGTGTCAGCATTTTGGGTGAAAGAAGGAAGAGGCGTGGCTAGAGTTGGGTGAAATATATACATAGAATGCAGATTCTCTACACGCTATTGCAAGTGCATTTTTAGAATGTATATAATGCATAAAAACTGTATACCTTGATCCGAGGGCATAAAGATGGCTCAAGAGAAGAGGGGGTATGTACTGTATACCTTAATCCGAGGGCATAAAGATGGCACAAGAGAAGAGGGGGTATGTACGATAACAATTTTCAATGGAGGGTCCGAAAATGCAAATTTCCCTTATGTCTTCGTGCAATTTCCCCACGTCTCTTTCTCTGCTGGCGCTGGAGTTAGGGGGCGGTTCTCCCTCCTGCCGCCGCCGTTCAAAAAGAGAGACAAAGAAACAGCACCAACTTAGGGCTCGCGCACTCCCCTCCCGCAGAGGCGAAAATGGCGGGAGACGCGGACTTGGGCGGGTGGACGGAGCTCCTCCACTCGTCATCGAAGCTTCTAGAGCAGGCGGCCCCGTCCTCCCACTTCCCGCCGCTCCAGAGGAACCTCGACCAGCTGGAGGCCCTCTCGAAGAAGCTCAAGGCCAAGACCCTCCGTGCCGAGGCCCCCACTCAGACTATCGCTGCCACCAGGTCTGTTCGATTCCCGTTAGTTCTTTCCACTCTTTTTTGTTCTTATTCTCCTTTTTTTTTAAATTTTACGAGGTTTTTTCAGGTTGCTGGCGCGCGAGGGGATAAACGCAGAGCAGCTTACGCGGGATCTAAAGTCCTTCGAGTTGAAGGTAATCGCAACTCTAATTCGTCTAGAGGCCCTGTATGAATTGTCATAATCTCGCTGTGTATTCACGGAGTTTGTGTACAAGCTCTCTAAGATGGAATGAGTGATCAGGGATGTGCGTGGCTATTGTTGTCAATGTTAACAGAAGAACCCTTTGATCAGGTAGCATTTAATGTTGTCTAATGATGTTAGTTGCTGACGCTGACAGTACCTTGATTCGATCACGCTCCTCTTCACGTTGTAACCTCAATTCAGGGGCTCTAGTGGGTAAAGTAGTTTAAAGCATGGTAATAAGGTGGATCATTATCCCATCTGCCTTTTCTTGAGGATTGTGCTATTTATTTTTCATGATCACCGATATTGGGTTGGGCATGACAAGTGACACAATCTTCATTGTTTTTCAAGGTTTACAGTGTCCCCATCTACCGATGTTTTCTCGAGGTATTTTTAGCAATATCAGAGAGCTTATCTCAATTTAGTCTACAGTACTAGTCTATAAATCAATTTTAGTCTACAGTACTAGTCTATACATGGGTGGGATGTTCGTTTTTGCATTTGTTGGTTGCAGTTTCCTTCCCATATAAAATTTGAGTTTTGATTTCCCATTTCAACTTAATCCCCATCAATAGAACTTAAGTGATATGCTCAAACATCTTCAGGGACCTTTAAAAGGGGTCATTTTTGATGATATACTCATTAGCTGTTGATGACATTCAATGATGGAGGAGTTGCTGGAATCAAGAGTTTGTTTAAAAGTCCTAACATGAAAGGAAGCTCAAGCACAAACGTGAATGTGTACAGCTTATGATTCGGAGGTGTGCTTTTATATATAAGCACATGCTTCTCGGAGGAGTCGAGCTCGAGATGGTATTCTTGAAGAATATGATACCGAATCATGGTATTAGGAATCACCCCAACCAACTTCTTGCCTCCAAGATCTCCCCATTGGATCTATAGCTATAATTTTTCAACTTATTTCAATATATATATATTCCAATATTCATTTTGAGTACCATCATCTAATCCCCAACAAATATCGGTTTTATTTACCGACTATTTAATTTACTATTTTTCCAGTGGTGATTTAAAATATGAAGCAAAGATCCTCGATGAACAAGGAAAAGATAGGAAAACATGTGAAAATGCATATATATCTTAAACATGATATCCCTTTAAGTTGCATGCATGCCACAAACGTTAATAATGATCATGAGTGCATCCATCAAACTCATTCCCGATTTTTTTTAAAGTTAAAGCATAGAGATTAAGGAGGTGCTTTGGGCTTACTAATTTTATCTTGGATTGAGGGATGGAGGCTCATGCGAAGGGTGAATGGGAGACTCAGGCTAAGGGTGAAGGGGAGACTCGGGAGAATTGGGAGACTTGGGAGAATGGTGAAGGTGAGAAGCTGGAGGATGGCTGGTTGTGAAACCTACGAAGGTATTTCTACCTCTTGGGGAACACGAGGCCTCAGAGTTCCATCTTCTATGGCAACACTTAACGGGTACGAGATAGTGGCTTTTGTTTTCATTGTGGTAGGGTGGGCCATTTTGCCAGGGTATGCAGTGGCGATCTTATGTGCTTTCAGTGCATGAGAATAGGCATCGTCGCACAGAGTGCAAGATTGTTGGGGTCTGGTAGAAGAAGGCAGCATGGGAGAAGTATACGATGGTGTAAGTGTAAGGGTAGCATGTGAAGGGTTGAAGAAGGATCCTCGGTTATGTATTATGGTGGCAGATGATTGTCAAAAGTGGAGGGAACGTATTATCAAACGTAGTTGCAACTGATTCAATTGTTAAAGCTGAAGGTATCATGGTTGGTTGGAGTGGAGAGGCGTTTGACTGCATCGACTCCCTGGTTGATTCAAGGTTGGTGTCAATTTTGCTAAGAAGAAATTAGACAGCCTTTGTTTCATGGTTACCTCAATTTATTATTTTTGAGTCAAGGTTACCTCGGTTTATGGTACTCCAACTCCCATGGGTGGGGAGATATTATGGTTGGAGTCGAGAGGGCTTGACTCTGCTTCTTAGACACATCGTGGTTGCTTGAAGGAGATTTTCATTGCACACTTATTGCGGTCAAAAGATACGACAAAGCTGGTGGAAGGGATAACAAGCTGGATGATTTTTGGCAGCAACTGAGCGAGCTACAGCTGGAACTTATGGATGTTGGGAACCACAAATACACATGAAGAAATGCATCATTACTTTCGCGGATGGGTAGATTTTTGGTATCGACTAAAATGCTCCAGAGATTCCAACTGGTCGACGTTCGAGGCTTGCCTAGGTTCAGATCAGAGCATGTCTCTTATGTGAAGTTTGAGCGGATTGAATGCCCACTTATTTCATGTTTGAGCGCTCGTGGTCATGTGGACTATGATTCAAAAAAAGGGTAATGGAGATGTGGTTGGGCACTACTTATGAGGAAACGACAATCAAACATATATGTTGTATGAAAAGGCTCAAGGAAGACTTGTTACATTTCAAGGACATATTTGGCATGACAAAACTTGACGGAAAAGAGTCATGCAAGCAAGAGTGGACATGTTGGAGCGGGTAGAAGATTTCAGAACATTGTTGGCATAGGAGGTTCATACAAGGAAATGCAGGATAGTGTTGTCGAAGAGGAGGATAGGAAGTATGCGACTAACTAGAGGCAAAGATCGAGAGCAACCTGATTTCGTGAGGGGGATGCAAACCAATGTTCTTTCATGCCATGGCTAATGGTAGAAGGAGGAATATGATCCGAGAATTGAGATGGGGAATGAAGTGGTTAGACGTGACAAACAACTAGGTAGGGTTCCATCTGATTTCTTCTGCCAGGCTAGTAGGAGATGGATTTCTTTACCTTGGGGATAGTCAGGGAGGAGAACAATGAAGATTTCCTCAGCCCCAATAGATGGCTTTACGAGGAGTGTCTTCGAGTAGGAGGTAGGGAATGCCATCTCTGATCTGAATGTGGATGGCACCAAGCCCGGATGGGTTTCTTGTTTTTTCTACGAGGTTTTTTGGAAGGTGTTGAAGGATGATGTGTTGGAGGTGACTGGGGAATTCTGGTTGGGGAACTCGAGTTTTGAGCTTATCAACACAACCTTGCTTGTCCTACTACCCAAGTGGGGTGCATTGGTTAATGCGGATGATTTCAGACTTATCACCCTTTCTAATGCGATCTATCTAATAGTGGTGATGGGTCTTGTGCTTTCAATGCGGATCACAGAGCCATTGAGTGGTACCTTGCAAAGATGTTCTGCGTTGCTTCGCTTGTGGGGAGACTGATCATCGTCGAGATTCATGTGAGAAGTGGAGGTAATGACTCATCAAACTCGGGAAGAGGCTGATTGTGTCGGAACTGAGGAAGCTCCGATGGAGAAAATGTTGGAAGGCAGGTGGACTTTCACTGAAGTGTTATATGGAGCTATTGGCGCTTCCTTCAGTCGAAATAGTTTGTCCCTCAGAAATATTCATCGGTGAATTCGAGAGCTTTGTGGCGAATGTCAGGGCTACGAGGATGTCTTAAACACCCTCCTTTTCAAAAAATTGTCTTAAACACCCTCAGTGGCGAGTTCATGGGGATGTGGTGATGTTGGAGATGCATCTGCATGTGTGAAGAGTCTTTCTGCTATACCAAGGGAGGCCTTGATCAATCATGTTGGATTCGATTTTGTGAAGGTTTTGTGGCATACCCCATTTTAGTTTGATAGTAAGCAAAACAATAACCAACGTTTTTTGTTGTGGGTGCTAGTGGTTCTTTATCCATCTTGAAACTCTGCTACTTTGAGTGAGTCTCTCAAAGGGCTGGGAGAGTGTTACATATCCCTTTTTATGGATGTGCACCTGCTGTAAACATTACTGCCACAATTGTAGACGTTTCGAGTTGACCACCACCAGAGAAGGGCCGTATCATTCTTTGATTGTGGGTCGGTCGAGGTCCCCCCTTTGGTTGGAGTTATTGACTCCCCTGCATCCTCTGCACTCTGCAGGCTGATGTAGAGGAGGTGGCGACAGAAGAGGAGCAATCCAATCGGGTTGTGGAGATTACCCCTAAGACAACTATGCATACCCCATTTTTTGTTTGGATTATTGGGAATTCATAAAGAGAGGTAGCATGTAAGAGAACATGATTACCTTTAACCTAAGTCTGCCTGTGATTTTCTTACCACCTAATGCAGTCCATGTGGACATCTCAGAGTTATCCATCCAACTAATGGAGCCGAGGATTCCTCTGCTTCTGCTGGTGTCCTCGGTCAATGCTACGCCAATACCGGGTCTTCGCCGGGATGATTCCTCAGAGGACAAAATAGTGCAACAACCATTTGTTGTGTGGAATGTGGTGGGTCCACCAAAATTCGTACCGGGTCATCGTTCTTGCAACCACTTGTCTTGGTATGAGTTGCATCAATAAGAACACTATCTTATTGTTTCATGCATGTTGCATGTGAGGATTCTTATCGACCAAAAAAGAGGAAGGTGGGCCTTGGGCCTACCGAACTATCCTAAGCATTCGGTGCTGGGGGACGATTCGATGACGTTGAAAGTATACAATTGGACAACTTTTGAGTGGGTCGACGAATAGAGTCTCTTTTAAGGCTCCCGAGACTTCAATCCAATGGTTATGTTCGATTTTCTTTGATGTCCGATGTGGAGATTGACCCTAATCGTGTACGTATTGCTAAAGGTGTGGGAGTGGTCCATGTCACCGTACGAAAACCCACTATGGGTGGCCCAGAGGAGTTGGGGACCATCAAGAGACTGCTATTTGATTAGAATGGGGGATGCTATTCTACTTCAAGAAACAAAGATTCAATCTTAGTGCAACATGCTTTGGTGTTCGATTGGGGGTAACTTGTTCTTGGATTTCAAGAAGGTTGATGTAGTCGACACTTCTGAAGGTTTGCTTGTGGCATGTAATGATGGTCTATATGAATTTGAATCAAAGTAGTTTGGTAGACATATGGTTGTGATTTCGCTGAAAAACGAGTGTATTGCGGGTTGACAAAATCCTTTCTTGCGTCTACCACCCCAGTGACTTGTTGCTCTTGCCACGGTTTTGGAAGGATTTGCTTGAAGCTAACACCTATTTCTCCTCAGCTGCGTGGTTGATTATAGGGGAGTTTAACGCCACTTTGTTCTCCTTGGACCATCTACACATGAGAGGGGGATATGATCATGGGTCTTCTGAGTTTGGTGAGGTGGTGATTGATTTTTTGCTATAGGTCCTGGATGCGCTTGTTTGTTATTACACTTGGCAAAACTTTTGGTCGAATTTCGGGTTTGATAGTTTCCTCAGGTCAATTAAGTTGTTATTTACCCTCACCTTGGTCCGCATTTCTATGGTACCTCGCTCCAGGTTTGACTATGTGTCTTTGTTGTGGACCTTTGGAGAGGGAGAGTTGTCTCGATCCTTCTTCCGCTTTGAGAAGGTTTGGATGTTGGAAGCCGATTTCGAAGAGATGCTTATAGAGTTCTCGTCCTCCTTCTTATACGAGGTCACATCCATCGTCAAGATATTGTGCAAGTTGGAGGCTCTAATATTGAAGCTGTGTGCTTCAAGTTTAGTTGGGTAGAGAACAATCGAGAATTTTTTCTTTTTTAGTTGGTGGACGGGGCAAGACTCCGCAGAACTATCCAGGAGGAAGATAATATATAGGAGGTTGAATGATAGTAGTAGTCCATGGGGCAGTGGGTGAAAGAAGGGATGCTAACAACATGTTCTTCCACTTGGTTTTAAACAATTTATGCTAGCATAACTTCATTCACTTGGTGTTGGTGACCAAGGAGTGTGTCGAAGAGATAAGGAGGTGGAGAAGACTGTGGTTGACTTCTTATGTCGCACGTGTTGGCGCCTTCGTTGTAGTGTTTGGAGATGGCATGGACATGGGGCATCCTCTTTGATGACTAAATGGGAGAGCCATTTTTTAAAGGAGTTCTCTTTACCTGAGATCTTTATTTCGATTTTAGTCGTGAATGCAGAGGGAGCGATTGATCCAGATGGCCTTGGAGTGCTCATTTTCGAAGAATTTTTAGGATTTGGTTTGCACCGACCTCATGGAAAAGCTGGTGCTTGCTAGTCGAAATAGTTAATACAATAGGGTCAATTGTACACTACTTTTTATTCTCCGAAGAAGGAGGTTTTTGAGGTAGTGGATGATTTCTGTACTATGGCCTTATCCACCATAGTCTGCTTGGTGGTGGCCAAGTTGTCGATGAACCGTTAGAGGATTGTTCTGGATGGTCTTATTGAGGAGGTATATACTACGTTTATTCTTGATCGACATATGATGGACAATGTCGCTATGACTTCGAAGATAGCCTAGAAGCGTTGTGGAGTGAGGGGTTTCCTATGAAAGATGGACTTTTAAAAGCTTATGATTATGTTGATTGGCGTATCCCATGGACGCCTATGGCGAAACATGACATCTTGGATTTATGGATCTCTTAGATAAAGAGATGCACCACCATGACTTCCTTTTCGTTCTTAATCTATGGGAAGTCGGAACATTGCTTTTTTAGCCACAATGGGGAGTTCGACACGACTGTCCACTAGCACCATTACTTTTTGTTCTAGAAGCTAATGTTCTTGCAGTAATGGTGATGAGGGTTGGGATTTTTGGATTCGGTTAGTGTGAGATTCCTATCTCTATGCTGCATTACGTCGGCAACACCATGTTCTTCATTGAAGGGGGGCTTCGGAGGTCAAAGGAACGAGCATCACTCTTGATATTTTTGGAGCACTTGTTGGCTAATGGATCCAAATCCATCTTTGTACCTTTTGGTCTTTCCAGCTTTGATATTAAAGAGTATGCAATGATCATTTCGATCCCTCTACGATTACCTCCCAATCAATTATTTAGGGTTGCTGTTGTCTTATGGTAGACTTCGGTTGATGGATTGACTTCCAATTATTGAGATACTGGAGCTGGCTGGGTAGATGGCCTGTCAGTCCGGAGGTAGACCTATTCTCCTAAAGGCTGTGCTAATGACGATTCCAACTTATTACCCGTGTCTTTTTGATGGGGTTCGTCGCCATATTGAATCTCACATGATCTTTCCGGAGTTCTTTTCGTAGCAACTTTAAGGGGATGTACCTGGTGAATTGGGACACTATGTAGCCATCCACTTGATAAGGAGCGTTTTATTCACTCTTCCAGTGTGTAGACACCTAGGTCACCATGGTTCAACGGTGTCTTTTCGATGGGGTTCGTCACCATATTGAATCTTACATGATCTTTCTGAAGTTTTTCTCGTAGCAACTTTAAGGGGATGCACCTAGTGAATTGGGACACGATATCTCTTCCGCTTGACCATGGTGACCTAGGTGTCCGCACATTGGAAGAACGAATAAAACATACCTTATAAAGTGGATGGCTATTTTGTGAGCAAATGTAGACGACTTATCCTGTCGCATGGTTCGTGAGATATATGATATTTAGGTCCACCCGTCCATCCTGCTTGTCACACCAGTTACCTCAAACCTTTTGGAAGGGGTTCAATTCCATGATTCAAGAAATGTCTAATCACCTATACATATGCGCCCAGTGGTGGTTGATAGTGCCGCTTTAGATTCTTTACGGATAATTGGACGTGGGGATAGATCCTTGAGGGGCAAGCTCCTTGATTGTTCATCTTGGCTGCAAATTGCAATATATCGGTGTGTGATGCATGGGTTGATAATAAATGGATACCGACTTTCTCAATAGGTTTCTTTCAAGAGACAAGAACACCCAGATGATTTTATACATCTGCCTGATTTCGTCTTTAGGTACACATGCCATCTACCAGACATGACCACTAGAGATGGTACGATGGTCACTTTTACGTTAAGAAGGCTTATTACATCCTCACGTCCAACTTGAATCCCCAACCGAGGGTCAAGGAACGTGATTGTAGGTTAGTTTGAACTCTGGGAATCCCAATGAAGGTAAAAATATACCTTTGGATCCGTTGTTTGAGAGAATGCTGGCCAAAACACACATGGCTAATTTTGCGACATGAGATGAACTTACTTGTGGTCTATGCAGCGAGGTCCCCGAGGATCTCCAGCAACTTTTCTACACCTGTACCTGCACTTGCCAGATTTGGGATGCTGTTGATATTAGGCTGGTTTATACCTGTGCACTTGAATTTGTGGAATAGTTTGTGTTGGGAGAAACAGATTCGTTCGTATTCCAAAGAACCCTAGGATCTCTTATATAGAGAAGGCCTATGGGTAAATTACATAAGATGGAAACAAGAATATAAAATTAACAGAAACGGTACCTAGAATATATAAATATCTCCACCCTCCCCCTTAAGATGGAGCAGAGATATCAATCATGCTCAGCTTGGAAGAACACTTCTGGAATGGCCCTCTGAGCAATGGCTTAGTGAAGATGTCGGCAATCTGCTCTCCTGATCTGACATGAGATGTAGAAATCAAGTCCTTCTGGATCATATCTCTAGTGTAGTGGCAGTCTACCTCAATATGTTTTGTTCTTTCATGAAAATCAAGATTATTAGCAATGAATAGTGCGGCTTGATTATCACATTGTAGCTGCATGCGTAGAGGTACATTTATATGCAAATCTTCTAGTACAGCTCGAACCCACATCATCTCAGTACTTGCTTGTGCCATGGCCCTATATTCAGATTCAACACTAGATCTAGCCACCACTGTTTGTTACTTGCTTTTCCAAGAAACCAAAGAACTACCCACAAATACTACAAAACCTGAAGTAGACTTCCGTTCCTTAGGGCATCCTGCATAATCTGCATCAGCACATGCAGAAATAGAAATGTTTGTTCCTTTTCTGAGCAACAATCCTGTGCCTGGAGACGACTTTAGATACCTTAGTATCATGTATATAACATCCATATGTACTTGTCTAGGCTGTTTCATGGACTGACTCACCGACTCACTGCAAAAGTGATATCAGGTCTAGTGATAGTAATATAGAGGAGCTTACCCACTATTTCTCTATATCTTCTCCTGTCAACTTCATCTGTATCATTGTCATATAACTTCATGCTGGGGTCTATAGGAGTAGTTGAGGGTCGGCACCCAATCATACCCGTCTCAACAAGCATATCTGTAATATACTTCCTTTGGGTCATCACAAGACCCTGCGCATTCCTGGCAAACTCCAACCCTAGAAAATATCGTAGAGTGCCAAGATCCTTAGTAACAAACTAATGGCCCAGAAATGCTTTTGCCTTCTTTATCCCTTGTGTATCATCTCCTGTAACAAGTATATCGTCAACATACACCTTGATGACAACCGTACCTCTAGAAGTCTTCTGAACGAACAAAGAGTGATCTGCATTTGATCTTTTGAACCCTTGCTTTTCAATTAGATGAGGAAGCTTCTGAATTCACGCCCGTGGTCTTTGTTTAAGGCCATATATCGCCTTGTGAATTCTACACACCATGTGTCTTTCCCCTTAGCAACAAATCCCGAAGGCTGCTGCATGTAGACTTCTTCCTGCAGATTGCTATACAAGAAGACATTCTTAACATCAAGCTGAAATAATGGCCAATCACGTACCACAGCAACTGAGAAAAGGACACGTAGAGTCGAATGGCGTGCAACTGGAGAGAAGGTGTCCATATAATCCAGGAATTTAAATTTCACGAAATTTTGGTGTCGAGAGGTTGTGGGCATCGAAACTCATATATATGTCGATTTCCCGTATTTCGATCGAAGTTTCGGTGATATTTCGACATATCGATCCATTTCAGTTGAAATTCATGGGTTTCAGTACAAAATTTCCTGGATTTCGATCGAAATTTAGGTGATATTTCGACATATCAACCCATTTCGTCCCTTTTCGGTTGAAGTCCATGGGTTTCAGCGAGACCCCCGTTTGGTAGGGTATGGTCTGACAACAGGGTACACACGTCGATTATTCAACTTGGGCAGCTTCCTCCCCTTTGGGTTTATGCAATGGAGATGAGGCAACTCCATAGCTTCCATATATCTGATATGACTTATTCATTTCATTCGTTTGTCATTTATCTTCGTAAATAGATGCATCTTTATTGTAAGCCTTTAATTAATTATGTAATTCATTCGAACTTTGTCAATGCCAATTATTTCTATAAACAAGACATTGTTTAATTAATCACTATCTATATTTTAGAATAAAAAATGCTCGTCTATTTTTCTGAGCAAAAGACGTCTTCTAAGTGTTGTTAACTTAGTTATTTTGATTTTCATTTCCAGCATCTATTAGTCGGCTCAACAATGTCTGATATGACCGATATGGTGTGATATAAAGCGTACGGATGAGAGATGCGTGTGATATTAAGTGTGCATTTGTAAGCTATTGTTGTTTTAAGATCTTGGATTGGATGATATCAATTTCCAGTATGTATCAGCCAAGAATCAACATTAACATCGATTTGGTCGATATGACTGATATGACTGATACGTGCGATATAAGAGGCATATATGAGCAACATGTGTGATATAAATGTGTGAACCCCTTAGGATCCGGGTATCCGTTTACGACACAATTCACAATATTCCATTTATTGACATCGCATTAAAAGCATAAATTTATGGGAAATTTTTTTCGGGCGGCTAATTTTCCACATGACATTCACATCCACAAGTTAATAGAGAAAATTAGCAACAAAATCTTATTTCATTAATTCCCATATGATTTTACAACATGTACAATGTCTGTCAGTACATACAACATCCCAAAAATTTGACTGAAGAGAAGAAGCATTTTACAATATCAATTGAACTAAAAACTGTAACAAAAATCACATACCGTCTGGTATAGACCTTGTCTCCTGGAACCATGTATATCTACTAAACAACAGACTGTTTGCCTGCCAAACACGTTAGGAAAGAAGAGGCGTCAGCAGGCGCTGGTACCTCCCAAAAATTTATAAAAATAACAGGCATTTATTGTGATCAAAAGAAAGCAAGTAGAGAGGCATGAGCAACTCAAATTAAAATTTAATTCTACTTGCAATTGAAAAAGGTTTCCAAATTTCTAGCAATCACCTCTCATGATTAGCTATTAACCCAACATTTCCCACATACGCATATTTATATTGTAACTAATTGATCATAAGTAAGTATATTTATTCTCATATTATTTAGAGATCATATTTGTGGATTTTGATGATGGGAAAGATGAGATAAGAAGATATAATGATTTATTAATTTCTTAAGTCTAGTGGATAGTCTGTGGTCTTGGTTCATGTGAAACCTCACACTATGACTCTAAGACCTGGGAAAAGTCTTAGGGTTGGGGTGCCTCCGTAGGCATGCGGTGTCGTATAATGTATCCTAACTAAGTTCCCAACATGTCCACTAGCTTAATGAGATTTCGATTCAGATTGTAATTACTTCTATTTACTCATCTTTGATTGTAATTTCTTCAAATCTCAAGTGCAACTGTATCAGATGTAACTCTAGATAATGTAGATATAGATATGAATGATCTGGATATAGAATCGCCAAGTCTGTTGGCGAAAGAAAAACTCAAGCGGTGAAGAAGCCAACAAAAGGGCTCTTCCGTCTCGCCCCCTAATTGGAAGGACGGTCCAATAGAGGGATAGGTCTACACCCCAACTACGCCACTGAGACGGGTGAGAGACTTCCCGGAAAAGTCACTCTAGAAAAACAGCCCGACCGGTAACGGACAACCGAGCTCGTACATAAAACTGAAAACCAAGGATCCCCCGCCTGGGTATCCTAAAACAGAGGGTCAACGGAACCGGTCTAAAGTCGGGATCCCAACGAGGCGTAAAAACACTGCGAGCTCGCGTAAAAACCGAAAAGGGACTGGGATCCTAGACCCGCGCACTTGGCGGCCGCTGCCCTAACTGGACTTCCTTTCCTCCGTCCAATTGAGGGTCACCGCGCCCTCGCACAGTCAGGTGTAAGGTTCACCATGACCGACACTATTAATTGTCAGTTGTCACTGATTCTTAATTCTCAAGTATCTCATATCTTTCACTGTAGTGCATATTACTTAATTTCCTTGATATGTTAAAGCATCAATGTTCTTGATTTCTAATGGCTTAGCCTCTTGACTGACTTAATTTTTATAAATCCATTATATGCAATTTACCCAATATCCCCAGTTCTTCTATGATCATCTGGGTAGAACTTATCAATATTAAAGATTATTCATAAACTTCCAGATAGTTTAAGATTTTTTTTATTTTCTTTATTACTACTCCCTAAACAGCTTACTAAAAAAATCCATATATTAACCCATCCGAGTATATGTATTTATGTTTTGCCTTTTTAGACATTTTCCAAAAGTTCTATTACCGAGATAAGGTTATCCTAAAAAGATACTCAAATCTAATGACCTTTGAGAAAAGGGGTTTTGATCTCACAACATATTGGCAAGATTACTACCAAAACAACTCATTGATTTTCCTTGTGCAACATGGTAAGTACTTAGGAAATTATTTTCTTAAGGCATTAAAATTCTTTGATGAATTAGACATATATTTGAAAATTTCCAATTTATTAAACACTGACAGAGTTCACAACGTAAATTCTTAAATTATATACATACATATATTTCAATTAAACAACAGTTATTGAAATCTAAGAATGTAATTCTTCAATGTCACAATATAGCAAATGAGGAAATAGGAACAGAACACCAACAAAAACCTATAAATTCAATTTTATAGTAAATTTAATTCTTTTTAATAACTTCTTTTTACTACAGATAACAATAGTTAATAGATTTTGTAATTCAGTAAATCTTTATTCTTTTAATACGTCTACAACAGAATAGTGAACGGATCTTATAATTCAAATGAAAGTGATTTATATTCCTTTAATAATCCTCAACAGTTTCACATGTCAGTGAGCCGATCCTAAAATTAGTATTTAAAGGGCAAGGGATAAGTGTTATATATTTTACTAATGTTTCTGTTAAGATTTTGAAACGGTGAAGCATTTCTTTAATTGAGAAGTTTTATATTGACAATATCCAATGTTCTCATAGTATAGAGAGTGTTACCATCCCTATGGATTAGAATACTATTTATGAAATTTTCGTGAATGGGATTTATATAGAGTACCATCTACTTATTCCAGATTTCAGAAAAAAAAATAGAGATCAGGCCACCCAAAGATTCTCCCAGTGAATAAGACAATTCATGGATTTCCATACTAGATATTAACGTATTGCACTGCAGTATCCATGGTGAACTAGAGTGATTATTTTATTATATTTTTGCCAATTGGGACTTGGATGCCTACTAAAAGAAACTCTTAAACTAATCATACTCCAACCTGATAATAGATCTTAACAGATATTTATAGTTTCTTTAAACATTGAAACAAATCCCCCAATTTATAGCACCAAGTAATAGAATTCCCTGATTTCCTCACACATTATCCAAGATAAATCATCAACCAGTGGATCAAGATTACATAAATCAACAAATACGACATCAAAAAAAAAGGGTTGGATTTAACATGCAGAACAACCGAAGAAGGAAATTAGGAAGAAGGAAATTAGGGTTGTATACATGTGTGGCAGCAAGAGAAAGGGGTAAGGAATGTACCAATTTAGATTTCAAGATTGGAGGAAGAAGCTGATCTTGCATGCAGCGATTAGGAACCACCGATGCCTTTACTGGGAGATGCAACAGCAAGTCTAAAGAGCAGCAAACAAGCGATGGAGAGCATCTCCAATTGCTTTTGGAAGCAATTGCTTCTCCAGAGCTGCTGGAGCACAACAACAATTAAGGAGAATTTGGTTTCTTCGATCAAGGAATGGAAAAGAATTGGGTTTTTGTTTTTGGAGAAAAGAGAGAAAGGACAAAAGGGGAAAACTTTTATCGGCTGAAACTGGAAGAGGTCCTTTGGAAAAGAAAAGAAGAGTGAAAATGGTAGAAATAGAGGTTAGGAGGAAAGAAAGAGAGAAGGAGCTCCACGTTGGGTTTTCTTTCAAACCACTTGTCTCTCTAAGAGTCATTGATGATGTCATTGATGACATCACTGAGCACTAATAATTATTTTTATAATTCTTTTCTTTTTTAACGACTGACTGACAGTCTGAAGATATTTAATTTATTATTATTATTTTCTTTTATCCAAAATTTCTTGATTTGGCATACTATTGTCGACCGTATTCGCGCCTTGAGCGTCGGATTTTGACGCGCAACATCTTGTTTTGACCGTCTCGGAACGACGATCAAAATGAGTGTAATGTTGATATACTTCCAATCGGGTTTTGAACAAGGTTCAGGAAAGCGGTATGCGTATGCGTTCGGTCAGGTCACTGAATAGCGATTAAGCGGTATGCGGGGGCATATGCGGGGTATATGCGGTTCTACGCGGTTTTCTAATTTTTTATTTAAAAATAAATAAATATATGCAAAAGTGACTACAACTGAACAAAAATTATGTATAATTGTGGTCCAACAGAAGTTCTAAGAAAATGACTTTCATATATAGCTCAAAACAGTCTCTATCAACAAATATTAATGCTTCAATAGAAAAGTTAGCAGACATAATAATTGACAACAATCACCAAAATATTTAAGTTTCCAAAAGAAAACTGAAACACAAATAGCATTAGTAGAGTACTAATTAAAATAGCATAAGAAAACAGAAATGTTCAGGCGATAATATTCTACATATTACAAAGAAATCCTAATCCATATCATCATCAAATTCCACTTCGGTATTGTCTTCATCATCTTCACTTTCTTCCTCAAATGGGAACTCTTCCTCATTTAAGCCCGGCGACGAGGTTGAACCAGTAGCATGCCTTTGGCTTCTTCTATGTTGTATCAAATCTTCTGCACCAGTTGCATCAGCCACTAGGTTCCACGTCAACCCCGATCCTTGGAATACCTCATCTTCTTCATCTCCCCCACCAATCCAATCTCTCACGTGGGTTCTATCATTTGTGGCAAATGGATCACTACGTTTTTTAAGATGGCGATCTCTCAACTTGGCGTTGAATCTGACATACACCAAGTCGTTTAACCGCTTGAATTCAAGTTTGTTCCTTTTCTTCGTGTGAATCAACAAAATAAAGAAAAACATATCATTTACCACCTCATTAATGATGCATAATATTTGATATGTGTGGCATCAATTTTACAGTCTTACCGCCTCAAAAGTGCTCCAATTCCTTTCACAACCCGAGGAAGAGGCTGTCAACTTTAGAACTTTCATTGCCATTTCTTTCAAATGTGGCGTTTCCATGCCATGCAATCCCCACCAACGGGCTATTTATAAAAACAAATAAGTAATAATAGTTAAATATATAAGTCTATGAAATGTAATAAGATAAATAGTAATACTTAAATATATAAGTGTATGAAATCTAATGAGAATTTATACCTGGATTGAAATCGTCATCAATGATGGACCTCTGTTTGACAGCCAAAGGTTTGCCAAATGATCCTTCTGCCCTTTCATATAATGGCAATTCCTTCCTAGTGATGATATCTTGGATATCTAAATCAGGATAGAAAATATCCATGCAATCCAAGAATCCCTTCAGAGCAAGACCTTCCCTCTGGATTTGATCATTGTCCCTATAAAAGAAATAGGGATTCAAAAAATATGCAGCAAGGTGAAGGGGGCTATCCAACCTCCCTTTTGACTTTGAATCAACAGCATCAACAAAATATTTGTAAGATGCTTCCACATCTTTGAAAATGCCCATGATCTCCTTTCTTGCATCTTGCAATTCACCGTATACAAACCCCATAGCTGGTCTCTTATCTCCATCAACAATTCGCAAAACATGTACCAATGGAGAAAAGATCTTCAAGGTCAAAGAGACTTGAGTCCAAAATGAAGGACTCAGAACTATGGCCGAAGCCATTTCCCCCTTCTTCGTCTTGTACCATTTACACGCTCTCCATTCATCAGAAGAAAACATAAGCCTCAACTTGTCCTTCTTGTCCATCACTGATTGCAAGGTGAGATATGTGGTAGCAAATCTTGTTGTACCTGGCCTCACTATCTCCCCCTTTTGCGTAAACTGTCTCATCAAACTCAATGTTTTTGCATGACTGTATATGAAGACAGTTAATGTCCTTGCCTTTGTAATTGCAGCTTTCACCTTGGACTCTTTACCGATCTCCTCAAGCATAAGATCGATGCAATGTGCCGCACATGAACTCCAGAAGATCTGTGGGTACTTGATTCTCAAAATTCTGCCAGCAGCCATATTTGCAGATGCATTGTCTGTCACAACTTGGACTACATTGTCGGGCCCAATTTCCTCAATGGACTTATCCACTAAGGAAGCAATGTAGTCGGCAGTGTGAGAATCTGCAGACGAGTCAATTGACTTCATAAAACTGGTCCCAAGCTCACAGTTGACGCAGATGTTCATGATGCTCCTTCCCCTCCTATCAGTCCAAGCATCTGTCATAATGGAGCATCCAGAACTCTTCCATGAATTACGATGCCCTTGCAAGAATTCGTGTGTTTCCTTAACCTGTTCCTTCAAAAGTGTTTCTGTGAGCTCATAATACGTTGGAGGCTTGTATGACCTTCCATACTGCCCAATTGCTTCACACATTCGGAGAAAGGAGTCACTTTTGACAACATTGAAAGCAATGTCATTGTCATAGAAATACTTTGCCACGAATGAATTTACACGTGCACGTTCCTCCTTGGCAAATGTATCTTTGATTGTGGATTGGCGGAGATTCTCTACATGCTCATCTTCTGCTAAAGTACGGGGCCTTTTCCCATCCCTCTCTTCATCAAGCAAGGGCTGATTCATCTTGATGGAGACTTGCCCTTGAATGTCTTTCATCCTCATGGTCTTCTCATTCCTTTTCACTTTAATTTCCTCCATGTTGTCCATGATTTCTTTCTTCACCTCAGGAGTCACTTTGGGACAAGATGCCGTATTACCTTTAATATGAGCCAAATGTTGCTTCATGCGGTTGATTCCTCCAGTCTCAACCTTCCGACATAATCGGCAAGTGACCATGCTAGGAGTACTTGGATTCGCCAGAAAAGCATACTTCCATCCCGGATCATTGGATCCAGGAGGAACAAAAAAATCTGATGTATCACTCCTCTGAATAGGAGCCTCACTTCCGCTTCCAGCTCCAGGTGTAGGAGAAGAAGCGCTGTCAGATGGTAGTCTGGAGGCCATAGTTTCCTAACATTCAATCATAATCACAAAACATCAACAATTTATACATGATTATAACTAAAGTGTAAATCAATAACTACCGGTTATAGAATTATAACATAAACACAACATATGTCTGATGGAGCTCCCTTAATTACTGCAGATGCAGAGCACTAAAAAAGATGTATTAGATGTCATAAGAAGTTTTTGATAAATAACCCTAAAAGACATGGTTAATGAAATCTATCAATGCTTGGAGATGTTCAAGCAAAAAATGAAGCACTTGTATTGAATTCCTTGTGCAACTCAATGCATCAGTCTTTTAATGAGGAAATCTCAACATTGCATTTAGATACTCAACATTGCACTTAGATAACTTAATTTAGGCAAAATAGACCAACAAGTCCATTTTGTTAATCAACCCAATTTGCACATTTTATCACCAACAACAACTACATCACAAATTGATTTGCACAACATGAATCAGACTTTGCAAAAACTGAAAACAAGTTTAATTGTAGCAACTGAAAACATAAGAATCCAAAATATTCAAAATTTCAAACACAGGAGACGGGTATTTTTATTGAAACTGGAATCAGTGGATACCTTCCCCAACTAGGCCACGGAGGAGGCGATGGAGTCAACAGCTGCAAGGAGGCGGAGGAGTTCAGAGGCCACGGAGGAGGCGGAGGAGTTTTGAGGAGGAGGCGGAGGAGGCGCAATAACTGGGACTGGGAGGAGGAAACGGAGTAGGCGGGGGAGCTTGGAGGAGGCGGCAGAGGCGCTTGGAGGAGGAGGCGGAGGCGCTTGGAGGAGGAGGCGATGGAGGCACCCGCAGGGAGTATCGGAGGAGGCGATGGTCGATTAGGAGCTTAGGGCAAATGGGTATCGCGGTATCGGGGTATCGGGGTAGAAGGGGTATCGGGGTAGAAGGGTTAGGGCAAATGGGGGTATCGGGTAATCGGGTTGGGAGCAAATGAACGCGATGCGGCGCTTGGTCCGCATATGCGGCCGCACATCCCGCATATGCGGGCCGCATATGCGCCAGACCCACATAACACGGGGCTTCATGAATGCGGTGCGCCTTAAGGCCCGCACACGCATATGCGGCCGCATATGCGGCCGCACAGACCGATTTCGTGAACCCTGGTTTTGAATACCCGAAATTTTCGGATACGGTTTTTGTTTAAGATCAAATTTTATGATTTAAAAATATCAATTGACCTCCGATTGACGAACGGTCGATTCCGTTGGTCTCGTATCGTCGAATCGGATCTAATGTCAGTCTCGGTTTGTTTCGCGGTTTCCGAATTTGCGTCGCGGCTTTTTCGCGGCACGCATTACGAAGCGACCGATTTTTGGTCAATTTCGCCCGGACGACTTTTGATTCACGATCAATTGATCATTTTAGGTTATCTAATATTGTCAGATAACTTTATTGGGTTATTCAGACCTTATTCGGGTCGAGTTCGGGTTTACGCGGATCCCGGATGTTACAAAATGTGTATTTGTTAGTTATTTATTGTTGTAATAACTTGGAAGATCTTAATTTGCGAAAAAATAGTCGAAAAATGGCTTTTTGAGTCATTTTCGACATTTCCTTCGAAACAGTCGAAATTTCCCGAGATTTCATCGAAATCTTGATTTCGGAAGAGATCGAAACGAAATCGAAATCGAGATTTCGAACTTTGATTAATCCACGCCATATGTTTGAGTGAACCTTCGCGCCACTAGCCTTGCTTTGTAACGGTCAAGACTACCATATTCATGATATTTGATAGTGAACACCCACTTACAGCTGACAACAGATGCCCCTGAGGGAGTGGGAACCAAGTTCCATGTACCCCGCGATTGTAGAGCAACCATTTCCTCCTCCATGGCAGAACGCCAACAACCAATCTTCAAGGTATCCTGATGAGTTCGTGTTTCACCACGGCTGATAAAGCCATAGCAAACCTCTGAAAGTCCCCTGTGAGACGATGGAAGGAAACCTGTGAGGCAAGTGGATATGATGCACATGTACGTTTCTGCTTCCGTATGGCTATAGGGAGATCCAGATCATCAGAAACAATACTTGTCGGTATACTATTCTTTTGTAATGATGATCCCCGCACTTGCACATTATCAGACCCATCGTTAGTAATAATATCTGGACAAACCTGAGGCATGCTGGATGATTGACGAACACCACGAGCAGGAACAGACCGATGGGTATAGAATTTTGGTAAGGGTGATACAGGTGGTTGTGGAGGTAGTGGTGGTGGTGATGGTCGTGGTGTGCTAACAGGAATAGGAATAGGAGATGGAGGACACGAAGGAGGAGAAGGGATATATATCTCATCATCAGATGTTGACGAGGCTAACGTGTCACCTGCAGGGGAGAAATACATGACAAACTCAAAAAATTTGACATCAGCACTGACAAATATTTCCTGTTTACAGGGTCATAGCATCAATAATCCTTCTGAGTCCGGGAGTAACCAACAAAAAACACACTTGACAACCCTAGGTGAGAGCTTGTCAAGTCCCGGAGACAACTGGTGAATGAAGGCAACAACACCAAAGATACGAGGAGTAAGTGATAATAATTCCTTATCAGGAAAGACAACAGAAAGAGGAATTTTCTCATCTAAAACTGAAGATGGCATACGATTCACAGATAACATGCTGTAAGGATTGCATCTCCCCAAAAAGAAATGGGGGCACAACTCTGGATAAGTAGCATTCGAGTGATATCAAGAATATGACGATGCTTTCTCTCAGCATTGCCTTTTTGTTGAGACGTGTAAGGACATGTGGTTTGATGGATAATGCCTCTAGATGAGAAGAATTGTGAAAGAAACGAGTGCAAAATTCCAAAGCATTATCCGTACACATATATTTCACAGTAGAGGAAAAAACATTCTGCACTTCATTTATAAGATTTTTGATCACATCCCCTGCTTCAGATTTATTCTTCAACAAAACACCCATAACAATCGAGAAAAATCATCAACGACAACAAGATAAAACCAGTGTCCTTGGTGATCAGGAACACGACTCGAACCCCAAATGTCAATATGAAATAACTCAAAAGGGGAGCTACTGCTCCGAGACTGACGACTAAGGAAGCTAGATCCATGGTGCTTTCCCAATTTACATGCTTCACACTGAAAGGAAGAACTTGGTGAAATCCGAGGCAAGATATGATACATCTTCTGAAGAGGGAGGTGGCCAAAGCGTAGATGCCATGTAAAAGGAGATATTGGTCCACTTGAGTGAGAGGGGACACCAGCGTATGAGGTCCGAACCATACGATAAAGACCATCCTGCTCAGAGCCACAACCAATCACCCTGCCCGTAAGAATGTCCTGAAAAATAAGAGATGATGGGTCAAGTATAGCGCGACTGTGCAAATCCTTCGTAATCTGACTGATAGAAAGTAAATTCATCGAAAAATCAGGAGCATATAACACATTCTGTAGATGCATGGAAGGCGATAAAGTAATCTCCCCCTGTCCAATGGGGGAATGAGTCCAATCCATGCCCTCAAATTTCAGCGAAATTCGGTCGAATTTCTGTCGAATATCGATATCCAGTCGAAATCTTGGGGGTCCTAGTACAAAAAATGACCGAAATTTCGGTCGAAATTCCACCGAAATTCCATCGAAATTCTGTTTTGGTCGATACCGAAATGGTGACCGAAACCGACATTTAGGGCCTTGGTCCCATCTGCTATCACGACGGATCGCCCCGGTGGAATCTCCCTATATGACGTAAGTTTATCTCTGTCTCGACAAAGATGGTGTGTCACGCTGGAGTCCATAATCCAATCTAAGACATCAGATCCATGACATGAGGTAAAGGCATAAGCACTACCTAAGGTGCTGGCAGTGGCAGAGGTACTGGCAGAGGCTGAAGCAGCAATGTCCGAGGTGCATCCTGGAGATTCTGTAGAGGCAGGGGGCATAATGTCACATAATCTAGCAACGCGCTCCTCGAACCTTTGATCTGAAGTAGATGCTGATGGAGATGCAACATGCTCGGCTACATGCACCGAGGTCGGAAAACCATGCTTAGAATAGCATGTATCCTCCGCATGACCTAGTCGATGACAAAAGGTGCACTGCTGTCGAAAACAACCGCCTCTCCCACGAGGTCCACGGCCACGGAATGAAGAAGAGACTCCTCTGCCTCTGGAGGCAGCCATCGCCGTAGGAGGCTGGGTTGAAGCATTTGACGAGACTGTAATGCGGCTAAGTCTGCGGTAAATATCCTCCATAGGAGGAATGGTAGCATCTGCAAGAATCTGCGAGTGAGTAGCATCATACTCAGGGTCAAGTGCCGCAAGTAGGACCCCCGCCATGGTAGCATTCCGAAAGGTCTTCTGCTGCTCTGGAGTCGCTGTAAGAGGAATGATGCTGTAGAGCTTCTCAAACGTCCCCCGCAAATATGTATATAATTAGTGAAGGTGCAGCCCATTCTGCTTGACTGTAAATGTCATACTGGAGCCGAAGGATCTTGGTCTCATTTCGCACCTGCGAATATGTTGCTGCAAGTATGTTCCACATTGGCTTAGCAGTGGGCTGATGGAGAACATCATTGGCAATCTCCATTGACAATGTGCCTGAAAGCCAGACTTTGCCGTATGAATCATCAGCCTCCCATGAGGCATAAGCCCCAGTCTTCTCTGCCGGCTCATCTTCGGTAAGATTGTGCTTCTTACCATTCGACTTCATGAGACTCATGAACTGCATCGTCCAAAGCTCATAGTTCGTCCCATCAATCTTGACCATTGGCGTTGGACCTTTGGAAGCGCCTATGGAGGGCATATCGACCTTGTTTTCTGACATATTGCCGAAGATATGGAACTAGGGTTTGTAGACCAAAAACAAATGTCCACATAAACTTTAGAGGATTTGAGTACATATGTAGACCTATTTTTGCAAACCCATAGATAGAAGGGGGCTGGCGGTAGGAGGGGCCAGTGGTGGGAGGGGTCGGCAGCGAGAGGGGCCGGCGGTGGGAGCGGTGGAAGGGTGGTGGCGGCGGCGGCGGTAGAGAGGCCGGCGGCGGGAGAGGGGAGCTGGCGAGAGAGAGAGAGGCCGGCGACGGCGGCCGGGGGGGGGTGCAGTGGACTAGGGTTTTGGCTCTGATACCATATTGGGAGAAAATGATTCGTTCGTATTCCAAAGAACTCTAGGCTCTCTTATATAGAGAAGGCTTATGGGTAAATTACATTAGATGGAAACAAGAAAAATAAAATTATCAGAAACGGTACATAGAATATATAAATATCTCCACAGTTTGGTAGGCAATTAATTCATACTCGATGTAGAGTTGTGGAGACCAATGGCAACATTACAGGCTATTTGGTTGATACACAATGGTCTCATCTTCAATGGATTATTTTTACGTGGAGAATGTAGTCCACTTACTTACATCTCTTGTTGAGACATGGCTCCTGTCATTTCTCGACCTCAGGCACATTTATATATTTTTGGACTGGCACCATCATGGATGTTCCCCCCCTTTTTGATTTAAATAAACAAATAAATAAATTGAGAATGGGAAAACATTTCGATTATCTTTGTGCCTTAGTTGTTGCTGTTCGTTAGGGCTTTTGAATCCTGCTTCTTGAATAAGTGCTTGCTTCTTGGAGAAGATTGACGTGCCTACTCTAAAAGTTGTTAATCCTCTATACTACGTGAGAAACATTTCAATCTGCTGGAGTTTGACATCAGATTGAGACTGGGAACTAGCCACCTTTGTTGACATTCTCTGTTAGGCTCAGTCGACTAGACATTTGTTGAATCCCTTTGTTTCGGATGTGCCGGTCCTCTATTTAGTTGCGATCTTTCGCCTGAATAAGGCTACGGTCTTAGGCCCATCTAGGGATCTCTCTAACACAGAGAATGGCTTCCACTCGAGGAGGGTTTCGATTTCTTCATCAAGTCTTGGTCTTCAGCATCTTGTGGCGATACTGAACTCGGGTCCAATACTCGGGTCCTTCTTGGTCAGAGGAGCTGATCTTTAAGGCTCGTGGCATCTCTGGAGCGTAGGGGGTTATTGCAATATCCGCCGATGGAGGTGCTAGGGGAGCTTCGAGCTCCACAGGTGGTTGTGGTACTGATGGAAGGGGTAGTGAAGGCTCTAAAAATGGGGGGAGGTCGGGCCCTCAAAGAAAGGTGCCTAATCCTTCATGTCAGACAAAGCATGGGAGTCCTGAGCTCTGGGATTCAACGTAACACAATCAGGATGAACATTTTTTGATGGGTTGGCATCCGTTTTGGCGACGTAGCTGTTAACCTTCTCACGGATGCGTTGTTGGCTAAATGCGTTGGAATGGGAGTCTTGGTTGTTGGAGGGTGGTCGAGTTATTGTAGGAGCTGAGGGTTCTGAGACTGGGTTTGGATTTGTGGAAGTGGGGCCTGAGATGTCTCGAGAAGGGGCAGTAGGGGGTATTGTGCAGGGGAGTATCTTTAACCAGGTAGAGATGATTGCTTCTATTGATGCTGAAATGGAAAGGGTGGAGATGATTGCTGCTACCGATGCGGAAATGGAAAGGATAGTGATGAATGTTGATGTTGATACTGAAAAGGGGTGCTTTGCAATGCAATGGCAGGATGGAGTGTAGAAAATGAAGCAGAAAGGCTCTACGGGCTGGAGATTGCACTAACAATGGGAGTACAGATGGCGGGGGCTTCCCCCTTGGTTTCCCAGTGAAACTCATAACATGGAATGTGAGGGGTCTAGATCAGCCAGATAAGAGGTTGGCGGTTGGGTTCATGCTGGGTGCTGGCTAAGTGTAAAACTGATATTGCTTGCATTCAGGAGACCAAAATAGATTCTCGGGGATCGGGTGAGGTGGAGTTCCACATCAGGTACCTATCTTAACGAGTTCAGAGCTGTCTTGACGAATGGAAGCTCGGGCGGAGTAGGGGTTGCATGGAATGGTGGCATTTATGAGTTAGTTGGCGAGGTGATCTCTGCTCACTCCATCTCTATGTCTTTGGCACGCAAGTTGGATCAGTCCTGTCTTGTGGTGACCTCAGTGTATAGTATTGCGGGTGCATTCCACAAATACGGTGTTTAGGGATGAACTGCGTCGGATTTTTTTGAGCGTAAATATGGGTGATGCCCCAATGGGGCTCACCTCATAGATTCATTGATACAACTAAAAAGTTACAAAGAAAGAAGGGAGGGAGAAGGGAGGGGGGAGAAGGGAGGAGGTTAGATTGAATAAAGCATCGTAAACAATTCCCCAAGAATTAGAATGATTCCGTTGCCAACCCAAATGCTCAGATTGTTCCCATTGTTAATCTTCTGAAGTGGTTGATGATGTTTTCTGTGTAAAATCACTGACCCTTGAAAATGTTCTTGTTTCACACGCACCATATTGCCCATAAGAGTAGGTATGCCTGGGAGAAATCGTCTCGAGAATCGCCGCCCACCACCCTAATAGAAGCCCAAAAAGGCTTAGAGTCGGATTAGACTAATATTTTCGGAGATGGCATGGTTGCTGAGTGGGGATTTCAATGTAAGACTCTATGCTGAGTATAGACTGAGGGGGAGAGGTGCTTAGGACCCTGGATCGGCTCTCTTTGGTGTTGTCGTGGAGGAGCTTGGCCTCGAGGTTATGGGTGTTGCTAGCTATCGGTGCACTTGGAGGAGTTCATCATCCCGTTCGTTCGTTGATCATTCTCTTCTATTTATTAAATCATTGAAGATGTTCAACTTGCTTGCTGTGACGTCCCTTTCCAGATCAAATTTATTAGACCATACACCATATATCTTGATGTGCCTTTCCGATACCCTATCGAATCCGAAATTGAAATCTTGACATATACCCTTCCTTCACAAATCTAGTCCGATTCTGGCCAAAACTGACGATATTTCGTCGAAATTTCGAGACCGTTTCATTTTTTCACCATCTCGAAACGGAATCGAAATCAAGCTTTAAAACCTTGACTATTGCAGTGGTAGGGGATCTTTTTCATACTTTAGATTTGAGCGATGCTGGTTGTTGGAGGATTGTTTCCATGATATGATGTGTTCTTTCTAGTCAGAGTTAGACTTGGAGAGTTCAACCACGGTGAAATTTGCGTTGAAGTAGGCGACACTGAGGCACATACTTTTGTTGTTCAAAAGGGATACTCTGTCCAAATGCGAGTTGAGGAGGAATCACGCACATGAGTTGGGGAGATTAGACTCGTTAGAGGATGAGCGGGAGTTGGATGTGGTTGAGCTCGTGAGTCAATGGGTGGTATAGAAATTCTTGGTAGAGGAGGATTAGAAGTGTGAGTATGAGTGACGGTAAAGGTCGGACATAAGTGATTGAAAGAAGGGAATGCTAATACTAAGACTTTTTCTTGCGGTGGCGAATAATAGGAGGAGAAACATTTTACATTCAGTAGGGGTGGGGGGCTAGGGGGGGTTGTCGGGGAGGGGGATGTATCGAGGACGACTACAGATTACTTAAGGAGCATGAGCAAGCGACCTCCTCACCGTGGGTCGCGGTGGTTGGGTCTGGGGTGAACCCATGTTACTGACCTGGATGCAGAGTCCTTGACAGGGGGTCTGGTTGCAGGAGGTTCGTGCGACGGTTTTCAGGCGGATTTCGGACGACTGTCCTGGGTCGGATGGTTTTCTGTTTTCTTCTACATGGAATTTTGGGATCTCATCGCGGAGGAGGTTTTTGGAGTTGTGACATAATTTGATGAGGGAAACTGTCTTTGATTGACTCAATTGTTCATTTATTTTCCTACTCCCGAAGAAAGATACGGCAACAAGAATGGATGATTACATGCCAATTGCTCTTTACAATGTGATTTATCTTGTGATGGCCAAGCTGCTGGCCAATCGTCTGGGGGGATGGTTAACAAGATTATCTCTCCGGCTCAGAGTGCCTTTTTGCTCGGAAGGTAGCTCATGGACAGTGTGGTTGTGGGTTTTGAGATTGTGGCAGATTGGCGCAGGAGGAAAGTGAAAGGTGTCTTATGGAAGGTAGACTTTTCGAAGGCTTATGATTACATGGACTGGTGCTTCCTTTGGGCCTCCCTTAATAACGTGATTTCTCAGATAAATGGATTGCATGGATGAAAAGGTGTATTACGATCGTGTCGTGCGCTGTTCCTTGTGAATGTGCGCCCGAAGGGAGGTTTCTTTCAACCTCAATGGGGGTGTTCAAGAGGGTTACTTGTTAGCGTCGCTACTTTTTGTTCTTATGTCTGTCGCATTGACGATCATGGTCGATCGGGCTATCCCTGGAGGATATTCCAGTGGTATTCGAAGAACACGATCTCTATTCCCATCCTCCAGGTGTGCGGATGATACGATACTCTTTGCGGAGGGTGAGTCGGACAATTGCAGTGGTCTATCAGTAGTCATGTACATTTTCGGTACTGTCTTTGGTTTGAAGCTGAACGAGGACAAGGCATAGTTCATTTTTTTGAGAGTAGACAAGGCATAGTTCATTCTTTTGGCTTATCGGATGTGGAGATTAATTTGTGCATATCCTGGTTGCATTCGCCGCACACGGACCTGCCACTGCGCTACCTTGGTGTGCCTCTGGTGGCTGGTAGGTTTCGCAACTATCGTCTGGTTATTGGTGATTGAGAAGTTGGAGCAGAAGCTGCCTGTATGGAAGTCTCTTTGCCTGTTTAGGGGGGGGGTAGTCTGGTGTTATTCCGTTCGGTGCTATCTGCGATCCAGATCTTCTTCATGTCCTCTAGGCTTATGCCTGTCTGTGTGAGGAAGAGACTTGAGACCTTATGAACCATTTTTCCGGTCTTCAAAGTGGGCAAACAAATGGCTTTCACTTGGTGGATTGGCGGACGGTGTCATACACAAAGGAGGATGGGGCCTTGGCGTACGTAGCTTGGAGAAAATGAACAAGGTCTTTCTCGGTAGTTGGGTTGCTTGTATTTGGGGAGATTATGATAGTCTGGAATGCAATCTTATCCGGAGGATCTACGAGTCACGACTTTCTTTTCCGAGCTCCGGTGATCTTGGTGCTGTACCCTCACTTTTCTGGAGGAGCATTTGTAACGCGGGACTGGAGATATCACGTGTTTTCATTTTTGGTTAGATGATTGGAGCGAGGGTGGGGCATTGGCCGCAAGGTTTCCACGACTGACGGCTCTGGTGGAGGATCTGAGTTGCTCGTTTGCGGTGTCCTGGAATGGACATACCTTCTTTCCTCAGTTCAGATCTGAACTCTTTGTGCAACGGGTGGCGGAGCTTCTAATTATGCTTGAGGAGTACGAGGAGGTAGCTGGGCCCACTGACTGGCGGGGTTGCTGGCTCTGACGTGATAGGTCATTTTCGTCTGGGAAGGCTTACAGGGCACTGGAGGGTCCATGGTTTTTGATTGTGGGGGGTTGTGAGGTGGACTGTAGGCGGACCTGGAAGTGAAAGGTTCCACCTTGCTTAAAGGTATTCATGTGGTTATTTTAGAAGGAGGGAGGTTAATGGCGAAGAACAGATTTTCGCACTTCGTTCAGGGGGTCAATCCGTGGTGCCGTCGGTGCATGGATGCGGTGGAAGATGCTTATCATCTCTTCTTCACATGTGGAAGCTCTGTGGAGATTTGGAACCGATTTGGAACAGAGCTGTGAATTCGACCAATATATCTAGTTTCTGGAGCTCTATTGGGGCGGATTTGAACGACACAGAGATGGAAGAGATCGAGGTTTGTGGCTGTGATCTGGCCTCTCTGGTTGGTCAAAATGTTGTGGTGTTTCGTCAGGACTGCTTCTATGTGATAATGCGGTGGCAAATGCCGATGCACTGAGTAAGAGTTGAAACTTGTAAATATATGATATCGATACATGTAATAGGATTTTAATAACTTTTTGTGATAATTGGTTAATTTTTTGGGCATACACCTATATATGGTGCATGCCTTTTTTTTCTAGAAAAGATACAAGTCTGGTTCACAGGCCAACACTTAGATCCATAGAGCATAGTATGTCTCACAACAAATTTGTAATAGTTTCCTTTGTCATTCTCTGCAAATTGTCTATGGTTCGTAGGCCAACTCTCAGATTTAATGAGCATATCTGGCGTTGGTGATAAATGGAGAGTGAAAAATCATTTCCATTTTCTGCATCTCTTTTTTGTTACTGCTGGTTAAGAGAACACCATTTCTTTCAAAAACATGTATCATCATCAGAAGTGAGCTGAAAATTTGTCAGCAATGAATATAAAGTTAACAACAAATCTATAAGGAGTTGGTGCGTTGGAAAACTCTATCAGCATTGAACATGTCTGTTGGACTTTCATAAGTTAACATATAGCTTTATGAAGCTTGCAAACGTTATGACTTTTCACTCATTCAGGAATCAATCTGCTGTGCATGTAAGCCTTCTTTATCAAGTCACCTGAGTGATAGTATTTTGATGTAAAAGCTGATCAAGATGCTGGCTTGAGATATGCATCAGGAGAAAATGTGTTGACGCTGTTAGCAGAGTAATTCTATGTCACCGTTCGCTTCTTGGAAATCACAGAACCTTCTATGTGCTTGTCTGGAATATGCTTCGTGGTGGAGTTCATTGACAGCCGAACTGCATTTTTGACGTATTGAGTTGACTTGGTCCCCAGAATCTCTTGATTGGACCCAGGACTTTCTTTTTGGATATCAAGTTTATAAAAGATAAGTGTTATCTAGGCTTTCAAAAAAAATGTTATCTATGGTTTGCTCACAAAGCATTCTTTTTGGATAGCTATGATAATTGGAGTGGCTGAACACACGCACCTCGAATAACGAATCTGTTGGTAACAGGTGCTACTCATTATGTTGAAAATTCTGAGGTGAGAAAGAAAGACACATTGAGAAATTGGAATTATTTGAGGGATGCGTCTTAACAGGTTCTCCTTTCCAAAAATTTTAATAAGTATGCTGATACCACCAGGGCACATCATATTGTAGAAGCTCTATTTATTTTTTTCTGAAACTTCACTGGTGGCTGGTTCAACTGTGTCCTAAGAACTTGCTCTGTTAGTCTTGTTCCGGCTTCTTGTTGCAGTGAGGATGGGAGCGGAGGGCTGTCTATTTCGCTGTTATTGGACCCGTCACATCTTTTATAGGAAAACTAATGGTAATGTAGTATGTAGGTAGTCGACTCACATTCTGAAACGATTTTCAAGTTTTTCTGCGCATGCTTTCACCTTACTCAGCCGGCTCACAAAAGCTTCTCAATCTAATTGTAATGCTCTTTTGGCTAGCAACTCCTTTCTTGTCAGCATCCTTCCAGCTTGATATAGCTGTTGTGGTTTATGGAAGTTCTCACCCAGAATGATTGACAGGCATCAATATCAGCTATTATCTGTGCATACACAATATACCTTGTCAATCCTCTCTGCTGGTATATTTTATAAGACGGTATAGTGGGAGTCAATATTGTGATACATATCAGAATGAGTTTTATGCAATGAGGTGGGATATGCTGATAGGTGGGATTTTCGGGTTCAAAATTAAATAGGTTAGTTAGGCCAAATGTGGTTCTTGTTTATCTTGCTCTAACCAATTACAGTATATATGAAGGCATCGTGACTGCCTGAATTGCATGTCAGAGGTGATTCTGTGCGTTAGATTGGTCGAGTTCTTTACTTTATTGTTAACTTGATGTTTTGAATAATATGCCGAAGTGGAGGCAAAGGCTGCAAAAAAAGAAATGCACGCCCGGAACATGTTCCCATGTAAGCGGGCGAATGACTTCTCTTCCATACTATCTAAGACTGGTATCCATAGTCCGTTTTCCTCAAATGGGTAGCTCCAATAGACCCGTAGATCATGGAACAAATAGGATGGATAGGCCCAACTACTGCATCCTTTTGTAAAATGTATTGATCTTATAATTTTTGACAATTATGTTTATGCACCCTCTTCACCAAATTGATGGAAGAATCATCTATGGCAGCTTTGTAGTAGCGATGATTTTTGATGACATACATAGAAGTTTTTGGGTGGCGTTTTTTCGACGTCAAATCGTTTTTTGCTTTCAATTTTTTGATGACATTTGTTTCTCACGGTTTTCATTGTTACCTTTGCAAAGACTACATTTGAAGATGTCTTCCCTTCGGAGGTTACCACCGTGGAAGAATATCTGCAGCAGGTACTTTTATATTTTTGTAAGTGAATTAAATTTCATTATTTTTCCATCCATTTTCTTGATGTGTTGAGTATGTGTTGAGGATTTGGATGAGATAATTTTCTTGAAAAACTCTCCTTTTAAAGATGATACGACACCGACTGAATCCTACCTGGTTTATGCGGATTTGGCAATCTTTTTAACCATATATATTTTTTGTCATAGCCATTTTAGGCTATCATTCAACCATATCTATTTTTTGTCATGGCCATTTTATATATGATTGGGGGGTGGGTGCATGTCATATCCATAAAGGATAAAAAAACAACTATCTGCATGTAAATGATTTCGGACACACTCAAGCTGGATGGATAAGATATACCCCATACTCAAATAGAATATCTTGATAGATGCATTAAGAATCGACAATGTATTGGAGAATGGTAATTTGGGAATATCTAGTGTTGCTGATAGTTGGTATAAAATCCTTGGAATGACTCAAGTGGGCTATTTTCTTGGGAGTTTGGTTCTGACTAATTCCAACTATTATTTTTGGGTGTGTGTTCTTTTGTTGGCATCTATTATTGTGATTTTTTTTGCACATGATATTATTTGATGTTAGAGTGGATCGGAGAATTTGATGAAATGTGTTGTAAGTGTTAATGCTTTCATACTTCATCCCTTGCACGTGCGATCTATCTCAAAAGCTCAATTTGGTTAGTTGTGGTTAGTAAAGAGTCCCTACCAAATGAAGTGAGAATGGTGAGAGCGAGGAGGTCCGGTATCACTAGCATGCAAGAGGGGTTACCAATCGTGGAGAGGGTATACTTGAGCTACATGTTGGCATGTAGGATGATGGTGGTTGGTGCAATAGAGGTGTCGTCTGAGAGCTACGGAGACATTGACCTGTAAGGTGTGTCCACCTCGAGGTTCTCCTATGCATTCGCTCTAGTTTAAAAAGACTTATTTCAGATATGTGAAACGGATTGTTGGGATCCATGGTTTGTTTTTCGTGATTATGGAGTTGGTCATTGAAGAAGTAATTGCAAATGTGCTGGCTTGTGGAAGGTCAAGAATCTGATATTTTTGAGGGGCATTCTCATTCCTAGACAATAGTTGTGGAGTTGGATGGATGGTCGTGGAATCAAGGGACTATGATGGGGTCCTCGTTACCGGATACATCTGCTACACGGGCACATTTGGCGGTGAAGAGATTTCTAGATCTTGTCTGGTAGCCTGGTTCGGTGATGTGTGTTCTTTATAGAAGTCCACCTTCCTTGCATATGCTTAAGCAACACTGACTTTGCCTTGTTTCTTAAAGGACCTATGTTTGTGGTTGATGAGTCAATCATTTCGTGAGAAGGTATTCTATCCACGATCGGAGTCTTGAGTGCTAAGTCAGAACGTCTCAATGATGGGGATTGTGCTTAGATGTCGGGAATCAAAGGGTTTGAGAGGGCATTTCTACTACATGGACAACTTGTGGAGTTTCGTTCTTGAAGCTCTTCCGAGAGGTTTGTGTCACGCAAAAGTTGTAGAAGTCGTTAGCCGATAGTCAGTCGGCTCAGTCATCGATTAAGGACTATTTGACAAATAAATGACTAATCGATTTAGTCGGGTTTTAGTCGATTTTGATTTTTAAATTATTTTAGGCATATAACTCAATAATCATACTTGAGCGGGGAGAGGAAACTCAGGAAAGTGCCGACCCGTGCAATTGGCGCCATTGCGGAGTGGACAGAGTGTTGAGGAGATGCTGGCAACGAGCAACTATGCCGATGACCGCATGTGTAATCACTATGCCAGATGTGACTAGAGTTGGAGATAAGGAGCCTTAGCGGGAGGGAGGCGATGAAGTTGGTGTGGTATTGTGATCGAGGGTTTTCGGGGGAAGAGTAAAGGGCTTGTCCTTAGATAGTAAGCGCTTAAATGGTTATTGGGTTAATGTGTTTTGGTCCAAATGGGTATACTTGTCGGAACTTGTTCTATAAAAATAATCAGTCGACTACGTTGACTAATCAGATTGCTTAGTCGAGTTGACCATGGCCTCTAGTTGAGTCGTTAACACCCCCTCCTCGACTCGGCTGCTGAGTTCGATTTTTATAGGTTTGGGTCACATTTGACGCACCTCCGACATATCTATTACACATGTGGTTCCCATTTGCATTAGTAACCTCACTTCTCACGTTGTTTTGTGTTGTACATCTTGCTTCGGGTAGAAATGTGGGTCGTTGCTTCGGCAATACAGGTGCTAGACGAGGCTCGAGGGTCATTGAGGTTGGGTTGGTGATGGAAGTGGAAAAAATATTCGAGGTGTCACGAGATTGCACAACACGATAGGCCAAACCTCATGTTTGCATCATTTTCATTGCCATTTGCATGATTCAGAAGCCTTTTATAGTTGTTAGAATTGTATATATGGGATTTGCATCCATTAATGTTGGATCCTTTCGGAGCTCCGATGACGTGAAGATTATATGCTAATTGTTGTCAAATCTCAAGTCGGGGCGTACCCTTCAGGTGGCTCTTTTTAGTGGTTTAGTGGGGTTCTTCCTATCCGGGTTCTCCTTTGTACACAATGATGAACCTCGAGCCTTTGTAAGGGTTTTGAAGCCATCCATTGCCATGGCTCTTGTTTTAAGGACTTGAGAAAGCAATATCATTTTAAACCAAGAGGGACCTCTGATTGTTCTGTGGGTATGTTCTTGCATATGTGGTTTCAGTTGTTGATGTTGTGGTGATTTGCATCTTTGGATGCTCAGTTGGGGGTTGTTCACCCTAAATGGATTAGACTTCGGCTAACATTCAAGGAGAATTTGTCAAGGACCATGTTCCCGCTCCCTTTTGTTGATAACAAATGTAGATGTACTTATCTCCTTTTTTGACACGATAGACCCTTAGATGCGAAGTGATTAACGGATCTACAAATATTGATGAGGTAATTTGGAAGGATGCATAGTTCGTCCAATATTCTCTGGTGTTGGAATTTATTGACACGATATTTTTAGGAGACAAAATGTGTTTGTGGACGAATCTCGGTATGTATTTGAGTGGGTAGATGGGTGGGGGGGCATAGAGGCTTGCCTAGATCGGAGATTTTTTAAATTGTAACCCTGATGTGGCAACAATCCAAGAAGTATATAAGGAGATTCTTTTTAGTGTAAAATAACCATGATTCACTTTGATGAAACTGCAGCTACAACCCTTATTCACTCATGGTGAGATAGTAGATATGCCCCTTGGTCGTTAGCATTTGAAATAATCAAAGTCTTTAGAGAGCTTTATGTAGTCTAGATCGATTCCTAACATGGCTTGGAACTTCCATGGATCGACTCTTTGCCTCTTAATCTCGACTTTTGCCAGTTCGACCCTGTCCCTTTACCAGTAACGCTCCATGGCCTTTCGAATTCCCCACAACTCGATGGGAAGGAATATACTATTAGCTAGAGACAACATAGCACAAATTGGATTAGGTTGTGCCTCCTCCTTTCATAAGTAACTTTGTGAAAGTATTTGCATCACTCTCCTTGATCCTAATATGCCTAGATCTCTGCCGCCACTCAACTGATGTTTTTTTGTTCTCCTCTGCAATGTTTTTATGCTAGGCAACCCTTTCTCGTAGCTTGAGCATGGTTAGGTCCTTGATGTCTTCAATAATGTCCGAATTCTGTGGTGGTGTGGCACGCCCATCTACGCTTTCGGACTTCCTTCTCGTGAGAGCAGATTCTAGCACATAAGGAGGATAATTTAGCGGTCATACTCATATGTGATGTCGCAGAGCCAAAGCACTCTATAGCAGACCAATGTTCGTTCACAGTTATCTTCCATCATCCATGACTTATGGATCCAGAAAAAGCATCGAGGAGCAACACTCTCATCAGAATCGAGATCAAAGCTGTATGATCCGGGCGAGATCTCGGTCGTGAGTCGTGACAGAATCGAGGAGAGAGGAAACATCTCCGAAAGCACAGTTGATGCTAGGTTGCTGTCAATCCTCAATCGAGACCTAGAGTTCTGTCAGATTTTATGTGTATCTGTCGCGTCAATCACCTCCAGTTCAAGAGTATCTATCGAATCTGCTTCCAGTAGCACACTCGCTTGGGTTGTCCATGCACACAAATAGACGCGGAGTCCCAAGGAACCACGTCCCCCAACACACTCTTTCGGAAACAATCTGTGGCTCTTACTGACGATCTTTATCACACCTTACCACACGAGACTACCGAAGCACGTACATGAAGGTGTTCATCTGGCGACACCTCAGTAGGCCTCTGGCACTCCGCTAGATTGTGCTTCCTTCAGCCCTTGAGGTGGAACCACTTTGGGGTTGCTAAACTTTATGATCCTTGCAATCCCTTATTATGTGGCCCCATTCACACACTTGAAGCACCAAAAATCCTAAGCCTCAGGTGCCGTTATCTCACGTCGCTGTGGAGAGAGAGATGAGAGAATGCAATAAAGTTATCTATTTATGATACCCAAGTGTTTACTCTTATATAAAGTAGACCTATTGGGCAAATTACATAGTGTAGACATAAATAAAAGACAATACATATAAAGGATAGAAGATAACTAATATCTCAACACTCCCTCTCAAGATGGAGTGTAGATATTAATCAAGCTCAGCTAGGAACAACATCTTTGGAATGACCCTTTAGCTAGATCCTTGGTGAACACATTTGCTTTCTGCTTGTCTGAGCTGATATAAGAGGTAGAAATGAAACCCTTCTGGATCGTGTCTCTTGTGTAGTGACAGTCTACCTCGTATATGCTTGGTCCTCTCATGGAAGGCTGGGTTTTTTTTTTTTGAAACTCCAAAAAGGGGGAGACACTCGTTGGTGTTCGCCCCAGTATTATATATAACTAATGGTATAGAAAGAGATACTTACAGGGTTAAGGGGGAAGAAGGTGGGAAGAGGGAAAACCAAGTTAACAACATACAAACACGACAACCGGACCCCGTAGCCCAACTAAATACACCAATCTGAACTTAAAACCGATGGCCGCGGATGTCACATTCTCCTTGTAGAAACGCGTCCCAGAGAAGATAGTCTCATTGCGAGCCCTCCAGATAGACCAAAGGCGCGCAATGGGACCCAGCAGATCGGAACGGGGTCGCTTTCTGTTGACCCAAAGGATATCGCAGAAGTCCTCAGTATTGGCCGCACGAGCCCAGGCAACATCGTCCCAAATCCGAGTCACCGACAAACACTGAAAGAAGAGGTGGTCAACCGACTCATCCGACACCCCCGCAGAGCTGGCATTGGACGTTGGGGGTGGGAAGGAAAGAGACACCCCGCAGAGCTGGCATTGGAAGGCTGGGTTGTTGGCAATGAAAAGAGCAACATGGTTGTCGTGTTGGAGGTGCATGGGAAGAGGCACCTTTAAAAGGTAGGTCAGTCAAAACGGATCTAACCCCACATCATCTATGTACTCCCCTGTGCCATTGCTCTGTACTCTGATTCTGTGCTAGATCTGGCGACCACCATCTGCTTATTGCTCTTCCTTGATACCAAGGAGTTTGCTATGAACACTGCTAAGCTAGAAGTAGACTTCTTGTCCTAGGGACATCATGCATAATCTTCATCTGCGCAAGCTGTAACGGCAAGTGATGCTCCTCTACTAAATAAAAGACCAGTGCGACAATGCCAGAGGGAGGCTTTCAGACACCTTAGAATCATATGGACTGCATCCATATGTGCTTGTCTAAGTTGCTCCATGAACTGACTGTCTTGGCTCACTGTAAAGGATATATATATGGCCTGGTGATGGTCACGTATTGGAGATTTCCAATGAGCTCCCTGTACTTCCTCTTGTCTACATCCTCAATGTCTTCATCATACGACTTTATGTCGGGTCCATGGAAGTGGTGGCATGCCTGCTATTTGACATGTCCATTTCAGAGAAGATCCGTAACATACTTCCTCAAGGTTATCTCAAGACCTTGCTGGTTCCTGGCAAACTCCAATCCAAGAAAGGTAACGTAGACTACCATGGTCCTTGGTTACAAACCGCTGACCAAGGAAAATCTTAGCTGCTTGAATGCCTGCACGTCATCCCCTATAATAGTGATATCATCAACATAGACCAGTATAGCAACAATACCCTCTATAAGGCCTCTAAACAAACAATGTATGGTTTGTAGTTAATCTCACGAATCCCTGCTGCTTTATCAAGTCCTAGAGCTTTTGAAACCATGCACTTGGACTCTCCTTGAGTGCCTCCTGTTATGTGCGTGGGATGCCATTGGTAGATAATCCCACAACAATCTTCCGAAAATCCATTGAAAGTCGTGCCAGAGACACTTGTCTAGCGGGGGTATTTTGCACAAATACTTTTGCCTTTACGCAAGGCAATAAGCCACCCCAAATCATCCTACTGTGGTGGTTCTTGCTCTTCCCGTATATCTTCCTGCTCATCCTGTAAATGTTCCTATTCACCATTCGCATCACCGATGCCATCAATTGAAATCAAAATTGCAGAATTTACCTGAGATGTGTTGGATGTTGGGTGTTGAGAGTTTTTATATTATGCTACTGTTTTTCAGTTTGTTTATTTCTTTGTCCTTATTATGTAATTTATCCATTAGGGTTTCTCTCTTCTATATAAGAGAACCCTTGGACTCTATGAATGACACGACAAATCATTATTCTCCACATGGTATCAAAGCGATGGTCTTAGATCGGAGCTTGTACCGTAAGATCCAAAACCCTTTTTTACAGCCCTAGCCGTTGCTACGCGCCGCCAAATAGAAGTAGCAACAGCCGCATCGCTACCGCCACTATCATCGGCAGCCGCAACAATGGCCATATCCGCAAGGAGTAGCAACGGCAACATCGTCGCCGCTGACATAAGAGGCAACAACAACGCCATCGTCGTCTCCATTAGCGGCGTGAGCAGCCGCTGCTGCTGCTATGGTTGATCATAGCAGCCACAAGGCGGCTATTCTGCCACTCCAGCAGCATCTCATTGCGAATCAGTCGCACGATGACGATTCGTGGGTTTGATTCCGCTGTATTAGGTCTTAATCTAAAGGTTTTTTGGTCCGAGTTTGGTCTGAAAATCACGAAATGAGCCGCCTTGGACTCCTTTGAGGCTTAGCAAGGGTGACAGTTGTCTAGGGTTGGTTGGGGTATGAGTCTATGCCTTCAACCACCCTCTTTCATGTTAGCGTAGATGTTTCACAACCTGTCTAAGGTCCCAGTCATCTGTCCACGATGTCAGAAAGCAGAGTCGATACGCCTTCTACAAGTGCTTTCAAGGATCCAGCACCTATTGTCAAGATGGATGGTACAAAGTACGAGTTGTGGGCGATGCATTTCATGAATCTACTGCAAAGCCATGGTAAGAAGCATATCCTGTCGTAGGGTGAGCCGGTGGAGAGACTAATGATTCATATGCAAATGTGTGGCTATCAGGTACTCTTTGTTGAGATAGCCAATGATATCCTAAGTCAACCCACAACCAAAACAATGTGGGATTTCCTTGCAGGAACATACTCTCAAGTAAAGAATGAGTCGAAGATATTGCAACTCCAGCATGATATCTTCATGACAGAATACGGTGATCGTCCTCTTCAAGCCTTGTATACATCTTTGAAGGGTATGTTTGAGCGACTCCATAGCTACGGCCTCAACATAAGGCCTGCAATGTTCTATCTTGACCGGGGTGTTTTTGGCAGCCCTTAATCCAGAATATGATTATGCTTGCTCTCAACTTCTCATTGATGCTACCATACCTCCTATATAGAAAGCATATTGCATGCTGAGCCGGTGAGTATCACCTCTACCACTCCTTCTCAAACATCATCAGCTATGGCTGCATCACGTGGAAGAGGTGGTTCATCTCTTTTCAGAGGACGAGGCATACGTGGCAGAGGCGCTCGACGCCCACGTCAGCCATGTTCTTATTGTCATCATTCAGGTGATTCACAGGACACCTGCTACTCCAAGCACGGTTTCCCACCATTTGCTCATGCTGCTGTGCAGATTCAGACCGCTCTTGATCTCATCGATCATCGTTACGATGACTTCGTTGCTCGTCTGAGAGAGATCATGCCACCGGTCGTTGGATCTTCTTGTACCGGTCCATCAGATATTGCAACCTTTCGGGTATTACTCATGCATTTACTCGTCGCTCTAGACCAGATACTTCAGAATGGATACTGGATTCCGAAGCGTCACTTCATCACACGGAGATCGCTTGCAGTTTGATACTTATAGTGATTGCTGATGCAGATCAATAGTGATTGATGATGGGACTCATTCCCTGATTACTTGACATGGGGCGATTCATTGGACTCCCTCCATACATTTACAGACCGTTCTTAATGCACCTGTTTTCTCCTTGAATTTATTGTCAATTAGTCAAATTACAAAAGATTTACATTATTGTGTTATATTTGACCATAGTTCCCTTGTTTTTCAAGATATACTCATTGAGCAGGGTGATTGGATGTGACCGTGAACATGGAGGGCTGTATAGGTTGACTCAGTCTCCTTATGCTGGTGCCACCTCTCTTTTTGCAGAGTCTATTTCCCCTACACAAGGCATCTCAGATTCGATCACCTATCACTGCAGAAGATTTGTCGTCTCATACCTGGCATTTTTATCAAGTCCAGTTTCGAGTGTGAACCCTGTCAACTTGGAAAGTATCATCGGTCTAGCTTTCCAAATCATCAAGGTTGTAGTAGTCAAAGACTGTTTGAGTTATTTTATCTGGATATTTGGAGTCCGAGTGTGTAAGTGATCATCAGGGACACATATACTATTTGGTTTGTGTTGATGATTTTTCCAGACTGTCTTGGGTTTTTCTGTTGAAGCAAAAGTCTGTGGCTAGTATATTGATTCAGAATTTTGTTGTTGAAATAAAGAATATTTTCTCTGCCTCAATAAAATATATTCGTTCTGATAATGCGATTGAGTTCTATCCTACGCAACTATCTCGCAACTATCTCATTTTTTCAGCTGATGTGACATTATTCATCAAACTTCTTGTCCTTATACTTCTCAACAGAACGGTGATGCTGAACGCAAACACCATCATCTTGTGGATATCACCAGGACTCTTCTCATACAGAATTAGGGCTCTCATTCATTCTGGGGTGATGATGTGATAACATCATGCTATCTTATAAATCAGATGCCCTCTACCATTTTGGGTGAAAAAGCACCCTTCTCACTTGCTTTTCCAGAGGACCTTTTCTCATGTGCCACGAGTATTTGGTTGCGTGGCATTTGTCCATATCTTTCGTTCTGGTCGTGACAAGTTCGCTCCTCAAGCTGTCAAATGTATGTTTGTTGGGTACTCTCATACCCAAAAGGGTTATCGGTGTTTTGATATGTAGAATGACAATACTATGTCAGTACTGATGTTACCTTCTTCGTGTCCATCATGTACTACTCTCCTACTTGTGACAGGTTGAGTCCCTATGAGTCTGAGAATGCGGTTGTTTTTTCCCACCCCCACCGACTCATGTACCACATCCTATCCTCCATGCTCCTATGCCTTCCCCAACATCCAACACGACTCAGGTAAATTATGAAAACTTGATTTTGACTGATGGAATTAGTGGTATGCATAACGTACTTGTTCAATCCCAGGTTTAGCATACAAATATACAAGATGAGCCAAAAGCACAAGAGGAGAGTGATCTGGGGTGGTCTATTGTCGTGCAGAAAGGTAAACGTTCTTGTGCTCAATACCCTCTCGCAGGTTCAGGTGTTCTCTGGAGCGACTTTCACTAGATTTTAGGAAATTTTGATGGGTTATCTGCTATTGAAATCCCACGTACATATCAGGAGGCTCTCAAGGTGAGCCAATAACGTCTTGACAATCAAGCTGAAATGGCCGCTTTACAGTCTAGAGGCATGTGGAGTACTGTTACAGGTTCTGCAGATGTGTCTGTTGTAGGATGCACGTCGGTGTTCACTGTGAAGCATCGGGCAAATAGTAGTGTTGATCGCTACAAGGCACAACTTGTAGCTCGTGGGTTCACCCAGACATATAGGGTGGACTATCATGACACTTTCTCTCCATAGCCTGAACTCTACACTCTGGTTCTTCTCTCTGTTGCTATCACATGAGATTGTCCTCTGTATCGACTCGGTATGACGAACGCTTTCCTCTATGAATGATCTGCAGGAGAAAGTCACATGCAACCACCACCTGAGTTTGCTGCTTAGTGAGAGTGTCAGAAGGTGTGCAGACTTCATAAGGCAATTTATTGGCCTTAGGTAGAATCCAAA